>CM065815.1:0-510000 GCA_033398695.1 Orobanche coerulescens | reverse complement strand
TTTTTTTTTAAGGTTGAGAATTGTTGCTCAATACTTTCTCACGTGGTATCCATTTGTGCCATATGCTTGATCAGCACTATATTGACAATTTTGGTGGATTATCTGCATGTAGTTCTTATTTAAATTGATAGATTGAAAGAACTATCAAACTCATAAATTTATTCGGTCTTTAATTACTTTCGAAAAATAACGAATTAAAGTTTATATATTATTTCTTGAATATTTCTTATTTTATAAATAAGAATAGTGGATGATTGATAAAAGAAAATTGATGTATGGTTGAAAAAGAGTGATACGGTTGTTAAAATGGCTAGAAATAAAAATGTACCTCTTGATTCTTCAAGTAAATATCGTGTGTTCGCAATGCATCGATTGTTTCTATGTATTTTTACCTTACTTACTTGGTTCGTTGGCGTGCTCTAACTTTGTTTTGTTCACATGTTTTTCCCATGTAAACAGATCAGGTAAAAAAAGAAAACGAGTGGACATGTATTGCTTGTGCGAAAAAAATACATAAAATCTCTTTAAAGTCATATCTTTGGGAACATAAAAAAATATTTCTAATTGGAGGTTATTCCTAAATAGAGTTTTAAGAAGATTTTTTTTTTTAAATTTTAAAGTGCATGTATAATATATAAATATTATAATTAGTAGATATATGTATGTAATATGTTGTAAACTTAGGAATTAGGCAAGAAAATTGTTTATGCTTTAACCGATGAAGAAATCATTGAAGGAATTAGGCAAGAAAATGAGGAAAATAATTCGAAGGATGATAGCATAGAATTACAAAAAATTTCATGTGAAGAAGCTTTAAGTTTACTCGACAAGTTGGAAATGTTTTGGTTCAACAAGAAGGTGGTCGCAAGTTGAAGATATGGTTACAACACAAAAGATTAAATCTTTGTCACAATCAACCTTGAACAAGTATTTTAGATATATTTTTATTATGATTTATTCCTAAATGGAGGTGTATTTCCTTATGTTGGGATTTGAAAATATATGAATTATGACAATATGGAGTTTATTCCAAATTATAACTAGTCCCAAGTTGGGACCATAAATTTTTATTTCTAAATAGAATTTATTCCTTAATAGAGTATTCTTTTTGAGAGGTTTTACTGTACGTGAAAATTACTTTTTCTCTCGATGGTACTCTGAGGGTTTTATGTGAATTCCGGAGTTTGAAACTTTATTTTTTTTAATTAAACTTTTATATATATTAATATCATTACTTAATATAAATGAGTTAGATATAATCAAGAAAAGGATTTTCAAACTTAAAAAGGTGATTATGCTTTTTTTTTCTTTAATTTCACAAAAATAAAATTCAACGTGAAAAGGTAGTGAACCATTTTGAAAATTAAAGAAGAAAAAAAAGAGTGTGATTTATAATTACATGCCCTTGACCTTGAGGCCTCTTTTGTTGGGAAAACGGCCTCAAAGATCCCCAACAACCCTCCCAAAGAATAAAAATTGAGAAAAATAAATAACACAAAAATATACGTGGAAACTCCGAAACCGTAGAAAAACCACGAGCCCCCAGAGAGAAAACTCCACTATATGACAAATTGTTACAATCACATAGACTAATCTCTCAAGCTCTCGACTCCCAACTCCTACACTATTACAAGCCTTTGAAAACCTCTTACCCCTCTAAAATAAAGAGCAAGGAATTTCAAACTAAAAGTAATCACAAGACTAAAGAGTAGTGATTTGTGCATTTGTATCAAAGACCTTGGAACTCCTTATATAGCCTAAAAGTCTCCACCTACTTTGATAGCAAACCAATGTGGGACAAAATCCCCACTTTCATTTTTAACAACTATTCCAACAATCTCCACCTTGTTAAAACATGAAAGAAAACACCATTGTCTTCATCGACAATCATGATTCTTAACACAAATAACCATCATCCTCAAAAGAGAATAACCTACTCCACCATATGAGTAGAACACTTCAAATAAACCATTTTCTATGATGTACATGTTGACTTCCCATGTCAATCCTGTAATTAGACGTAATTATAACAATTATCTCAATTCATCGCCACCTCACAATATTTTACATGCAAGTTGAAAAACTTCGGATGACGATGGTTTGACATTAAATCTACTTCTACGTCATCTGAAGGTTGTGACATGTAGGGCATTCGGCATAAAATTTTACTACTAGTACTACTGTATTTTTATGAATTTATAGTGTTAATTAATTTTAGACAAATACTCAGGGCCGGCCCTGTTTCAAGACCGACAAAGCCATTGCTTTGGGCCCCAAAAAAATGTGTGATTTTGGGGCCCAAAATTCTTACACCATTTGTAATAATTATAGATCTATATTTAGTTCGAATTGTAAAATAAAAGAATAAACAAAAGGATAAGGATTTTCTTCTCGGCGATATAGATCTATATTTAGGTTTGATTTTCAAATCACCTCTAAGTTATTACTCACACTGTCACAACCAAAGATTGACCGAGCGTATATATTTAGTGTATTTAGGGTAATGATCGTAAATGTATGGTGTGATTAAAAAGTAATAATAGTTGATGATGAATGTTTAATGGAGATTAAAAATAGATATGAATGTTTGATTTGATTGTGAAAAGTGATATATGTAAAGTTACTAAATGGACAACTTTTTGAGAGAAATGTAAATATTTGGATGGGACGGAGGGAGTACTTATTAAGATTTGTAAAATTGGTTATTTCAATTTGAACATTAGAGTACTTCAAGTTGGGTTTGTGAATTGATTTGACGATGGTAAATATTTGTTGAAGTATATCAGTTTTTTTCTTCGCTTGAAGTCAAGGAAAAGAATATAATTGGCAAAGTCGATTATTCTATTTTGATTCATGATTTTGCTTCTAAATATGATAAGAGAAATGTATTTGAGTAGTATATTGTAAAACTATATCGTTTTATATTGGAAGCAAATATTCTATTCACATCTTGTATTGATTATTAAACTAGTTTTAACTTTAATATTATAAATTTCTAAAACAAAAACATCAACCAAAAGGTTGGCTTTGGGCCCCAAATCTGGCCGGACCAGCCCTGTGAATACTTGACATTGCATTATTCATGCAAACAATCCTATGTAGTTAGGAATAAGGTGCAATAAATGACGACGATGATGACGACGATGATGATGATAAACGACCATTTTGCTATATTGACGCATACCATCTATAATACAAAGGACAGTGGCTAGCATGCATGTTTTACGGTAGGGCCGCTGATATACCTCCGGCGACGGCCAATTTGTTATTATTTTTTTAGGTCTGCCGGTCAGTCTACTTTCTGGTAAGGCCGTCGGCTGCCAGCAGATCTACGATGACCGGCCAATTTTTTTTCTTTTTTTTTTTGGGGGGGGGGGGGGGGGGGGGGGGGGGGGGGGGGGCGCGCCGTCTGCCTGCAGACTTCTGTGACGACCATTTTTTTCCCTTTTTTTTTGGTGCGGCCACCAGTCGACGGTCATTTTCTTTTTGTCCGTCCACCTGCCGGCCGAGCCGCTGCCGTTGGCTTTTGAGAGCCAACATATTTTTGTTGGGAAAATGGCCTCAAAGATCCCCAACAACCCTCACAAAGAACAATAATAGAGAAAAACAAATAACACAAGAATATACGTGGAAACTCCAAAACCGGAGAAAAACCACGGGCCACTAGAGAGAAAAACTCCACTATATGACAAATTTCTACAATCACACAGTATTTTTCTTCCACTCGACTCCCAACCCCTACACTATTACAAGCCTTTGAAAACCTCTCATCCCTCTAAAATAAAGAGCAGAGAATTTCAAACTAGAAGTAATCACAAGACTAAAGAGTAGTGATTGGTGCATTTGTATCAAAGACCTTGGAACTCCTTATATAGACTAAGAGTCTCCGCCTACTTTGATAGCAAAACCAATGTGGGACAAAATCCCGACTTTCATTTTTTAACAACTATTCAAACAATCTCCACCTTGTTAAAACATGAAAGAAAACACCATTGTCTTCATCGACAAACATGATTCTTAACACAAAGAACCATCATCCTCAAAAGAGAATAACCTACTCCACCATATGAGTAGAACACTTCGAATAAACCATTCTAAGAATTTTCAACCACTTAGAATCAACTATTCTAAGAACCCTCGGCACATGTCGAAAAACTTGCTGAAATGTTTATGGTACAACTTTCCTGTTGGTCACCCGTAAGTTCATCAGCCCTCGACATCAATCTTCACCACACATCTTGCATCAATGCCAACTAAATGCCCATGTGTAAATCCATGAACCCGTTAACAAAAAGACACATCCCTTTCCATGGTAACGGGCATACCATGGGGATGCCAAATTCCCAAAAGAATTCTTCACCGTCAGTGACGACGGAGACATTGTTAGCAGAATTGGAGCATTTTGCAGAGTCCGCTCCACCTGGACAATAACTCTTGACATGTCCAGACTGTCCACACTTCCAGCATATCGGAATCTTCTGTGACTTCTTCTTCTTCCCGTTCCTGCATATCATAATCGTTCCTTCTGACGAAGCATGGCTGATACACTCCGGTCTTTTCTCCTCGGACAAGAGTTTTCCAGTAACATCTGCATACTTCGGGGTCTCTTTCTCATACATCTGGGCTTCATATGCTCATAGGAAGATGGCAAAGATAATATGAGCCTCAGTGCTTTATCCTCATCTTCAACCTTCACTCCGATAGCCTCCAATTCTGACACGATGTTATTAAGAACACTTAGATTATCTGAAATTTTTGTATCTCCATTCATACAAAGAGTATGAAACTGTTCCTTGAGATACAACCGATTTGAGATGCCTTTGCCTTGATACAACTGCTCAAGTTTCTCCCAAAGATGCTTTGCCTTTGATTTCCCATGCACATTTGCAAGAACATTCTTTGCTAGAGACAAACGAATCGCACTTGCCGCTCTCAAATCCAAATCTTCCCATTCTTCATCATCGACTTTACTGGTGCTTGATTCCGCGCTAGAAACAGGGGTTGGTTTCCCCCTCAACGCCTTGTGTAACCCAGACTGAATCAACACATCCTTGACTTGAACTTGCCACAAACCAAAGTTGATTCTTCCATCATATTTCTCTACATCGAACCTCATGGGACTGTACTTTGACATCGTATATGTATCTTCAAAAAAAGTGTTGTATACTAGAAAATATACATTAAGCCTATATAAGTAATATACCCAACAAAGGATTCCCAGGAAAGAGAGGTGGGTCACAACGGACACGCTTAAATACCAAGTCTTTCCTAGCCAGAACCTTCGCTGGATATAAACACTCCCAGCTTGTATATAATTCTATCGTACACAAAACAGTCAACCAAATCCTCATTTCTGATGTGGAAGGTCAGACCAAGCTGCAACCACAGAGCATACTACGAACCTTCAAAGCACCAAGACACCTCCCAATACGACCAAATAGAAAATTCAAGCTCAGACAAAGCTGCAACCACAGAGCATACTACGAATCTCTAAAACCGAGACCTCCCCCGAACTTAGCTCTGATACCACTTGTTGGGAAAACGGCCTCAAAGATCCCCAACAACCCTCCCAAAGAACAAAAATTGAGAAAAATAAATAACACAAGAATATACGTGGAAACTCCAAAACCGGAGAAAAACCACGGGCCTCGAGAGAGAAAACTCCACTATATGACAAATTGTTACAATCACATAGACTAATCTCTCAAGCTCTCGACTCCCAACTCCTACACTATTACAAGCCTTTGAAAACCTCTTACCCTTCTAAAATAAAGAGTAAGGAATTTCAAACTAAAAATAATCACAAGACTAAAGAGTAGTGATTGGTGCATTTATATCAAAGACCTTGAAACTCCTTATATAGCCTAAAAATCTCCACCTATTTTGATAGCAAATCAATGTGGGACAAAATCCCCACTTTCATTTTTAACAACTATTCCAACATCTTTGAGTTCAAATCTTTCATGAATATTGAACATATATTTTTTTTTTTTTGTACTTTATCATCGTGAAAATTGATATACGACTGTTGGTATCTACAAAATAATTTTCATGTCAATTATATCCATAGGCATAAACCTTACTTAAATTAGATCACCTTAATTCACATATTCAATGAAATTATCCTAGCACATTAATAATTTAATAAACCCCAAAATTTCCAGTAATCTCCCACTTACCAAATATGTATTCTTACAAATGTGTTAAATTTTATGAGCTCAAGATGTCGGAGGTGCAGTGGCGGAGGATTTCAAAGATGAATGGAGATGACGGAGGTTCAGTAACAGATAATTGGGACCTCTGGCTTTGAGCCAGCCTCGTTCGGCTAGTGGTCGGCTTCTAGTGAGATATAAATTATGTGGTTGCCGGTTGATAGGTTTTTCGGCCAAGATCGCTGTCCGACCAGAGAACGAGCATGCATCGACGTATTCGCGAGAGAGGTAAAGTTGAGAGAGAATAGAGAAAGTCGGTTGCTTAGGTTTTTTAGGCCCAAGCTCGTCGTCTGATGGTGGCGGCATAGAGAGAGAGAGGAAGTCGTGAGATAATAGATGGAGAGCAAGCAGTCATAGACGGATCTAGTACTAAATTGTTACTGATGCACCGAACGTCACGGTGGGTAGGATAATGAGGAGGTACGAATTGTGCACCAAAGAGGATTTTCAATTTTTTAAAGCCTAAAAATAATTTTGTTCTTCAAAAATAATATAAAAAATATCAGATTAAGATTCTGTCAAGTTCGAATCTCATATGGTTCTATATAATATAAAATATTAACAAACTTAGAAGGTCAATTCATTTGATTAGAGTTATTCAATTAAATATTGAGCATTCCGGTTCAATTTTGTTTATGATTGTTATATGATTTCATATTTATAATTTATGCCTTATTTATTTATGTATTTAGTATGAAGATTTTGATAAATACACGAAAGTAAATTCAAATATTTTTTATGTGGACACATTTAAGATTTCAAACAGCGCCTCAAGTAGCTCAAAGCTGACATTGCCGAAGAATTACGAGAAGAAGTACTGGACACTAATAGAATTAATGTAAATATTTTATATAATTTGATAAAAGAAGTAGTAGATCAGCTTTTAAACCACTTCAAATAGTGTCAAATGAAAATCACATGATAGATTAAAAAAATACAAAAACGATAGCTCACACGCACACAATCATATACAAATACATACAAGTATTAAAAGTGGGGTAAAGTAGACAATTACATGGATAAAAAAGGGGTCCTTACAAAATTTTGGTACTGTACATGCACCATACTTCATGTGAGTCCGTCTATGAAAGCATCGATGAGAAAGAGAGGGCAGGGGAGGGACTTAGGGCTGCAAAGTCTCTATTTGGCAAAAAGTAGTGGATTTTAGTGTTTAGGGTTTAGGGTTTGGGGTAAACCAACTTATAATGGATAATTAGCTTATAGCGGATGAGGTAGCGGATAACGGATAAGATAGCTGCTTAAATTTGAAGTGTTTAGTGAAACTAAACTTTTATAATTAATGCTTAAATATGAGAAAGAAAGTCATTTAATAGAGGAAACATGAGGAATTTAATTAAAGTAATGAGGATAAAATTGAAAAAAAAAAAATGAATGTTATAAACTATAAGCTTAAACCCTAACACTACTTAAACCCTAACACTATCAGAATTCGCACTTTAGCCGATGACCGACTGGAGGACGACCGACGACAGCCTTATCCTTATGTCGTCAATCAATATATAAAACCAATGCGCCATCTGTTATATTAATGCAAAAATTATCAAATTGGTCCCATGTGTAGGACCAATTGGCCAAAAAGCCCCGTTTATCTCTAGCGGACAAAAAAAACCCACATCTCCCCCCGACTTTCGCCAATTTAATCCTCCGTCGCCGGCCCGAGTATTTTCCGGCCATCGGAGCTGACGTGGACGACACATGACCGACACGTGGCAACAATAGTGGGTCCGTCTGAGACAGACGGGATTTTTTGGCCAATTGATTCCACATAGGGACCAATTTGGTAATTTTCTCATTATATATATATATATATGAAAGTATTTTTCAATAAATGTAATAAATATAATAAATATTAGTGGCACATGATATAAAGAACTATAATTTAATTGAGTTTAAATTATTTGTGGCAAAAAAATTCTATCAAATAAAAAGTTGATGAGTGATAAAATTTTTATTTTCCGAGGATAGAATTATTTATCAAATAAAGATTGGTAGAAGTTTATTGCTTGCAAAAAAAATTCATGATTTGTTTGTATTTTTATGTCAGATTTTTTGTTTTCTGATATAATTGATTTGTAAAATATATTTTCTAAATCAATTAAATTTACTTAAAATGTATTCAGTTTCTCCCCTAAATTGATTGAATAACACTATTCTTTTTATTATTTAGAAAAAAATCAACTAAGTAAGCGCTTTGGCGTTAATGCAAAGTATGTTAAATAAAGATATCTATTATTGGATATTAAAATTATTTCTTTTATTGCAAGAATGTATTCTTTTGTAGGATAATATAAAGAGAATCTATTCTTAAAACAGTAATAAAAATATTATAATTTTATTATGGAGGATAAATTATATAAAGTAAATCGATTCTTAAAGTAGTAATCAGAATATCTTTCCATCAAAATAGTATAGTTAAAAATTTATCGCTCATCAACGTTTCATTTGATAGAATTTTTTTTGCCACAAATAATTTAAACTCAATTAAATTATAGTTCTTTATATCATGTGCCATTAATTTTTTATATTTATTACATTTATTGAAAAATAAATGTATATATATAATAAAAAAATTATCAAATTGGATCCGTATGTGGGATCAATTGGCCAAAAATCCCCGTTTGTCTCAGGCGGATCCACTATTTTTGCCATGTGTCGTCTGCGTCAGCTCTGATGGCCGAAAAATACTTCGACCGGCGACGGGGGACTAAATTGGTGAAAGCAGGGGGAGATGTGGGGTTTTTTTGGTCCACCAGAGACAGACGAGGCTTTTTGCCCAATTAATCCCATATACGGACCAATTTGATAATTTTCTCTTATATTAATGATAACTAATTCCACCAATGATCACACTAAGAGCACTGGGTACAGTGGTGCCGTCGGCCTGGTGCCGTCGGCACTTTTTGCTGACACGTCAGCAAAAAGTGCCCACGACACCAGAAAGCCCACGGCACCACATTTGAGGGGTTGATTGGCACGGAATTTACGTGCCAATTTTTTTTTTTTTTTTTCAAAAATTAAAATAAATACAATATAAACTTAAATAAACTTCATTAATTTAAAAACACACATTACATAGTTAAAAAACAACATTACATGAAAAAAAACCACAAATTACATAAAAAAAAATACAAACTAATTATGCAAGTTCCATAAATGATCCACAAGGTCTTGTCGAAGGGCGTCGTGAACTACTCGATCTCGAAGTTCTTTATTTTTTCTAACATGCAAATCACATCTTTCTATCCACGAATCTGGCATGTTCGGTCGTGGATCGACAAATATGTCTCGTAAATTCACTTCGAATCCTTCGTCTTCCAATATCATGTTGTGTAACATTATACAACAATACATGATTTGTTTCAAAGTGTTGATTTGTAAAGCACGTGCGGGTTGTCGTATAATCCCCCACCGACCTTGTAGGACTCCGAAAGCTCGTTCAATATCTTTTCTAGCACTTTCTTGAACCCTTTTGAAGTTCAATACCTTTTCTGACCTTGCAACACTAAACGTTTTCACGAACACGGACCATGTTGGATAAATGCCATCGGCTAAATAGTAACCTTTGTTGTACGTATTTCCGTTTACTTCAAACGGACATTAGAGCTAAACGGCAAGCTCATCATCAAATAATGGGAACCATATAACACATTAAGATCATTATTTGCCCTGGAACCCCAAAATATGCATGCCAAATCCATAATCTTTGATCCGCAACCGCTTCCAACATAAGAGTTGGGTATTTATGATCACGCCTTTTGAATTGAGCTTGTAAGGCCTTTGGACAATTTTTCCAATCCCAATGCATACAATCAATACTCCCGAGCATTCCCGGGAGATTATGTTTTTCTTCATGCAATGCATATATTTTTTCAATGTCATCTGAATTGGGCCTTCTAAGATATTTTTCATAGTATAAAACGTGTATACATTTGGTAAAGTACTCTAAACATTGTCGAGAACAACGTTCACCAATTTGCAAGTACTCATCAAATGCATCAGGAGAATTGCCATACGCCAATTGGCGTACGGCGGATGTGCACTTCAAAACTGCACCAATACTTTTACGACCGGTACAATCGTAACGTTGGTGAAAAAAACTAAAGTACTCGGGAATAAATTTGAACATCATAAGTTAATATATCGTTGAGAATTCTATTAAAAAGTCGAGAGCTCATACGATACCTTCGCCTAAAATTTTCTTCCGTATACTTAGGAGCCTTCTCGGCGTTGCCGAAATAGTCATCGAGTAAACGTTGTTCCGCATCTTCTCGTTCACGTGGTATGTATGTCCTCGTTCTCTTTTCACCCGATCCCGATCCTCGGCTTCTTCATACAAAGATACATATTGTTCGTACGCCATGTAACTTTGAAGATAACATTCTTGATCGTTAAAATAAACATCATACGGATCGAAATCGTTGAGCATAGTTTGGTTTGGATTGTTTGGATTCATGGTTGAAGAGATTGGAAGTGTGTTTGAAGAATGAAGTGATAAGGGGTATTTATAAGGTTTTTTTGGTGTTTAATTGGGTATTTTTTTTTTTTTACTCAAAAAAGGGGTCAAACGGCTATAAAGCCGTTATATTCAAAAATTTTTTTGTTCCCAACGTTCCAAATTCGAAAAAAAGAAAAAAAAAACACGATGGCGCTGGCTGGTGGCCACGGCGCCAGCCTCGACGGCGCCAACGGCGGTGTGGTGCGCCGTGGCTTTGTCTCGGCTGGTGGCCATGGCGCCAGCCACCAGCTCACCATACCTCATGCTCTAATAATAACATAACCATCCCCCAGGGCATAGCTCAGTGGCAAAGGAGGGGGATATCTTTCGCGCTGGTGGCACGCAGCGTGGGTTCGAATCCTCATCGGAGCATCCGCTCTTTTCAGGGATTTGGACTTTGTGTGTTTATTCAGTTGAAGCATCCTCAAAACCAGATTGCTGAGGCATAACCTGCGATTTAACCGAGAGTAGGAATGAGGGATCGAACCTACAACTCCCATGATTAAACCTGCGTCATCAAAAAAAATAAAAATAATAACATAACCAAAGGACATAAATTAATCATGAAATGTGCAGTACAAAAAGTACATGAAGGTAATCTATACATGTTAATTTAAACGGACCCTACTTTAATTGATGAAATCATTAAAGACGTTATCGTACAAGATGTAATAAACTGAATAATAAACTTTATTTTTACGAGAAACATACATATATATGGTGCGCATATATAAAATTCCAAACATACAACATATGTTAAATTATTGGCAATCTCCCACTAAACCGAAAAATCCTCAAACTTTAATACACCTATAACACCTCCAAAATTATTCAAAAGTATTCCCACACCAAAATTAATCAAGGCTACAAATTATTTCAAACATGCAAAAAATTAATAACGGCAATATTTTTTGGAAATGCTCCGGACTTTCTCAAATTTATTTTACCAAATACCGTCAAAAAATCCCGTTTGACATCACGAGGAAAGAATGTCAAAACTTATATAGTTTCAAAATGTATGTTAAGCCACTGCTGATAAGTATTAAGTACCAACAAAATAATCTGAAAAATCGATTTTCCAAGATATACTTAAGTTTGCAAATACCAGAAATCCATTCTAATACATATACTCGCATTGAAGATACTTAGCAATTCAAAATACAGTCACTTTAAGATATGCGATTCCATATCACATGGCATAGCTAGTATCTCACGAAGAGTTCATATCTTCACGACAACTACAAGATCAATCATTATCATATTCCTTATATCATATTCGAAATAAACTCGAATCCAATCATGTATCCTGAATACAAAAATCCACGATACGTCATTGCAACATAGGTATGTTACACAATTCCTGTTTATCCAAAATCTCAATTTATGATATCGAGTATCAATCTAGGCAAGTACGAAAAACGAGTACATAATACTCATTAAATATAAGTAAACAACATGTAATACCCCCAAAACTCATCTGCATATTACAGCTCCGCGAATCCAGTCTGAAACATGAAATTTGGTCTTTCCAAAAATAATTTTAAGCGAGTCATCGAGTACGCTGTGCTTACCACTTTGGTCTAGTCCGCCACGATCACAACAACATAATATAGGTGCGATGGCATTGGTCGGTAACCACTACGTCCAAGTAGAATTACAAGAAAATTCTCCATTACCTCTTAACCATCCGCAATGGTTTCGTTATAATTATGACCCGGTATGGGCCTTCCCGTATATAAATCGGCAAAATTTGTATAATGAACTTTTGCATTTCATGTCGTGAAAGAATTAATTTTTTTCTTCTATTATCATAATTGTACTTCTCTATTTTTTGTATTATCTTACGTAATGTATTTAATAAACATGGTGTATAATATTTATCTATTTAAATAATACATTTTTACACAATTTTTTTGGTATTATCATAATTGTATTTATCTATTTTTAAAAATAACAAAAAAAAAAAGTAAAAAACTAACAAAAAAAATAAAAATAAAAAAAAAGTAAAAAACTAACCAAAAAAAAAAGTTGCCATGGGAGGGAGAGGGGGGCAGCAGGGTGGAGGGGAGGGAGGGGTAAAAGCAAAAAAAAAAAAAAAAAAAAAATGACTAAGTTGATATACTTATGACCCGTTTGGTTCGCTGGAATCCTTGGGAATCCTAAGGAATTGGAATCTAATTCCGAAGGATTCCTATGTTTGGTTGAAAATAGAGATGAGAATCGGAATCTTGGGGTGGGATGGGATTGAATTCCCAAAGCTATGAGATTTTCAATTACTTCAAGATGAGGAGGGATTCTCAATTCCATCAAGGAAGGAATTTGACATTTGCCATTTTACCCCTTTCTGGCCGCCGCCTCTCCGGCCACCGCCGCCTCTCCGGCCATCGCCGCCTCGGTCCACCGCCTCCTCTTCAGCCACCTCCTCTTCAGCCGCAGCCTCTCCAGCCACCACCGCCTCCGTCCCGCTCCGGCCACCTGCGCACCGCCTGCCACCGCCGTCGCTTGTCGCCACCCGTCAAGAAGGGCAGTTATGTCATTTTGCATTTCTGAAATCAAATTCATCTGAAATGTCTGCGAACCAAACAGACTATGGAATTGAATTTCAATTCCATTTTCTGCCAACCAAACAGATTATGGAATTGGATTCCAACTCCTGATAAATTCTAATTCCAATTCCAATTTCAATTCCATCAGAAACATTCCAGGAAAACAAACGGACCTTTAGTAATTGGGGTTGGTATATTTAGCCAACCCAAAAAAATACTACTAGATAATTTTATGGTATTTTTCTAAGAAAACAGCTTCTTGATTGCGGTTTTATATTATCGTTAAACATGCTCTATTGAAAGTAGAGATGTTAAACGGGCTCGCCGTAAGTGGCCCGTTAACATGGCGGGTTAGGGCGATATTTCTGGCCGTTTAAATCAGAACTTTTGGCCGAACAGTTTAGAAATTGTTAGTGCTATGGCTTCGATATATATATATATATATATATATATATATATATATATATATGTATACACTATATTAATATTATATATATACACTATATTAATATTATATAAAATATATATTAATATTATATATAATATATATTATTCTTGTATTTGTTAATATAGTGTGCATATATATATACATAAAAGTGTATTTTTGTTATATTTATTATAGTATAGTTGTTACTATATATATATAAAATATATTGTTATTGTTTTTTTACTTATAAAATAAAAAATAGATTTTTAAATATTTAGCGTTTAGCCCGTCTAGCCCGAAGCCGTTAGGGTTAGGGTTAAGTAAATATTCTGGCCGTTTAAATCAGAAACTTTTATGGACCGCTTAACTTGAAGCCCATTGGCTAGCCGCCATTAGGGTGGCCGTTTAACATCTCTAATTGAAAGTGACATCATTACAAAAAAAAAAAAACAAGTTTATCCCATTCTCTAATTTGGACCCATTCAATTCAATCAATGGCTTAATATACCTTTTCCATCCTTTTCTTCAAACTGTACTTTCTCCGAATTTTCGTACTCTCTCTCTCCAATTTTCAAATGGATGCTTTTAATTGGAGGATAGTTAAATTGTTGGAATTGGTGAGTGTGGGAATAAAAGGTCACGAATTCGATTCCCCCTACCAACACTTTTTTGGTTGAGTCATCACGCGTGAACTGCTGCAGTGTGGTTTACTGGCCAGCGTAATTTGCGAGGATATTACGTCCACTGCGAGGATTTATCCAGTCTTGCATTTCGAAGAGTAATGTGCTCCCCGTTAAAAAAAAATGCTTCTGCTTGATCTAAATTTTTATTTAGAAATTTTTAGTATGAATTTATATTTTATTGCGGTTGAAAGAAGAGAGAGTATGGTTAAAGGACATAAATTGGGACATTTTTAAGTTTAGATTTAATTCAAACCAAACCAAACATACACAGTATATCCCGCGCAGAGCAAGGTCTGGGGAGGGTAAGATGTACGCAAACCATGCCCCTACTTTTTACGGTAGGGAGGCTGTTTCCGTGAAGACCCTCAGCTAAGTGCACTGCAAAGTAAAGAGTGGTATATACAAAGACGCATAGAATACGAAAAAGCTCACGACCATACCTGAGCCCATGGTTTAATTCACATGGGACTTACCTAATGGGACTTCGGCAACTGCACTCTCGATGAACGCTGCTCTAACCGAAGAGAGGTTGACTCTGCGCACAGCTCACTGTAAAAAAAAAGAAAAGGAAAAAAAAGGGAATGCTCTAGGTCAAAGCTAATCGAGACAACTCAATCCTGACGCTCTCAACTACAGCACCGCTCCCTAGAAAAGAATCCACAGCTCTGATCTGGCGCCTCCAAGAGCACCTATCAACAGTCATGGTCTAGGAAAGGTTTAAAGCCTTCAAATCTAATCTTAGTTGCTCCTCCCACGTCCTCTTCGGTCTGCCTCTCCTCCTCTCCCCGGCAACCAATAAACTCTCGACCCTCCTCACCGGAGCAGAAGCCTGCTTCCTGCGGACGTGGCCAAACCATCTCAATCTCTCTTCCCTAACTTTCGCTGAAATGGGCGCCACTTCAAGCGCGTTACTGAAAACCCCGTTCGAGATTCTATCCAATAAAGTGCGACCACACGACCAACGTAACATTCTCATTTCAGCCGCTTCCAACTTGCTCTCAAGCGACTTCTTCATCGCCCAACATTCGGAGCCATACAACATTGCAGGTCTGATTGCCGCTCTATAGAATTTACCATTCAACTTAAAAGGGACTTTCTTATCGCACAGGACCCCAGTCGTTGCTCTCCACCTAAGCCACCCCACCTTGATACGATGAGTGACACTCATCCCTTCAATTAAGCTTAGATTTAATTGAATATAACAATTAGGGCCGAATTTGTCAATGATTATTTGTGTCGTGATTATCCTCAGAGATAAAAAAAAAAGGATATCTTCAATCAAAATGAGTGAAAGACCAAAATGAGTTATAAGAATTAGGGGTGAGCAGAAAAAGCAAAAGCCCGATATCTAAAAAATCAAGAAAAATCAAAATCAAAAACCGAACCAATAAGATATTGGTATGGTGCAGTTCTTAAAATTTTGAAAACCGAATTATGCGGTTCGGATTTCGGTTTTAGATATGGATCCGACTTTAAAAACCGAACAACCGATAAAACAGATGACTATTCTACAGACTTTATTTTTTCTTTGTGCAGGACCTGTGCTGAGGAGGAAATTCCAGACTTTTGTTTAATCTAATATTGGACTTTTTGAATCCTTAGTTATTATCATGTTATTGAAGTAAATTTTATTTTTATTCAAGCTTTGAAGTGGATTAGTTATGTATAAATCCTTCTATTTGAACTCTGATTGTCGATTTAGAAGTAGTTCAAGTTGGGCCTCGTGAGCCCAACTTAAGTGGCCCATTTAATCGGCCCATTGACCCGAACCGCTCGAACCGACACCAAAACCGATCACACCGTAGATTTAAAATCGAATCATTTCGGTCTTCGAATCTTGAATCTGGATAAGATACGGTTCGGTATCGGTTTTAGCTATAAACCGTACCAAACCGAACTGAGCTCACCCCTAATAAGAATGACACTGATTTAACTTCTACCACACTAGAAAATGAATTAAAAAAATATCAAAGCTCCCTGTGGAATTATTACTATTTTTTGATATTTTCTATCGGGTACTTTATATAAATATACAACAAGTAGATTACATAAATCAAACAAGGAAAAAATAGTTACAAAATTAACACAACCATAGTTCCGCATAGAAGAGTGACCGGTAATAGTTTTTTTTTTTTTTTTTTTTTTTAATACTTTTCAATCAGAAGAGGAAATTTTCAGATTCAGCGAGCACCAAAAGAGATGCTAAAGAGATTAGGGCCGTAAACGAGCCGAATAGTACCAAATTTTTACTGAGTTCGGTCCAGCTCGAAATTATTCGAACCTTAGGTTCGGTCCGGCTCGAAAATTTCGAACCTCAGAATTTGAGTTTCGATTCGGCTCGAAGGCAAAATTTTTTTTTTTATAGTTCGATTCGATTCGGCTCGAATTTTCGAACCGTTCAAATATAGTTCGATTCGGCTCGAGCTAAAGTCCACTATAACTATATAAGTCCAGTATAGTTCGAATATAGTTCGGTCCGATTTGCTGAAGCCGAATGGTTCGGCCTGGGATGGGAGGGGTTTATGTCTTGGGCCAAAGCCCCCCGAATCGAGCCGAACCGTTCGGTCCGATTCCCGAATCCTATTTTATAGGATTCGGCTCTACGTTTGGTGCCCCGAATCGAGCTTTTTCGAGCAGAATCCTTCGAACCGAATCGAACTGTTACGTTCGTTCACAGCCCTAAAAGAGATTTTGACTCATGGCATTAGATATTTTAATAATTAAGAATTATGGATGTATATATATATAACAAAAAATTTAAAAAATAATTGAAATGCTCGCGAGCCGTTCGCGAACTCACAAGCTAAGTATTCACGAGCTCGAGTCGAGCTTGGCAACTCGAACTCGAATCGAGTTTTGAAAGAGAATGCTCGCAAGTAGCTCAACTCGTTTGTGGCCCTACTCATAACTAGAGATGTTAAACGGGCTAGCCCTATCGGTTTTCGGGCAAGACCTAGTGGGCTTCGGGTTAAACGGTCCTGGCCAAAAAAGCCCGGATTTAAACGGGCTAGGAAATTTTGGCCTTAACCCTAACCCTAGCGGGCTTCGGGCTAAACGGGCTCCGAATATAAAAAGTCTATTTTTTTTTCCAAAATACCGCACATAGACTAACCACTCTAGACACTAATCAAATTCATAAATAAACTCAATGGCATACATAGTTTTTACTTTTTAGTTGCACTACATAACCAAAGTTATAAATCTAAATATCCAGAAATAGTTGCATTACATAGATAAGTTCGTAAATTTAAATGTGCATAGACTCAAAAGTAACTCGATCATCATCCTCAAAGCACAAAGCGAGCATCATCCTCAAAACATGATTTCAAGCATCATCATCATCATCCTCGGTCACAGTTGACTCCACCGTGGACAAAGTATTATCTTCACATTCTTCTTCATGTAAAAGAAAATAACAATAATGAATTCGTTCATTAACTATATATTATTGATGAAAAAAGTGGCAATAAAGTTTTCTCTATAGCTAAAGAAGAATAAAAGGTGGCATGCCATTAAGTATTACTCGAAAAATTAGAGATGAATAAAATAAAACTATAAAGGTATTACCTTCAAGAAAATCTTGCAACCAACAAGGGGTACAAAGAATAGCTTGTACATGATTAATAAGTAGCCGACTCTTATACTTAGTGAGAACACGGCCCCCTATGCTAAATGCCGATTCAGATGCCACGATGGTGATCGAAATACTTAAAATATCACGTGTCATATGCGATAATGCAGGCCATCACTCCTTATTATCTTTCCAAAATGACAAAACATCTAAATTTGGAAAATATTTAAACTCAAGTGGCGGCTCATCCAAATATTGATCCAATGCGGAATTCTCATTTTGGCTATTTGATGTTGTGCTCTGTCGGTCTTGTAAAACCTAAAAAAGAAAAGAAAAAAAAATAATTTGGGATTGGGACAACTAAATTTACAACATTAAAATGAGTAAAACATTTAAAAGAAACTAAATACTTACATCATACAAGTTAAAATCAGCATCTGGTTCTTTTCCTTTCCCACCTACTGAAGGCGTATCAGACGATAAATTTGTAGAGTTCCGTGAGCTACTTTCACTTGGTTGAGCAGATAATATCCACTTGGTATACTCACCAAAAAGCATTTGCAAGTTTCTTCTAATATTACCAATCTTATATTCGCTAGTATGTGGATCAAGTTGGGTGTAATAATATTTTATCATTTCCACGTTCGCCCGAGGATCAAGTACAGCCCCAAATGCAAGCACCATATTGTAGTCACTCCAATACTTATCGGAGTATAAAAAATAAAATAATTTTATTAATGCCAAATCATATAAAAACATTATATTAGTATGAATATGGGTCGTATAGTTTTAATAAAAATTGATAATAATAATAATAATAATAATAATAATAATAATAATAATAAATTATTTTATTATTTATAAAATTAGATATAAGACTCATAGTGTCCTACATGAAAAAATAAATGTCTACACTTAATTAAAGTACATATTTTCTATCATATGCCCTTAGATCACGTGATAAGAATTTATAAATAAAAATAAATTAAATAATAGTGTATGTGTATGTGTGTATATTGACTCATGTATATTTTGTAATAATTTTATAATATTATTAAAATGCAATCATATATTATTAATATAATAAAATATTTAATATTTTACTCTATGTATTTCACGGGAGACACGTAATAAATTAAATATATTAGCATACAAGTGGATGACTTCCAGTTCCAGTAGCCTGCGCTCGGCTCGTCATTGCATGGGCCACGGGCCACGGGCCACGGCCCGACCCTATAAATCTCATCGATAGGATTTTCTTACGTTTTGGTCAAATAACAACAATTCAACACAATTTAATAGTGGCTGCGAGTCTATGATGATGTGATTATTATTAAATAATCACGTTGACTAAAACATGATTAGGAGTTAGATCAAGTATTTTCTCTTAAATAGTATCTCCAGGTTCTATTTTAAAATTATATAAATATTAAGAAAACTTAACGATAATTAACTAATTTTTTATTTGCCCTTATTAATTATATTATTAATTCAATAAATCAGTTATATTAATTAATCTGTTTGTATATATTGAAGTTGAAGAGCTCACAATAAATTGATAGTATTCTTGGAATATTTTTACAAATTTACATCAAAAATAGAAAATGACATTGTATTATGGGACAAATTATATTTCTAAAAAGGATTGGTATTAAGGGACGGAGGGAGAAAAAATTAATGCACCACCAGTGTAATATACAGGAACATAAAAAAAATCATATCAAAATGTGTAATATGTATATTATTCATCACATTTTTTTAGCATTTCTTTATAAATTACAATAGTTGTTCTATTTACTATTACACCATTCTTATCGCGATAAAAGAATCAAGTAGTTCGTGCTCTTCATTTTGACATGAATACATATAATAGATCATGATTGAATACGATTCTTGGCATGTACATGTCAATATGAAAGAGTGCATAACCATAGAAAAATATAATTAGTATAAATTGCCCCCCTTTGAAATTTAAATGCCGATCTACTATCAGAGTTTATTATCATTCATGGAATAAACACATTACTGCTATATTTATAGTATAATATAAGAACTCATTACCTAACATATATAAATGTTATGGAAGCAAATGTACCAAAATAGTACAAATGTGCATCATCTAAAGTATAATAGAAAATAAAATAAACAAAGGTAAACTCTCTCATGTAGTCACTTGTTGTTGTAATATTACAATTAAATAATTTTCATATTTTTCCACAAGGATTTTCTATTTTTGAGTGATTGAAACTAAAGATAAATAAAATATTTATCGAGGTATATTTTTAAAAAGATTACAATTAATTTTTACTATCTATAATCTTTCTTATATAAAGATGATTCATGCTATTTTTAAAAAATAATTGTTTCCATAATATAAGAGCAAAAATTACAATTTTAGTCCTATGAGAATTTTTTATAAACAAATTTGGTTCTACGTTCCTTTTTTCTTCTTTTCTCTTGCAAAAATAGTTCAAGTCATCAAGTATTTAACGATTTTTGTAAATGGCCAAAATTAATTTGAATATGAATTTAAAATACAAAAGCAAGTCCAAAATTTATAAAAATATGTAATGAATTTCAAAAGTAAATAAAATAAAAAAATCATAGCAAACTAAAAATAAACAAAATCACTTAAAGCTGAATAAAAATTGAAAAAATATTCAAAAACCAAATAAATTTTGAAAATAATTAAATTCAATAGTTTGGAAAACTAAAAATCTATTTGATAATTTTTTTCAGAAAATCTAAAAGATTCAATCAAATATAATATGTAATGTTCATAATTTTTTACTTTTGTTAACTGAAACATTTGTTTGATTTTTAAAATTTTTTAGTTTTTTAAGTATTAACATTTTTGATGATTTTTTAGTTGATTTTGATAATTTGTACTTAATAAGACAGGTGCATTTCAATAGCTTTTTAATATTATTACTTTTGAAGATTTAATTTATTTTCTTATAGATTCATATTGTTTTATCTTTATTTATTTATTATGATTAAATTACCGAAATATATATAATTGTATGAAGAGAAGCTGTTCTAGATATTCTAAATTCTCTAATCAAATTAGTTATATCTTCAATAATACAACCATATATATTTTTTTTTCATACAAACTTTTATTTCGAAATATCAAAATTTTAAAAAAAATTAAAATAATTATCCATTCATATTTAGAAATATTTACAATTCATTCGTGCTCTCTAAAATTTTTTCTCTCTCAAGATGACTCTATTGATTAATATGATATCATCAAAAATCAACATGTTTATATATGTTAAGAAGATATCTATAAAAATTAGTAAAATGAATAATTATCTAATCTAAAATATTCAAATTATTGAATTATGTATAAATATTAGGGTATAAGTTGTACTAAAATAGCGCAATTCCACATCATGTAAATAAATGAATATAAAACTTTTGAGAATTAATTATTGTTACAGTAGCACAATCAAACTAGTTATGCATTTAATTATTGTTACAGTAGCACAATCAAACTAGTTATGCATTTTCGTACATGGATATCCTAATTCTCTGAATGATTAAAATTTTAGATGATTAGAATAATTATCCATTCACATAATTATTTATGTCAATTTCTCTCTCTCAAAATTAGTTCTTATTCACTCGATATTTATTAAATTAATTGTTTTTATGTAATTTAGGAATATATGTTTGGAAATATATAAAATCGGGAAATGTATAATTTAATATAATAAAATATATAAAATGCAAGGACATAATTTATAACAAAATAGTATAATTATGTTCGCACGAAGGCAAATAATCCTACAATTACACAATTAAATAATTTCTCTATTAGTTTTTGAAAGATTGAAATTTTATGATTAACTTTTTTTTCTCATTTACATTTATAAATATTTATAATTAAGTTTGTCCACTAAAATTTTTCTTCTATAAAGGATGATTATAATAATTAATTTGGTATTACTAATAATTAATTGCTAAATTATTTAAAATTTTATAAAAATTATAATTATAAAATTAAATATAAAAATGCAGAATATATATATATATATATATATATATATATATATATATATGGGTGGGTTCAGGTGATAATACAATTTAAGTTAAGAAATAAGAATGGATTTCATCCATACATCTTGATATATGGATGGTCTAGATTTATTCACACACAAATTTGATGCATATAATGCAATATTTTAATGCATTGATATTTTGATGCATAAAATGCATATTTTAATGCATTGCAATTTTGATGCACGAAATGCGTATATTTCATGCATAATTAGTACAAAACTCATGCATATTCGCAATTCGCAGGATAAGATATATATATATGTATATATGTATACATATATATATATATATGAGTGGGTTCAGGTGAGAATGCAATTTAAGTTAAGAAATAAGAATTAATTTCATCCATAGGTCTTGATAAATGGATGGCCTAGATTTATTCTCACCAAAAATTTGATGCATATAATGCAATATTTTAATACATCGATATTTTGATGCATATAATGTATATTTTAATGTATTGTAATTTTAATGTACGAAATGCATATACTACATGAATAATTAGTACAAAACTCATGCATATTCGCAATTAACAGGATAAGAACAATTCTCATTTGATTCTAAACCTCTCTCTACTAGAGAGAGTAGAGCAAATAAAATGGAGTAAATAAAATTGAGTAAAAGGAAACTTGCAGCTTGGGATTGATGTAGGTTTGAAAACTGATGATCTAAACCCATCCTTTGACATTATGAGCGATTTGAGACATAATCTTTAAAGTTATACAAATATTCCTTAATACTTGGCCAAATGTGCGAAATGCATCAAATTCAAATCTTCACTTTCGGGTCATATTGCTAACCATATTTTTGGTCATTTTTTAAAAAGTTTCAAACTAATCCCAATCCAAAACTATAAACAAAATTTAACTGTCCCATAATTTCTAAATTGAAAATTCGTTTGAATGACAACATCAAATTCAAAAATCTCACCTCAAGTCAAAATTTAAAGTTTTCAATTAAGGCCATACTAGATATCACCTCCACCCCTGTTGTTGACCCATGTCAAGACGAACTCAATGGTGGTTTCAAGCCACAGACGCATGCACGCCGGAGTGACACCATGAATAGGCCGACCCAGGGTAGTCTATCCTTATTGTTGATTCACCTCATGTTGCCGTCTTCATTATCCCTCACCATTTGCCGCCTTATCCACTATTACACTAGACAATATCGTTGCCGACCTAGTTCGAAACTAAGTCTTGGAGCTTAGATCCGTCATTAATGGCAGATATAATTTCTTGTTTTCTCCATCCTTACCTATGAATGGCGAGAAGATTTGGGAATTTTAGGCCGAAAATATTTAGCTAACAACGTCCTTGGTAAAAACAAACACTCAACCAACGACCATCGTTATTTGCGAAAAGACGGCAAATATGATTTTTTGCGCAATCTTTTAAACATTTGACCAGTAGATATTCATTAATATGATGGTTTAATATGGTGCAATTTTTCAAACCATCAATGGTCCGTTGATATAATTATTTGAATATCATCCCATATTTGTCATATGGTTCATATTGTATTATACATTTAGGTGCATGATATATCGATTTGCATATATGTGTCTAAGCTAATGGGATATTTCTCTTATTATTTTAAGTCAATGTAACTCATAATATGTATTTAGTTTTTAAAGTATATCAATTGAGATTCAAATTATTATTTAAATTACATAGAAGAAATGGGATCCTCGCTCCGTTTATGCCCTGATTCTTCATGGGGCGGAAAGGGGAATGCCGTTGCCACCCATGTAAATAAAATAAAAAAATATTATTTATTGGGATTAAATTATATTTTAAAGATAAATTTTTCATGTGAGAAAGATGGAGTATTTAAATATATTTAACTAGCTTGTCTTGATTATAATGAAAAATCTTTTCAGAATATATATATTAAGAGGTGGGGGCAAAAGAAAATTCATAATATCCACTCACGGAAAAAAGATAGAATTGATTTGGGGCAAACCAGGTAGAAACAGGAACAAACAGGGCCAAAATGCAAGGAAAATAAATAATCGGCACTTAATAGAAAAAGGCCTATGGGGTTACTTCCTTTTGCGGCTACTCGCCCTGTGTTTTCAAATCGATTTCCATTTTCCTCTGCTCAGACGCCATTAACTTCTCGTACTCTCCTCCTGTTCTCTTCTTCTTTACTCTCTCTCACACACACGCACATAATCAACACCAATTTCTATATATAGATACACATCAAAACGCGCAATACACACAAATAACAACTTTTTCCCCTAGAAAAACGGAAAAGGAGGGAAGATAATTGCTGGATTTCAAGGAAAAACACGAGCGAGGAAGAAAAACTGATAAGAGGATTCGATTCTTTCTTTATTGTGATTTTCTGTTCTGTTGTGTAATCAAGGTGCTTAATTTCATGTTTTCACGTATGTAATGCATCAGAAAAAATCTGAAGTACAGATCGGAACAGAAAGCAGTGGCATCTCTTCCGATTTCAACCCGACCCCACCTCTCCCACCTTCATCTCTTACCCAGAAACACCCCCATCTTTCTCAAAATTTCCATCCAAGTCCCCACCACCCGTCTTCTCCTTCCTCTGTCAATAATCCCACCTTTCAAATCCTAATCAATGATGAGAATGACCAGGTGTTAGAGCAGAATGACCCTTTTGCCTTCAAGCCAACCCCTTTCAAGAGACCCCATCTTCATCAGCAATTCTCTAGTTCACTCACAAAAACTCCAACTTTATCCAATGCCCTTCACAGATATGGTGGTGTTTCTTCACAGAACCCACCCACAAAATTCAATATTCTTTACAATCGCTCTCAGAAGTTCTTGACCCATTTCCACCATCACATCCGCCACCTGCGCCGCCGCCTGCGCGTCCACATCCGCCTCATTCTTCTACTCAGCCTTCCATTTTTCTACTTTCTGGTCTCTCACCCATCCAGCTCCTTCATTCTTGATTTCCTGTCTGCTTTTGCCTTCTCAGCCGTACTTCTATTCTCTCTAAATCTGGCCATTCCACGGCTCCCTACTATAAGATTGTTTCTTGCCAGGTCGTTGCCGATTAAGATATGCGCAAAGGATCACGTGAGTCGGCCACATCTACCGGTGTTTTGGTCAATAGGTTCGCGGCAAAAGGCGGATAAGAAAGCTATCTCAGGGTGTTATGTGCAGGCTTATAGCAACGGGGATGTGTATGAGGGCGAGTTTCATAAGGGGAAATGTAGTGGGAGTGGAGTATATTACTATTACATGAGTGGTAGGTATGAAGGGGATTGGGTTGATGGCAAGTATGATGGTTATGGGGTTGAAACATGGGCAAGGGGTAGCCGATATAGAGGACAGTATAGGCAGGGTCTGAGGCATGGCTTTGGGGTGTACCGGTTTTATACAGGGGATGTTTATGCTGGGGAATGGTCTAGTGGACAGAGCCATGGCTGTGGGATTCATACCTGTGAGGATGGTAGTCGATATGTGGGAGAATTTAAATGGGGTGTTAAACATGGTCTTGGACACTACCATTTCAGGTAGTTGTAATGATGTTTTTCTCTATATTATGTGCCGCTTTTGCTGTTTGTTGCATTGGATTTCTGTTTTGCCAGTTGATGCTGGTTCAATTTCGCTCTAGATATACATGAATAGCTGTTCAGTTCAGCAAGTTCTAAAACAATTTGTGTCAGTAAACCGAGTCTTGCGCCGAGTGTTTTTTCTTATTTGATTATACTGGCTTTGGGATTGCAGTTTATTTTGTTTTCGATTCCTTTGCATGTTGGGTGGTATGACGTGACCATAAAAGGCTAGGATGGTGCATCTTTAGTTCCCATCCTTATTTTAAAATTTACTAGAAATATGAACATTGAATAACTTAAAAGTTCTTTAGTAAGTTAGTTGTCTTGACTCTTCTGTAGGAAACTTGTCACTATGCAGTTGAAATGAATACTCTTTTCGTTCCAACTCCTGATTAATCAAACATTGTCAAGCTACACATGTACCTATAAGATTTAGGTGGTTTATTTATGGGAATTTTCTTTCATTGTCATTTATGTTATTTGATGAGGCCTAAATGTTAAATATAAGCAAGAACTCTGTGGGTTCTCCCTTTGGTTATGAGTGGTTATATGCGTGTTGTATGGTTGAAAAAGTCACGTAGATGCATAGTTTAACAGAATATCATGTCTTGAGTTGCTTAGTGATAAATTTATGTTGACTTATTCCTTTCAGTTATCCTTAAATATCTGAATTGTGTTATTAACTGGCATTATTGTTGCCCACAGGAATGGAGATAGATATGCCGGGGAATATTTTGCTGATAAGATGCATGGATTTGGAGTATATTGCTTTGCAAACGGTCACCGTTATGAGGGGGCTTGGCATGAGGGTAGAAGACAGGGACTCGGAATGTACACTTTCAGAAATGGTGAAACGCAGTCTGGACATTGGCAAAATGGAATTCTTGATGTTCCAAGCACACAGAGCACCGTCTTTCCTGCTTTTCCTGTTGCTGTAAACCACTCCAAAGTGCTGAATGCAGTTCAGGTAAATAGTGTCGCATTGTTTTTCGTTAGGTTTTGCGCCTCCTCCTGTTTGGGTTGGTATATAGTGAGGTTTCACCCTCACCAGATGCCACATATGTATAAAGGGATAGTTGCAACTTGCAATAGTACCCCTGATATTACAAATAATCCCTTGTGATGTTACAAAGATCCGCTGACGTTTGTGTTTAACTAACAAATACCCCCTCTCCCTCTTGAGGGTCGAATAGAAACCAAGGTCCGGGGGGTAAATTAAATTGAGCTTCTGCTGGCAAGATGCTTACTGCATATGCGTGGTACCAGCATGACAGGTTAGATACGCATTGGTGTTTTATTTTCTCGTTTAACAGGAAATGTGTAGTACAGATAGATGTGCGTTCATATCTGAGTGTTTTCTATACTCTTGCTTACTAATTGTCTCCAGAAATGTTGACTTCATGTCTCAGACATTATTAAATCCTCTTTTATTTAAAAATTAGATGACATGCTGGATTTTGTTTTTCTATTATTATTATTATTATTATTATCATATTAAATTATTTATTTATATTTTGTCGTGGCAGTTTGTTCTTGAGTGTGAAATGTAAGTATGACCTTCGTAGATCTCTTAACCGCTTTCGTTACGTTATCAGGAAGCTCGGCGAGCAGCAGAGAAAGCATACGAGGTGACCAAAGTGGACGAGAGAGTTAACAGGGCAGTTGCAGCCGCTAACCGGGCTGCTAATGCCGCCAGAGTTGCAGCCGTCAAAGCTGTACAAAAGCAAATGCATCATAGAACCAATAGCGACGAGATTCCCATTCCCATTCCCATTCCCGTTCCCATTCCCATTAAATGATAAGATGTCGCTGCGTACGGCTAAATTGAGTATAAGCTAAAGACCCTTTTAGCAGAAAAATATGCTTGCAGTTTTCCAGCCTATGAACACCACCTATTATTAAGACTTCTATTCGACATAATTGCGGTTTTAAGAGGAAGATGAATTGTGGAGCAGTTTTATTTGGTTGGTGCAGTGGTGGACTGAAGCACAGAGGATTCTACTCTTCCTATGTTCATGTAGCCTTTTTTATTTTCTTTTTTCCCTTTTATTTTCGGTTGTGTATAGTTTAAAAATAGGTATAATACCTAGTGCTGGTACTCAGGGAAACCCCTAACCCCATCCAGCACCAGTGCGTCGCCCCCCCATGAAGGAAAATGATGATGAGAAACTGGATGCTTATGAATGTAGTATTTCAACTTTCTGTAAGTTGTTTTCACTTGCTCCATTTCTCTGCTTATGTGGTCTTTTGTTTTACATAAACATCCGAGGTTGCAATTTTAACGAGACTGCTTTATATGTATATCATTGTTATCTGCTTTAGTGGACGAAAGAGGAGGTGATTAGGCACCGGCATCATCAAGAGAGTTCCAAGATGCTTCATGGGACTGTGGCTTGTCAACTATTCGATATAGTGGTGTTGCAACTTTCATGCGGAATAATAAAAGAGACGACCATAATTTTATACAGGCCGGATTTAGAGACCGGTTCACTTGTTATAATGGCGCTTGGAGACAGATGTATCCTCTCGTGGGCAGAGGCGAAGCCAGCTTTTTTTCCATGCGGGCATAAATTACTTGGTTTATTTACCGGCAAATTCGTGACCGATAGCTAATATATCAAGGAATAATTGATATTTTTAAATAGAAAAATATTAAAGGTAAGTAATAGAAAGAATTTAAAATATCTTGTGAAAGTTAAGGAATTAATCCAAACTGACAAACCTAATCAAATTAGAGAATATATGGTAGAAAAGGAAAAGAAATAAAAAGCACATTTCTTCGATGTATATCGTTGTAGTTCGCGAAAAAATAGTGTAAACTTTTTCTGGTCAGATTCGAATCCTTCTGGACACGGAAGGAGGGTTATGAAAATGTAGCACATGAACACGGATAATGGGGCACAAGCATTTAGTTGTAGAATGGGAAATATCGAGTAGATGTAGAAGAGGTTTGAGCAAATGGAGCAAAGTGAAGTTTAAAGTGCGGTCGAGGATGAAATCAGCATTTGTGTTACAAATCAAAAGCCGCAAATACTTTTCACAATTGCTATCGTCGATGGCTGCTTCCAAGGAAGAGATAGAAAAGGACGCAGGTCAAGTCAGCTCAACTAAACTTTCCAAGATATAGTCTAGCGCAGGACGTTCCCATGGAAACCAGCCGCCAGTCCTTCGAGCCCGACCCTGATCCGCCAGATGCAACGACAGGAGACACCGGCGAGAGGCTTAAGAGACGCCGTGCTTTCCCTGAACCCTTCCAGCTACCAGACACGGTGATTTTCTCTGCTGGATCTTCATGGTCGGATAAATTGCAACCTCAAAAACCTAGGGGGGATGTCGATTTTGCAGCCGCCTCAAAGAATACGGAGATCCAGCATGTGAAACTCCGTCCGTCTGGCAGTCTGGCAATCCCGACAATCACTATTGCTGGTGAATTGCTCAGGAAGATTAATGAGGAATGGAGTCATGCCATCATAATTAAATTGCCTGGTCGCCCCTGGAATATTGATGTGCTGCGTGGTAGGTTCGAACACCTCTGGGACTTACGAGGAAAGTATGATCTTGTGGATGTTGGCCCAAATCTGTTTAGTCTGCGTGAGCTCAATCCTCTTACCCGTGAGACTATTCTTACGAAAGGACCTTGGAGGATTGTCGGTCAGTTCCTCGCAATTCAGAAATGGTATCCGGATTTGGATCCAACAACTTACAAGGTGACCACGGCAATTACGTGGGTTAGAATTCCACATCTCCCAGCACAATTTTATCGAGAAGCGATTCTCCTTCTGATTGCTAGAGGAATTGGAGAACCTATAAAGGCGGATGCCAATACTTTTAACCTGGAACGCGGAAGATTTGCGAGGTTGTGTGTGCCAGGTTGATCTCACGAAACCTTTGGAGAGAGAGATTGATATCAATAAGAGACATTGTTCCATTGTTTATGAGAATTTACAGATGCTATGTTATAAGTGTGGGAGAGCTGATCACACTGTGCCATCCTGCCCTAGTAACACCACTCCTGTCATAAATACTCCTGTCAATAATGGTGGAGCTGCTGAAACTGTGTCAGAAACAGCAAGAGTGAGCGAGGAGAGTACAAAGGGGAATGTGGAAAAACAAGGTGAGTATGGGCCATGGATGCTTATCAAAAGAAATCCCAAGAAGAAGACGTCGTCTGTGCCTAAACCATTGACGGGTAATAAGTCTGTCGAACCTAAAACTCGGCGCACACCTCTGCGCGAGGTAAACCAGGAGCAAACTGTTAGGAAACCACCGGTACAAGTGCGGGAATCTTTCGATACCCGCAAAGAAGTTCCCCTCTAAAATAAATTTGGTGCTTTGGAGAATCAGGAGAACTTGAATGATGGGAGCTCGACACCCTCAACTGCTCCGCCGCCGCCTAGAATGCGGCCTAAAGTAGGTGGGACTAGAGCCTCTGGGAAAGGTAGATTGGAGTCTACCTCATATTCTAATGCTTCAACTATGGACCATGGACCTGAAGTGATTCCTGGAAACGGAGTGTGTGACATGGAGTACACTACGACTGATGATGTCATGATGACCCAAGGCCATGATGGCCAGCCGAACAATCAGTAAGCTTTCTCCAGTATTGTTTCCCAATGAATATGTCTCTTAAGATCATTTCATGGAACGTACGTGGTGTGGTGAAAGATGGTTTTCGAACCAACTTTGATTTAGTCTATAATCTTCATAGATCGGATATTATGTTCTTACTCGAAACACATGCTAGTATTGATGTGTCTAACCGGATTGGTAGGAATCTGGGTTTTCCTAATCAGGTTTTCTGTGCGTCGTTGGGGGCGTCGGGTGGTATATGGATGTTGTTTGATGGTGGGAATATTGATGTAGAAATTCTTAGTGTTGATTATCAGTGTATTCACGCGAAAATCTCTCGAGCTGGTATGCAGTCTTGGGTACTTTCTGGTGCGTATGTTAAGCCAACAAGAAGTGCTAAGGATCGTTTCTGGGATACTATTTTTGCTTTTTCCCGGAACAATACTCTTCCTTGGTGTCTCACAGGGGATTTTAATGATATTCTGTCAATAACAGAAAAAAGAGGTAGTCTCCCAGCTACTTTCTCGAGATGTCAGCGTTTTAGGAATTCCATTGATCGATGTGACCTGCTTGACCTGGTGTTTCAGGGGCCTACTTTTACTTGGTGCAATGAAAGACGGGGATCAGAAAGAATTTGGGAACGATTGGACCGTACATTGGTGAATTTGGATTGGAAATCATTGTTTCCAAATGCCCTTGTTGTTAATCTCTCCAGGACTTTTTCGGATCATAATCCCATTATGACTTTATGTGGTGGACGGGAGCTCAGACCGGAAAGGCCATTCAGATTTGAGGCCGCTTGGTTGGTGGAGTCAAGTTGTGATGACCTTTGTTGGCAAATGGAAGGAACAATCCTCACTCCAAGACATTATTGGCGGACTGCCTGGAGTTTTAAAGGATTGGAATAATCAGTCGTTTGGGAACATACACAGGCGTAAGAGCAGACTTCTAGCGAGGATTAATGGTATTCAAATCTGTTTAGCAGAGAGAGCGGTCACGGACTCTTTGTTAAAGTTTGAAAGGAAACTGATTGGGTTGCTTAATGCTACCTTAAAGCAGGAGGAAACTATTTGGCAACAAAAATCAAGAGTTCGCTGGATGGTTGAAGGGGAACTGAACACTCGTTTCTTTCATCAGACTACAGTTCAGAGGAGGAGGAAGAGCAATATTGTGGCTCTTAAAGTTGATGGCTCGTGGTGTATGGATGTTGAGATGCTGAAGGCGGCGGTTTGGAATTTTTTCAATACCCTCTTTCATGAAAATGCGGATAGGGGCGTTTCCTTGGGGGCGTCACCCTATCAGACTTATATTTCTTCTGAAGAAAGGGATGATTTGTGTAGAAAGGTGGAGTTGACTGAACATAAGCAGGTGCTTTGGTCTTTTCACCCCAATAAGTCGCCAGGTCCCGATGGATTTAAGGCGAAGTTCTTCCAGTATTATTGGGAGTCGTGTAAAACACATCTCTTGCAGTTTGTGAATGATGCTTTGGCTTATGGCTCCTTTCTATCTTACTTTGGGGATTCTTTTATCTGTCTGATTCCGAAGGTGAAGAACCCTGACCAGATATCTAAGTTTCGGCCTATTACGCTTTGCAACGTGACTTATAAGCTCCTGACAAAGGTGCTTACTCTAAGGTTACAAGATATCATGCCACGTATTATTTCCCCTACGCAAAGTAGTTTTATGAAGGGGAGGGGGACACATGACAACATCAGGTTGGTGCAGGAGATTCTTCGTATTCTTAGATCCAGAAAACAGAATGCCATTGGGAGTATGCTTATTAAGCTGGATCTGGAGAAAGCATATGATAAGGTGAGCTGGAACTTTGTGGAGGAGACACTTAAGTTTTTTGGTTTTCCTGATGGAGTTGTCAAAATTATTATGTTCTGTGTGAGACGTTCTAGACCACGTATTATCTGGAATGGTTCTCCTATGGAACCATTAGAGCCTACCTGCGGACTTAGACAGGGCAATCCACTGTCTCCCTACATTTTTGTTCTTTGCATTGAAAGACTGTCCTATTTGATAAGGGATAAAGTGGAGGAGGGTGCGTGGAAACCTGTTCAGACTAGCAGGAATGGGCCAAAATTTTCACATATTTTCTTTGCAGACGATCTGGTTCTCTTCGCCCAAGCGGACAATGACAACGCCAGATGCATTAAGTCTGTGTTATCTGACTTTTGTGCGGCTTCTAGTCTCATCGTCAGCGATAATAAATCCAGAATCTTTTTCTCTAGCCGCAGGGGAAGAGCGAGCCAACGGCGGATTAGTGAATTTTTGGGGTTTACGATTACCCCTGATCTGGGTATATATCTTGGTGTCCCTCTAATCCATGGGAGGGTCACTACAGGTACTTTTCGTGGAATGATTGACAAAGTGGCTAGTCGACTAGCTAGTTGGAAGGCGAAGCTTCTGTCAGTTGCTGGAAGAGTGACTTTAGTTCAGTCAGTGGCAAGCGCAATTCCTATTCACACTATGCAAGCACACTGGCTTCCAGAGAACACCTGTAAGCAGTTAGATAAACTAAATCGTAATTTTATTTGGTCATCTAACCCTGAGAGACGAAAACTTCACTTGGTTGGCTGGGATAGAGTGACTAGGCCAAAAACTTTTGGAGGCCTTGGGTTGAGAAAGAGCAGATTGGTTAACATTGCGATGCTTGCGAAGGAGGGTTGGAGGTTGTTGAATGGAGAGGATAATCTTTGGCTGTCAATTTGTAAAGCTAAGTATTTACGAGGTCAGAGTATTCTTCGCTTTTCGCTTCGTGGGTCTGAGTCCAATGCATTCAAAGGCATTGTGAAAAGTTGTGCTAAATTGGAGGGGAATTTTGGGTGGCGTATCGGAAATGGTAGGAGCGTTTCCTTTTGGTTCGACAACTGGTTGGGTTCCACTTTGGCAGCCGGTGTCCATGGTGCCGAGATTGCTAATGAGGATATGGGTATATGTGTGGCTGATCTTTGGACGCCTTCACATGGGTGGAACTTGGAAGCTTTGGTAACACCGTTGGATGCTAGCTTGCGGAAGAAAATCATCAACTTTCCTTTGCCACAGTCCTCTTGGGGTGATGATGCTCGCATATTCCTTGGCTCCGCGGATGGACACTTTTCATGCAAGGTGGCGTTTAGGGCATTGTCTACGCCAAATGAGAATACTCATTCGAGTATGTGGAATAAAATTTGGCGTTTGAAGTGCCCTGCGAAAATTTGGACTTTTTTGTGGCTTTGCTTTCATGACCGACTCGCTACAAATAATCTACTCCATACCCGTGGTTTTCTTGAAGATCCCAAGTGCATACGTTGCGGCTATCAAGTTGAAACTGTGAAACACCTGTTGCTCGATTGCCCATATGCAGTCGAATTTTGGTTGGGTTGTTTGGGCTATTTGAATTGGCAGGGGGCTTTTGCTGCCATTGGGGAGAATTGGGTATTGGATCTGATTTTTAAGCATCAGTTTTCAGCGCAGATTTGGCCAGATGCACCCTGGTCATTGGTTTGCACGGCGGTTCTTTGGCACATTTGGAAGAACCGCAACGAGTTTGTGTTTAACGGCCAAACACCATCATTCAGCACCCGTTTGTATCGACTTAAGGAGTATGTGGGACAGCTGGTTCAGCATTCCCATGCCAAAACAGATCATTGACGCTTGGCTCCACGGATATTACAGTGTGGTGTCTCCCACCGACTTCTTGGTTCAAACTGAATACTGACACCAGGTTACTTGGATCTTCTGGGTCGGTCGCTGGAGGAGGGATTCTTAGGGATGATAAGGGCGCCTGGATTGGGGGTTTCTCAAGGAAAATGCACGAGGTCACAATTAACACTGCATAGCTGTTGGCCCTTCGCGATGGACTCTCTCTTGCGTGGGATAAACGGGTGCCAAAGCTTGTTGCTGAGATTGACTCGGAGGTGATTTTTAAACTTTTTGGAAACTCTAATACATTTAAACATCCTCTACACTACCTGCCTGAGGATTGTCGGGAGTTTAGTAGAAAGCCGTTGGATTTTGTTCTCAAGCATACAAAGAGAGGCGGCAACAAATGTGCCGATTACCTTGCTAAACTGGGACATGGTGTGATGGGGTTTGAATGGTGGACAAACCCCCCCCCCCCTCCCTTTAGTTGATTTACTCGATTTGGATGTAGAGGGCTCCCCTCGAACATTTTAGCTGTTTTATTATATTTCTATTCCGACGGATCAAAAAAAAAAATGTTGTTTGAGAGTACTATTGAGTTTCACAAGTTATGTTCAAGTGTGATTTTGTCAGATAACCAAACTGAACCTGAGCGAGCTAAAATTGAGCCGAAGAACTCAAAGTTCAAGTAATTTTATTTTTTACGTATATTCTACTATTCATTTTTCAGTAATCAAGTCAAAACTAGAGCAAAATGTGGAAATAAGTTACCTCAAAAAACACAGCTGCAAAATAGAAAATGAACATAGATCTCAAATAGATAGCAGATTGCCAAGAATCTAAAACAAAAAGAAACACAGAAGCCAGGTACAATGTAGCAGCAATATTTTAACAAAATGTTTCACTAAGGTTACTTCAAATGGAAACGACGATTTGAAAAGGACAGCCATGCTGAAACAAAATTCACTAATTTTAATTCTCAGTCTGTTCCCTCAGCCTTCTGATGGTGCTCCTCACAGTGACGGCACTGGCAGTGCTGCAACAAAGAATAATACGAGTTTAGCCATCCAAACAAAAAAGCAACATAGTAAAACAAAGAATAATGCACATTCGAACAAAAAAGGTTTAACATAAGTACAGAATAATGTGTTTAGAAGTTTAAATGAAAAAGTAACATAATAACATTGAAGGGTCATCGAGAAAGATTATTACTTCAGAGTGTAGGCACCGCCTGCTTTCACTTTGCCACAGTCTTTGCATCCCCAAATGCCAACAGCTTTTCGCTTCACTGCATACTGTGACAGAACAACATTCACTCAGAAAAAAGAATAATCAACCATGAATATTTTAAAAAAATAATAACTCAAGATCCTTTTTTTCATACCTTTCCACAGAACTCGCAGAAGTACTTGCTGTGCTGACTAACTTCCATCTTCTTAATCTGCTTTCTCAAACTAGCACCATACCGGGTACCTGAAATGAAATAAAATACTTCAAAAAGACAGCCCACCCAATGTATAAAAGGAACTGACCTAACTTCAAACCCATAAAAAGCCCAATACAGATACACCAAACAACAACCATTTGCATAATAGTTATCAAGCCATAGTAAGCCTTGTAGGACACATAATTTTTTGTTATCACCATGATATCAACAAGAATAAACTCTTGTTAACTAATTCATCACACAAATTAACTGCCTTATTCTCTTTAATAGACAAGATGAGGCATATTGCTCGAGATGATCTAGAAGAGTGAAGGAACGGAGGCAGACTGAGATATAGTAATTCTTAAGAATATGACTCACCATATTTCCCAACAATCCCAACCTTCTTGGTTCTCTTTGCCTGCAATAGTAAAGAATCATCATCAAAATTACAGCACAAGAAAGAACTCATCAAGCGACGATGTAAACAACCAATACTACAACATAGTGAAGGCTATAAAGGTTAACCTAGCAATCACAATTAGATAAAAACCCGTCAGATACAAGGACTATTACATGGCCACTGCTTCACGTGAGGAAAATCACCTTCTATGAACAAGAAACGATCAACTAGTGTCGGTGTGTCTGTGAAAATAACAACTTCCACTTATTAGTGAAGAGTTGCTCAAATATGCTAAATATAAAACCTAAAGTTGTGCTCGGTTATAATCGTAGCTGAATAAAAAACAATCATCATATACAGAATCATACTTCAAAACTTTTACATAAATCAAATCCCTAAAAAAACATAAATCAATTTCTCAAGAGCGCAATAAGAACCCATTCACCTTTGGCAGATTCAATAAAAGTACAGCTCAAATACAGAAAAGGTCAAGGGTCGTGGCGTTTTGCTCCACATTTCTTAAGACGGTCAGATAATACGAAAACCATTGCGGATCACAGTGTGCATGCCAAAGTTTAATCTATGCAAGAGAGAGGGAGATGTGTGTGTGTGTGAGAGAGAGAGAGAGGGGGGGAGATGTGTCAGAGAGAGAGAGGGACAGAGAGAGTATACCATTGGAGATGAGTGTTAGCGGCAGCGCGACGATACGGCAAAGACAGAAACCCTAGCTCAGCTCTGCGGAAGAGGGCGGTTTTGTTGGTGGATTTATACACAGATATACAAGTAGAGGAAAAATGCATTCACCTCCCTAAACTTGAAGCTATTTTAAATACACCCCGAAATACGACGGTTGAAAATTATGTTTGAGATTAAGAAGGGTATACCGTATATTGTATTTGGATTTCTATTATATTTTAAAAAAAAATTGTAAATTTTAGAAGATGGATTATTTCAATTTGAAAATTTCTAAATATATTTTAAAAGTATGATAACTCGATAAATATTTTTATTAATTTACAAATTCATCATAGTGTCACATAAATTTTTCAGTTTTTGAAAGACCAAAATTTTAAAATATATAAATTAATTAACCAATCACATCTAACAATATTTACATATTTTGAGTAAATTGCATAGGATGGGGCATAGATGGATAAATAATGCATTTCTTAGATAATGTTTGATGACCAAATTGCATAAATGAACCATTACATGAATTTTGCATATTAAGAGGTTTTACGAATTCGTGCGTTGCACAAATTGTATCTAATTATTGATTGCGTAATGTTCGAATAAATTGCTGAGTTGTTACCGTGATGGTGAGACTAAAATATACAACAATGTATAACTTGGGCTGCCTCGATAGGATTTTGTTAATAATGAATTGAATACGAAAAAACAAATAACTACATACTTTTGCTTAAAGGTTAAAACTTGTCTAATAAACTATACTAAGCATAAAAGACATGAAGCAACTACTTTAAATTACTTTTGGTAAAAGTTTAATCGATTCCTAAAATGACAGATTTTGAATATATACGTTTTAACAGAATATGTTCCGATAATACGCAATTATTCTTATTCGTATCCCTCCATTTATTGGTAATATATGAAAAATATTCCACGAATTACAAACTATTGCAACCCACCAATATTAATAATTAATTAGAGGAAAAAATTTACGATTGGATTACTTTTATATATTTTTCCAGCCCAATTCAAAAGGGATACCCGGCCCGGACAAATTAATTAAACCTGATCGAAACACATTACATACCCGGTAAAACCCTATTATCACTTCATTTGTGATAACCCTACTCTTTCCAATTCTAATCCGCCCCCTCTTTTCTCCTCACACCAAACTCATGTCCTCCACACAAAATCGATCTCATCATCATCTACCATTATAACCGATCATATGAAAAACAAATACAAACACATCTATACATGTACCTTGTCTTCAGTTTCTGCAGAATCAAGAGAGATTTTTAATGCTTCAAGATCCTTTGGACGAGTAAGATCTACTTGTGTTTTTCATTTTTGATTTTGTTATTTTTTATTCGAATGAAAGAGAGATTATAACATAGTTGTTATAAATCTTATCTTTCTTTTTCGGATATAAAAAGAGGCTAAGCTTCAAAAGATGGATCGATGATGATGTACTTCTCTTCGTGTTTCGATCTTAAAAGGTCTAAGATGTTGTTATACATGAAAGAGAAGAAGAAACTGAGATCTTTTATTATTATTTGTTCGCTTCGAGTCGTGGTTGTGTTTGGAGATGTGATTTTTTGATGTAGTTGATGTTGTTATTGATTGTGTTCGAGTGGTGAGATGGGTTTAGGATAGTCTTAGATTTTATGGTCTTGTAATATCTTGTGAAACACGAAAGAAACTTATGAGATCTTGTTGTCTTTTAAGTTTCGGATCAATGATTGTAATTTTTTCGTGTTATGGATCTTGTAAAGGTCTTTGAATTTTATGTGGTATTTCCGTTGCTCCTTTTCCTGTTTTCTTTCATATCAACTCCAGTATCGTCATATACACAGCTTGTGTCATCTGCACAAAAGAAAACAGTTTTATACTACTTTCAATTTTAAATCCACTCACGATAAAAACAATAACTCATAAACAATTTGACTTTAATGAACTATGCATTTTGACTCTCAAAATTCAAAACAAAATAATTTCATACTTTCTGACAAAAAAAAAGTTGTTTGTTGTTTATGTGAGGTGGTGGAACGGATTAGGCTAGATGTGGATTTGTTTGGTTATTTATAATCTTCCAAAAATCAAGTGAAAAGTCACATTTAAAGATTTAATGGTGTAAATGTTTCAAATTCTTTTGGGTGTAAATGCTTCGAAGATGGTTCGGATTCGTAAGTGCAGGATGTTGAAAAGATGGAGCAAACTAAAAGACTAAATCAATTCGCTTGTTTTAATTACATTAAGTACACTTGGAAATCAGAAAGTTTGTATCATAACCGAACCATCACAACATTCAATTGAGATCTCTTTGTATTTTTTCGAGCTTAGAAGAGATTGCACCTTACTTTCTTTTGTGCACATTCACTCTTCCACATTAAATTAAGCCACTCAATTTTTAAGTAGTATAGATAGATATAAAATAGGCAGACAAAATGGCATGTTCAAGTTGGAAGCGGAAAAAGAATATAGGTTAATCCTCAAGATCATTGTGTACAATGTTCAAAAGCCAAGATGGAAAAACGGATTTCTCATCTAAGGCTCAAACCGCCAAAATTGAGTCAGAGAAAATCATTACTGGAGCATAACCATGTTCGATGCAGGGGTCGACTCCTCGCCAGATGGCCACGAGTTTTCCCATGAGTACAATTTGTGTAGGGCTACCTTGTCTAGCCATAACAAGTAACAACAATCACCTCCCCCTGATGATCACGTATAATGATCCCGATTCCAATCACTCTAGCATTGGGGGTAAAAGAAACATTCACATCCATTCTAAATATGCCGCAGGATGGTTTCGACCAAACTTTTCTCCCCACCATTGGACACAACCTGTTTTGGATGATAAGCATTTTACGAGCATTTCTAACGCTTTCAATATAATGCCCACTAAAATCAATGATGTTGTTGCTCAATTTCATACTTTGATCATGTTTAATATGGCAGAATTCAGTCCAAATCCTCCATAGCAGAATAATCCAAGCTTCAAAGTCAGAAATATTAAACTTCTCAAAAAGTCTTCTACAAATATCGTAGTGGCACCATGAACAAGTCTCTTGCATAGGTACATGTCGACTCTTCAGACGTTCTTCCACCAGAAGAAAACCATGCATCAGTCTCCATGCAAAAACCTTAACTTTTGGGGAGGGCTTCAGTTTCCATAGCCCTTTCCACCATTTATCATAACATGGGGATGTATTGGTAGTTTGTTCCTCATACAAACCCAACAAGCAGAGGTAACCCGACTTCACAGAGAACATCCCATTCTCTGCAAATCTCTAATATCGATTGTCATCGCCCAATGCATTGTCACTGGGTACCGAGAGGATAGCTTCAACTTCAACTCGCAGAAAATAGGCTCTCTAGAACTCTTTATTCCATTGGTTGTCATAGTTGAGCAAATCTGATACCTTCAGATTCCTATCATCCCCATAATTCATAAGGAGCTTACCTGAGCTGAAGGCGGGGATCCACGCATCATGATAGATTCTAACAGATCTCCCATTCTTAATACGCCATCGCAGTCCCATCCTCAAACACTCGTGCCCCCAACATAAGAACCGCCAAATGAAGGACGAGTTGGAGGTGATTTTTGCATCCATCATATCACAACCCCGATAATATCGAGCCTTAAAGATTCTTGCATGGAGAGAATCCGTGTATGTCATTAAATGCCATATCTGCTTAGCTAGTAAAGCTTGATTGAAGGCCTCTAGTCGTCTAAATCCCATCCCCACTCTACTCTTGGGTAAGCATAAATCAGCCCATTTAGACCAGTGGAGTTTATTTCCATGTTCATCATCACCCCACCAGAACTTAGGGCAAAGACTTTCAATCTCATTTAGGCCATTGCATAAATAGGGATTGTTTGTAAAACAACCATGATCAACACTTCTTTGCCACCCGCAGAGAAGAGTTTGGACTTCCAATTATGGACTTTCTTATCAACCATCTCTCTTAAGAAATCAAATTGGATTCTGCATTTTCTCTATGAGAAAGTCGGAAGCCCGAGATAGGACGAATGCTCTTGGACCTCTTTCACCCCATGAGTCTGTCTGGTGATCAAATCTCTGTCGTTTTTAGTGGTGCTAGGGCTGAAAACTGCTGCCGATTTATCAAAATTAACCATCTGTCCTGAAGCTTTAGAATAGAGCCGGAGAGCTGTGTGGATGTTTCTAGCTCCTCTTTCTTCTGCTTTGAAAAAAAGCAAGCTGTCGTGGGCAAAGAAGAGGTGTGAGATAGCCGGGGCCATTCTGGCAATATGAAGTCCTGAGAATAACATGTTCCTCTAAAAATTAGCCAAGATAGATGAGAGTCCCTCAGAACAGAGGACGAAAAGAAACGGAGACAGAAGGTCCCCTTGCCTTAGCCCCCTTAAGGAACAACATTCCAAAGGACTCTTCCATTGATAACAAACTCAAAGTTAGCTGTATCCATGCATCCCATAATAAGTTGGACCAATTTGGGTGGAAAATTCATAGCAAGAAGGATGCTCCATAGGTAGTGCCTTACTCATATAGAGCTAGGCAGCTACATACTCATTTTTTCCTTGTTTTTGTTGACTCAGCCAGTGCATATATTCAAAACCCACTAAAATATTATCGGAGATGAGCCTTCCCTTGATGAAAGCACTTTGAGTCTGATCCACTACCAGGTTAAGAACCGGTCGCAGTCTGTTGACAATAGCCTTGGGTACGATATTGTAGATGGTAGTATTACATAAGCTAATGGGCCTGAATTCGCGGATACGACATGGTTGTTTCACCTTTGGCACCCGGACAATATAAGTGGCATTCCACGTCTTAATATCAGACTCTCCATTAAGCACATGAAGAACCTCAGTTGTAACAGTTTTGCCCACCATCGGCCAGAGTTTTTGGAAAAAACACACTGGAAAACCATCAGGTCCTGGAGCCTTTGTAGGGTGCATTTTACGTACTTTGTCCTCAGAGAAAGGATGTGATATACTATTTGCCAATCTCATTTATGTCTTCATGAGAAGGCTTTGTGGACGTGAAAAGATCCTTGAAATATTGTTCCACAATATCGACCACTTTCCTTTCTTCAGTTTGCCATATTCTGGTTATCCCAGAGTCCGTAGATCATGTTCTCGCGTCGTCGCGTCCGTGGATGGTTATGAAAATAAGAAGTATTTCTATCTCCAAAATAAGAAGTATTTCTATCATGTTCTGCCACTTCATCCCAAAATCATCCATTAATTTTTCTTGAAAAAAACCATTTCTGTTCCACGTGGAATATTTCCTTACCTTCAAGGAAGATCTCTTGTTCATGTTGTTCGAATCTAAGAAGGAGAGCCTGGTGGTTCGAGCTAGATGTGCCGCCGGGCCGAAACCGTCAGTTTCGGGCCTCGAACCGGCGGTTCTCGATCCCCAAAACACAAAACCGAGCCCGGACCGGAGACGAGCCCGACCACCCATGCCGGGCTAGAAGCCCTCCGGTCCCGGGCCGGGCTAAAACCGCCGGTTTTGACGGGCCGGCCCGCAGCCCGCGACGAAAACAGGGGCTGCCCAATTTTGTATTTTTTTTTACTTTTTTTTTTTATTTTTTTCATTTTATTCTTGTATATTTATTACTTTTATGAATAGAAAATGATAATTCTTAATGTTTTGATTTTTTTTAAATATTTAAAAACTCATTAAATTGTTGAAAAATGAATAAGGAGAAGGACTTTGCAATTTTGCATTAAGCATGAGGAAAATTACAACAAATAAGTTAAGCACAATTTTAGGAGTTTTACACTTGAATTCTTGAAATGAAAAAAATAATAATAATAAAGGACTTGAGCTCTCTTGAAGAAGACGTACCCGTCGCCGAAGTTGAACTAGTACCTCGAATTTGCATTTAAGAAGTAGATATTTCGTACTCGAACGTATGAAACCCCTCCATGTGCCTTTGTAGTGTTCCATAGCCTCCCTTTTCGATCCATTTGTAATGCTTTGTGCAATAGTTGTGATAAGCAATGAATCTCCTTCGACCATCGGATAGAGGAAGTTCTCCTTTGTTGATAGGAGCCAATTCTCTTTTAAAATGTTTAACGAAGATTTCGGACTTGAGAGGCTTAGGCTTACTTGTTGGCGGAGGAGGAGGTTGGTTTTGTTCGTCTTCTTCGTGCTCTTCGTCCTCTTCATCATCATTTGTTGAGCCACGAAATTCGTATCCCGTTCTCTCCATCGTATGAACCATCTCTTCAAATCGGGCATCTTCTTCGGCTTGAATTCGTTCGGCGACTTGTCTAGAAATTTCCTCCGCCAATTCGGCCCTTCTAGGCCTTTGAGTTTGAAAATTTCCTCCTCCACTTCGTTGGCCTAGTTCAATGGCCTTGCCCTTGTTGTTGTTGTTCTTTGAGGTAGACATGGAGTGTAGTGTAGAGAGTCGAGAGAGTAGGGATTGAAATTTGAGAGAGAATTAGAGTGTGATTCTTGGTGAATTTTGAGTTAGGAACATGTAGTATTTATAGTGGGGATGGTAGGGAAAGGGGGGACAATTGGGAAGGTTTGGGGGTCGGGGGGTGGGGTGGGGTGGGGTGGGGGGAAGGCTGCCAACGGCTCTTTTCTGGGGTGGGGTGGGGGGAAGGCTGCCAACGGCTCTTTTCTGCATATAGCCGTTGGCAATGGCAGCAGAGCAGTTTGTTGCTCTTTTTTTTCTTTTTTTTTTTTCCGTTAGGCCCGCCGGGCTCGGCCCAGCCCGCCGGACTGCTGCGAACCGACGGGCCTCTGAGCACCGACGGGCCTGAACCGTCGGTCCTCGGTTTGATTTCCCCCGACCCTAGCCCAGCCCGAGCTTCTCGGTCCCGGTCCGGTTCAGGCCCGTTGACCGACGGGCCTGGGCTAAAACCGTTGACTTTGGGTCGGTTCCGGGGCAAATCCGTCGGGCCTGGAAGCCCAGGTACATCTAGTGCGAGCCATAATAGTCTAATTTTTTAATGCTCGTCGTCGGGTACAGATCCATCCACTCGTTTTTCATAATATATAGTTTTTGTCTGAGGAGAAAAGTAAAGACAACAATCAATTGTATTGATAACAATGAATAGAGGGGCCTTTATATAGGCATTACAAAGAGAGTCTTTCCATACATAGGATTCCTAGTTAAGGTAAGACATCTAACAGTATCCAACTACTTATGGAAGAGTCTAGAACCTACCATAACTCTTATCCCCCTACAACTAGTATTAGGTAAGACACCAATACGGGAAGGATTTCTCGGAACACTCCCCCTGTGTCGAACGCTAATACTAACATGGTGCACAATGTGTTGCCTCGGTAAAAAACCTTTCCAAGTCAAATAAAACCCCGTGGGAAAAACAAAGACTTTGGTGAGGAAAAAGAGCGCAACGCACCAACTACAAATGTCAGAATCATGTGAAGTATACTCCCCCTGAGGTATACATGACAGCTCATTCCATCGAGCCATCTTTAGTTGAGCTCGGATAATCGATACATTCCGATGCTTCTCACATGTTTCTCAAATGTAGATTTCGGCAGAGACTTAGTGAACAAGTCTGCGATATTCTCATCGGAACTCACTTGTTTCACTTGATATTCGGCAATTTCTGCTGCTGATTATAGAAGAACTTGGCGCAATATGCTTGGTATTGTCACCCTTTATGAAACCTAACTTCATCTGCTCAATGCATGCCGCATTATCCTCAAAGATGCAAGTAGGAGTTCTTTGTAGTGGGATCTAATCCACACGTTCCTCGTATATGGTCTATGACTGACCGGAGCCAAATGCACTCCCTTACGGATTCGTGCAATGCAATTATCTCTGCATGGTTCGAGGAAGTAGCAACTAGGGTCTGCTTGGTAGATCGCCAAGATATCGCCGTATTCCCAATGGTGAACACATAACCAGTTTGGGAACGTCCTTTATGCGGGTCAGAGAGATAACCGGCATCAGCAAATCCAACTAACGTGTCGTTAGGATTCTCTGCATAAGGGTAAGCTTGCTTGCATTAGCACTTCTGGTAGTCAAGCTACCATGCTTAGCTGCAATATCAGAGGAAGATCGACGGTCGGTATGCATCGTCTTTACCTCAACAATTCCTTTCGGAATATCACTCTCTTTTGCGTAGGGAAAGAACAATCCAAGGTCACTGGAGCCTTTCAAGTATCGAAAGATGTGTTTTACTCCATTCCAATGCCTTATCGTGGGAGCGGAGCTAAATCTCGCTAACAGATTCACAGAGAATGCGATGTCTGGACGAGTACATTGAGCCAGATACAACAACGCACCGATTGCGCTAAGGTACGGTGTTTCTGCTCCAAGGACCTCTTCATCCTCCTCTTTAGGACGAAACGGATCCTTGTTCATTTCAGGACTTCGACCAATCATGGGGGTAGCAAGAGGATGTGCCTTGTCCATGCTAAATCGCTTGAGCATTTTGTGGACATAGGCGGTGATGAATGAGTATACCATCATCTCGATGTTCTAGCTCTAAGCCCAAGCAGAATCGAGTCCTCCCGGATCTTTCATCTCGAATTCGGATTTAAGGTAGCGGGCCGTTTCATTGACTTCATCTATGGTACCGATGACATTCATGTCATCTACATAGACGGCTACAATCACGAATCCTGCATCTGTTCTTTTCACGAATATGCATGGACAGATGTCACTGTTCTTGTATCCATTCCCAACCAAGTATTCACTTAGGCGGTTGTACCACATCCTTAGGATTGTTTCAAGCCATACGGTGAACGACGCAATTTCACAACAGACGCGCTCCGTGGTTTAGAGCTACTTGATTTGGGCCATGAAATCCTTCTGGGGACTTTCATATAGATATCCGTATCTAGATCCCCATAAAGATACTGTAACCACATCCATAAGCCGCATGTTCAGCTTTTGGACACTACCAAACCGACTAAGTAGCGGAAAGTGATGATGTCCATAACGGAGAATACGTCTCCTCGTAGTCAATGCCGGGCGTTGCGAGAAGCCATGGGCAACTAGTCTCGCTTTGTAACGCATGACCTCATCCTTATCATTGCGTTTACGAACAAAGACCCATTTATGTCCAATCGGGTTTAACGCCCACGGGTATTGGCTCGATACGCCAAATACCTCACGTTTAGCCATTGAGTCTAGTTCACCGCATTGCATCTTTCCATTTCGCCAATCGGCTCGTTGTTGACACTCAAAGAACCGAGCGCGGCCTGGCCGTCGTCGTCTTCAATAATTTCTTGAGCGACGGAGTAGGCAAAAGCATCGTCGACTAGCGTGGACGACTGTCCAATAATGCGTATTCACTCGTACATTGCATCGAGATTTCTTTATTTTCTGACATCAACAAAGTTTCCGACGCGTCCGTCGATTGTTCCATTGTTGATTCGAGGACATATCCGTAGTCAGAGATAATCTCGTGTGACGGAGTCACTGTGTCGATGATGAGAGGATTTTGTGCCTCCGTTCCTCTTCTCTTTCGAGGTTCGGTATCCTTTCTACCCACTGGCCTCCCCCTCTTTCGAGCAGGGATAAGAGCAGCCGTCCCACCACTAAGGTTGACGCCGGTGGCATCATTCCTTTGGGCGGCTGAACCTTGCCCTATAACTGGGACTTCCAACCTTGCAGGAACATTCGCAGCGGGAATGGTAGATCTTGTCACTTTCGCGATGACGAAAGGCGCCGGGCATCGAATCCGCAACTTTCAAGACCGAGAATACGTTGCACTTCTAGCTCGGATTGAGGCATGCGGGGATCTTGATGAGGCAAGGAGGTAGCACACTGCACAATTTCTGGCGTTCAATCGGAATCGTTCGATTCCTCTCTCCCTAACGACGGGAAGTTTGTCTCATCAAAGTGACAATCTGCAAATCTTGCGTGAATGCAGATCTCTGTCAAAGGTTCCAAATAGCGGATAATTTTAGGCGATTCATAGCCAACATATATACCTAATCGTCTTTGCGGACCCATTTTAGTACGCTGTGGAGGCGTAATTGGCACATATACCGCACAACCAAAAATGCGTAAGTGTGAAATATCGAGCTCATATCCGCTACCAACCGGTACGCACTAAACGGTTGATTGGCGGTGGGTCGGCGAATAAGTATAGCCATGAGCAAAATTGCACAACCCCATGCGTAAATCGGCAAGTTGGTGCGCAATACCAATGCTCGGGCGATAAGTCAGTAACCGCAATCATAGCCTCGGCAAGGCCATTCTGCGAATGAACGTGGGGGACGGGATGTTATACTTCAATCCCAATCGACATGCTATAGTCGTCAAAAGACTTTGGCGTAAACTCTCGGCATTGTCCAATCTTAATGACGAGATTGGGAAGTCGGGGTGGTTAGCCCGTAACTTGATAATTTGTGCTAGGAGTTTAGCAAATGCAGCGTTTCTTGTGGATAGCAGAGCGACGTGTGACCATCGCGTCGATGCATCAACCAGAACCATAAAATATCTAAATGGTCCGCACTCTGGTTGAATAGGTCCACATATGTCCCCTTGAATTCTTTGTAAGAAGCGAATATTTTGTGTTGAGTCTTTAGCAAAGGACGGAGAGGGTATCAACTTTGCTAGTGAACAGGCTTTACAAAACGATTTATGGGCATTAGAAATTGCCACGGAAGCCTCGGGATTTACGAGAGATGCACCGTCAACCTTATTAGGACGTGCGATCTTTAGTCCCGTTGATACGGTATCAAGCTCACTCACATCAATGCCGATATCGAGTGGTGCTTCCAATCGTTTTCTGGACTTGAAAAACGGATGACCATGTGAGTTTTTCAAAATGCGAATCATCATGTCGCGTCCAGGGTGACCGAGTCGGTCATGCCATAGTTGGTATGCTTCGGAATCACACATTTCGTGACTCACAGCATAGGATTCAATAACCCTTATTGTAATCTGGTATAAACCACTACTTAGACTCATAAGTTTCTCGAGAACGCGGCGTCTTCCGCATTCTGCCAGAGTAACACACAAAAATTCTGTTCCATTCTCACAATGTGTATCAAAGTGATAACCGTTGGCACGGATGTCCCTAAAACTTAGCAAGGTTCGGTTTGCTCTTGGGGCATAGAGAGCATTTGTGACATTAATATGCGTACCGTTAGGTAGCAAGAAATGAGCAGGTCCCCTCCCTTGAATTACTTGGGAGGAACCAATCATTGTTGTCACTGAGGATATGTATGGCACAATATCCTTGAATAATTGCCTATTCCGAAGAATAGTGTGGGTTGTTCCACTATCAGCAAGGCACTCAATTTCGCCACGAGACATCTACAATAAGACATAAAACTCAATTAGTCTTATGTTTAGAGACATAGCGAAAACTCATTTACATCGAGTTTGGGGAAATTCGACCAAGTTGGTTAGGATCAAAGTTAGCACAATCGCTGGAAATAATTTCCGCGCAGCTTGACCTTTGTTCACTAAAACAGCAATAACTTCTTCGTTAAGAAGGATATGGACGAACGGTCAGTTGTTCTGGAAACTAGACTTCCGTATCTTTCTATCCATAGGTCGTGCACTTTCTGGATCATTAAAATCAGATCTCAGTGCTCGTTTTAATTTGCTATTTTGGTATTTCCCTATTGTTGAGTGAAAGAGCAAGGTTTAAACCTTTTTCAAAGGCATTATTTTTGATACAATACTATGGAAATATGGCCATAGGAGCGTTTAGATACTTTAAAACGCGTCTTGGTTTACGATTTATATCTCTACTAATGATCCTTTCGGTAACTCCAACTTGGTAGACTTGCAGAGAAAGTAGGAATGCTGCAGACAAATTTGTTTAAAAACCACTGATTCCGTTTGAACTCTCAAAGCATAAACAAATACCAAGGAGGATGCGCCTAGTCTTGATCAAAAGTTTTGATGAAATCCTACCAATGTATCAAATTTTTATTTTAACCAAGCAATTCGTTGCTAGCAATTATTTTTGTGATAAACCAAACATGCTTTCGAGGAGAAAAATAAAATTCATCTTTGCACAATCACAGCAATTAAAAGAATTTTATTCATCATGGCCAACTTTATTACATTCATGAAAATCCAAAGTAGTTCTCGGAAACTAGAAACAAGACAAAACATAACCAAAGCGTAAAACTAGTCAAAGTCGGCAACATCCATATGTTGGTCTTTGTCCGCAATGGTGAGAGGAGGGATCTCAGTCTGGATCTCAATATGGTTCACCTCCGTATTCTCATTGTCTACTTCCATGTAATTCGACTCTTGAGCCAAATATTGTTTATAGTGCTTGTAGTAAGCTTGGATGTTCTTTGGCGCTTTGCAATTGCGGGTAAGTATGCTTCTTCGATCCGCAAGTATAGCAATTCCGGCCTTCCTTTGGAGTGGTTCCATTCCCGGCGGCAGGAGGCGGCCCACGTGGTTGGGTTCCACTAGGTCCCGTGGCCGAGCCACCTTGTCTCTTCCACACGTTAGAACGACGACCTCGTCTTTTCCCTTGCTTGCTCGAGTCATGCATCCGTGGTGCTTGCAAAAACTGAGTAGCGTTGCCTTTTCTATTTTGTCGTGGTGCTTTCCTGTGGGTAGCCTGATTTACTTCCGGAATCGGCTTCGTACCAGCTGGCGCGCATTGCTATTGAGAATAATCTCATGGTGCCTTTCTTTTTCGCGAGGTGGGAGATAAGGTCACTAAAGTTCTTAATTCTCCCTTCCTCATAGGCAACTTGGTGATGAGCAATTACACTTGCTCCCACGGGAAACGTGTTAAGAGTCTTCTCGATCAAATCTTGATCGGACTTCTTGACACCACAAAACCAAGATCAGCGCGAAGATCGAGGACGGCTTGATTATAGGCTTCCACATTCGCATAATCCAAAATCGGATTTGCTCCCACCGAAGTTGCAATTCGGGAAGCGGCGATCATGCACATTATTAAATCGTTGTTCGAGTGTGTCCCATAGTTCTTTAGGGGTTTGTAAGTTCATATAACACTTTTTCAACAACGGATGTATATGTCTACGCAAGTACATCGTGCATTAGCCTTGGTTTCCTCGCTAGGATCTTGAGCGTTAGTATCTATAGAGGGAAAGATGGTGGTAGTAAATCTCTTACCGACGAACGCCAAGCGAACGTCTGAGACCCACCTATGGTACTCCTTACCAGCATGGTCAAGGATGTCGAACTCCGGATGAACATTGGAGCTTTGTGCCATCTACAAGATATAAACAAGAGGAAGTTAGTCTTGTTGGATTTTCAGTGACAATGTAAACGGTCACAATCGATGCTTTTAAAAGCGTGTAACATAACCGTTACTCGATTTACTTCCCTTAATTGTTGTTTAGTAAAGTCGACAAAAAACGGCGATATCAGATCGCACCCAGATACGTGGTGTATGCAACAACCACAAGTATCGACTTTTCAACAATTCCGTGACTCCCCCAGGACCGTCACACATTCGACACGCAGAGATACCGACTTCTCTCGCGGTCTCATCCACCGCAAAGTAGCGTGGGAGATAAAGAACCCAAAACCCGTATCCCCAAAAGAAAATTCCCAAAAAGGAGAGAATTGAAAAGGGACGAGTCAGATAGTTACCTCGATTATAAAATTAGGTACGTGCTGAATCTGTCTTGTGCTTCGATCTACCGGTTGGTACTCGATGCGACGACGTGAAACCGGAGGCGCAATTTTGACGGCTTCCGAAGATAAGTTGATGTTCGGGTTTTGGTCCGAGAGTCGGAACCGGTTGGACTTTACTGGATCGGAGTCGGCGCGGCGTCCGCGGCGGCGGGCGGTGGTCGGCGGCGCGCGGCAGCGGCGAGGCGGCAGTCTGGGCACGGTGGCGGTATCTGGCGGCGGTTGTGGCGTGTCCGGCGGCCTGGCCGGGCGGCGGTCCGGCGACGAGGCGGTCCGGTGGCGGTGGTCCGGCTATGAGGTCTTGGACGTCCGGTGGCGGGCAGCAAGGGCTGTGAGCAACCGAGGTCCGGCGGAGTCAAGCGGTGAGCAGGCGGCGAGCAGTGGCGGCGAGCAGGCGGCGAGCAATGAGGTCCGGCGGAGCTGGCTGTGGCATCAAGGCTGGAGCAGTGCGGCGGCGTGGATCTCAGCGGTGGCGGATCGAGGCGGCGGTGTCCGGGCCGCGGCCGAGGCCGACGGCGGCGGCGGAGCTCGGCGGTAGGCTGTTGGCCGATTTTTTTTTTCTTTCGTTCGAGCTACGTGCTGATAACGTGTTTGAGGAGAAAAGTAAAGACAGCAATCAATTGTATTGATAACAATGAATAGAGCGGCCTTTATATAGGCATTACAAAGAGAGTCTTTCCATACATAGGATTCCTAGTTAAGGTAAGACATCTAACAGTATCCAACTACTTATGGAAGAGTCTAGAACCTACCATAACTCTTATCCCCCTACAACTAGTATTAGGTAAGACACCAATACGGGAAGGATTTCTCGGAACAGTTTTAACTATTAATACTTTTAATTTATTATAAACACAATTAAAAAATTAATAGTTTAATATATTTAAATAAAAATCTAATAAAATTGTATATAATTCTTTTTTTTAATGTATTAATCCTAAGAATAATCCATAAATACTAAACATCGTATAAATACAATAGAAAGAACTGTACAAAGACAAAGTTGTCAGGTTCAGTGTAAAGTAATCTTTGAATTTCCACACAAAGTTCCATTTATTAATCCATATGTTCTCGAAACGGAATAATTAAAGGGTTTTGCTACACTTACTAACCACTCTTACTAACACTTTTACTAACAAAACAAAAAGACTATTTTACCCTCTTTAATTGTAACAAAAACAATACCAAACCCTCGTTACCAAATTGAATCGTCCGCCCTTCACAAGCGTCCGCCCTTCACAAGCCGTTCACCAGCCACCTTACTCTTGTATCGTCCGCCGTTCACAAGCCGTCCGCCGTTGACAAGCCTACCATACGCTTGTAAGTATTTGATTATCAAGAAGAAACAATCGATTGATTTTTTTTTAATTTTCTTTTAGCCTGCAGCTCATTTGATGTTTTAGGGCTTGAAAACAATTTTTTTTTTTTTTAAATTTCCGAAGTAACAATCAACCTCCACTTAGTCTTCAACTGGAATCCGTTCATCCACCAAAACTGAATCCCTAATTATCCCCTACGGTACGTTTCCAAATTTGAGATTTTTTTGCCATGAATGTTGTTTCTTTTTTTTTTTTTATTTCTGTAATGAAATGATTCTATTGATATATAGCTTGGTGTTGTATTCTATTCTATAGTAGCTTGATCTTATAGGTTGTGCGAAAAGCCTAAGAGATGTTGTATTCGAAAATCCTCTGTGTAGCTTGATTTTTGGGGAATGAAATGTTTTGGCTTCGATTTTAATATCTCATAAGCTGCATTAACAAGTTTTGAAGGTCTTGATTAGTAAACTTGTATTTTTTTTTGGGAGGATGTCGTGTTCGAGTGTTAGCGACGCGGAATCGAAGGGAGTGATTTGCCGAAATTGTGGTGATCTCATGACCCTACTCACTTCACGAACACAATCAAATCCCGGACGTAAATTTTGGAGATGTAGTGGTATGAAGGTAAAATATAAAACAAGTTCTGTTTTCTTCTCTTTATTGTATTGTTTTTGACGTGCTCTTATTGTATGTAGATTGGTGGCCGTTGTAAAGGATTTGTATGGGCGGACGAAATGGACCTCACATCACCCATACACAACAATCATTCTGAAGTAGTAGTTAGAGATTTGAGCGTCGTCCATAGAGAATTGATTATATTGCGGCAATTGATTGTTGGGCTTCTATGCGTTGTTTTTGTATTGTTATGTATCAACATTAGGATAATGTATAAGTTGTGAATTTAGTTCTTTGAAAAGGATCCGTATTGTATGAATATTTGTTGTAGTGTTGTATGAATTTTTGAAGTTGTGTTCTGTTTTGGTTGAAGTGTTCTTGAATTGCGGTTGTGAATTGATTATTTTTGCATAATGTTGTATGAACATCAAGTTGTGAATTGATTATTTTGAAGTTGTGTTCTTTGTTCTTTGAAAAGGATCTGTTTTGGTTGAAGCTTAATTGCAGAGAATATGGTTGGTATTTGTAGTTTACACTTGAGGATTGAAATCATAACCCTGCTGCTGTCAACAGAAAATAAGAAGCTACTGGTGGGTTCATGCATATGAAATCACTTCAGATAGTAACTTCAGATTGAAATCATGCTGAGGGATTGAAATCACTTCAGATAGTAACTCTTTTACTGAGTGGGTTCATGCATATGATATAGCTGCTACGAACTCATGCTGCAATGTAGTTCTTAAGCTGGTGTGAGTGCAGTTACTGGAGTCATGACAGTATGCCCATAAATTCTTTTAAACTTTTTCCAAAAGGACCATAAACTTAACAAATATTTCCAAAATAGCCATAACTTCAAAAAATTACAAACGCACCACAACCTTACAAATATTTCCAAAAGGATCATAACTTCAAAAAATTACAAACGCACCACAACCTTACAAATATTTCCAAAAGGATCATAACTTCAAAAAATTACAAACGCACCACAACCTTACAAATATTTCCAAAAGGATCATAACTTCAAATTATTACAAACGCACCACAACCTTACAAATATTTCCAAAAGGATCATAACTTCAAAAAATTACAAACGCACCACAACCTTACAAATATTTCCAAAAGGATCATAACTTCAAAAAATTACAAACGCACCACAACCTTACAAATATTTCCAAAAGGATCATAACTTCAAATTATTACAAAATTAGTTTTGATTACTATCGAATGACCCTTGAAGTAGTTGTGAATATGACGAAATTGGCATAGTAAAGATCATTTGGTTGTGAGACTCTTGGGTATTAGCTTCAAAAATCGCAGCAGTTGATTGGGACGATTGGCCGCTTTTATTAGATTTCTTTCCTCCCTAAAAAAAGAATGCGCATTAGTAACAATACAATCATATACCATGCAGTAAAAATTATTTTAAGATCAATAACCTGTTTCTTTGAGGACATTTCTATCGAGCTCTTTTTTCGCAATTTTCTTGGAGCTCCTTTAGTTTTTGAGAATTTCGGATCCAGGATGGTAGCATTACAGTCCTTCAACTCCCTAAAGCTGGGCAAAGTTTTTGTGATATCCAAATCATGAAGGTAAGACTCAATCCAGTGTAGAAGCGTCGCAGTTTTTTGTTCATCTCCCGAAACCACGTCAACTAGTTTCCCAAATGTGCATGATAAACGATCGTATCTCACTTGTTCGTCAGTAGTGAACCATCCATTATAATTAATCTTTAGCCTTGTGTAGTGCCGGCTAATATCTCGTCTCCATCTACGGAGAACGTACCTATCGGGAAGAGAAGTAACATCGTTGTTTTCTAAAACAAGTAAAGCATGCCTACAAATAATCCCTCTAAACTCGAATAAATGACAACTACACTCAACATTGCAAACTGACTCCTCAAAGCTAACAACGAAACACATTTTTTTGGTGAATCCGTTCAAATTAATTTTCTCCAAAACTTCGTGCATCGTATACCTCCCTACCATGTTAGATGATAATACCCGACAGTATAACATACCAGTTAGCTCGCTTTGAAATTCCCTAAACTTTTCATTCGTGTAGATAGTTTGGAATTGTTTCTCCATTGCAAATTGAGTAGCACGAGGAACCACTTGCAAAAAAGATCTACAATCGGCTTGAAATTCTTTCTCAACTTTTGACCGTAAAGCCCGTTCGTACTGCTCCACAAACTGCTTCAGTGTTGTTTTCGAGTGCACATAACCGTCAAAAAAAGCATTGATGCTCTCACTACGCTGGGTCGTAGACATACCGGCCCAAAAACTAGTCTTCAAAAAACACGGGACCCACATACTTCTTTCTCTATAAAGACCAGCCAACCAATCATTCTCATCCAATTTGAAGGATATTATCATGGCGTTCCAGGCTTCTTCAAACTCGAGTGGAGTCTGGGAATCGTAGACTACGTTGTGGACCGCAGACATAATTTCAGACTTAAGACTGTGGTATCCAAACTTCTCGGGTAACTTCTTCATAATATGCCATAAACACCATCGATGTCGTGTTTTTGGAAAAACAATTTTTATAGCATTTTGCATAGCTCGGTCCTGATCGGTTATAATGCCATCGGGAGCATCACCCTCCATGCATTCAAGCCATGTACGAAAGAGCCATACAAATGTGTCAGTATCTTCATTCGACAGTAAACCACAACCAAGTAGCATGGACTGGCCGTGATGGTTTACGCCAACGAACGGCGCAAATGGCATGTCGTACTTATTAGTCAAGTACGTTGTATCAAACGTCACGACCTCGCCAAATTCTTTATAGGCTTCTCTACACCTATTATCGCACCAAAAAACATTCTTCAACCGAGACTCCTCGTCTAAGTCTACACTAAAGAAAAACCGGGACAGAGCGATTGCATTTTGGAAAAATATCCTGAATTGCGGCTGCGTCACCTTCTCCCAATTTTAGTCGCCTAACTTTATCAATATAATTACGACAATCTTTCTCGATGAACATCATCTTATCGTATCCACCACTTCCACCACGGTTGAGTTAAAGCTTTTGTGCATTGGAATGCCGGCTATATCATTTACTTCAAGTCGGCGCTTTACATTCTCGCTAATTTGTCTATTGCACCTATATAACCGGGCCTTCGATGGACTATTTTCATGATTGTGATCTAAGTTGACCTTTGTGATACGCCAATTACCACTAGTATCTCTCGAAGCGGTTATACGAGCTTCACATCCGTTCATCATGGTTGGGTGGGGATTCAATGAACAACTAATGCTTTCGCTTTTCTCACCAGCTCGACCACATGTATATGTTACATATTTCAGCATCCCATCGTCTCCCTTTCTAGAACTTCTTTTCCTCACTGGAAATCCTACTTGATATGCATATTTTTTATAATATTCAAAAAGTTCATTGTCATTGATAAAAATTTGCCCAACCACAGGCACAACAACTTCGGTACCTTTGTTGGGTAATTCTTCTTCAAGGACAATGTGAGAATGTTGTGCCATCAACCAATTTTCTGCCATGGAAGAAGTCGCCGGAATGGACTCGGACTGAAGCATCATCGCCGGAATGGTCCTGATCAAGCATCGCCGGATGATGCAGGGTGAAGCATCTCATTCTTGATCAAGCATCGCGGATCGGTCTGGGTCAAGCATCTCATTCGGATCAAGCATCGTGACGGGTTCTGGAGTGAAGCATCTCATTCCCGGACTGAAGCATCACCGACGAATGAGTAGTGGGGAAAAAATGAGTAGTGGGGAAAAAGTGGATTCCGCAAAGTATTTTTCCATTTGTATTCTGGAATGGTCCCACAAAGTATTTTTCCAATTTCTTGCGATATTTCGCGATATTTGTTTTGTTAGTAAAAGTGTTAGTAAGAGTGGTTAGTAAGTGTAGCAAAATCCATAATTAAAACCCCCATTCAACACATTCTCATCTTCACAGTTCTCCAGCCCCAGGATCCCCCCCCCCCCAACACCAAACTCTCCACTAAATCCACATTCCAGCCTCATCGAATTATCAATCTACAGTTCTAAACCACCATGTTCATGCTCGTCAACTGCTCCAATTGCCGCACACCGTTACAGCTGCCGCCGGGAGCCAAATCCATCAAATGTGCTCTTTGTCTGGCTGTCACGCACGTAGCCGATCCCGGCCACGCGCCGCCACCACCTTCCGGGCCACCTGCTACTCCGTCTCCTTATTCACATGCACCCCCCGCCCCCCCGCCCAACACACAAGGCCGCAAAAAAGCTGTGATCGTTGGCATCTCGTACAGATACTCCCGCCACGAGCTGAAAGGATGCATCAATGACGCTAAGTGCATGAAGCATCTTCTGATCAGTAAATTCCACTTTCCGGAATCTTCAATCCTCATGCTAACTGGTAATAGATAAAGGATATATATATATATATGTATGTGTGTGTGTGTGTACTCTTTTAATTTTGCGTTTTCGGTTTGTTTGTGGGTTTTCTCTTTTTTAATTTTATTGTAGATCCTAACTAAGGATCAAGGAAGCTGGACAAGTAAAGGTAAAATCATTTAGTGAGAAAACCATCTGGTTAAAAATCCAAACACAACACAAGATGTTTCATTTGATATTTTCTAATATTATGTTTTGTAAAAAACATCGCCGGCCCTGAAAAATGGAGGCCCTGTGTGGGGCACAAATTGTACCCCGCTAGGACGGCCTGTTCGTCGGGTGCACAGTAGAAATCTGGTCCTGGATCCGCCTCTGACTACAGGAATACAACAGCAAGAACATCTAATCCTTAATCCAGAAATGATTTGGGGTCGACTAACATGAATCATCCTTTGAAACCGTCAACGACCAACAAAGTCTATTACTAGCGAAATAAAATAAAATAAAATAAATAAATAAATAAAACAAAAATAAATAATTCAAAATATATGAAGTCTAAAGGAAAATCAACTGATTGCAGTATGTACATTGTGGAGTATGCCTATATATATACCGTGATCTAAAATCTCCCAATACCTAATTCCAGTGATGCATTCCAATGTGGTGCCTATTGATGTGATTCTATATAACACTGTCCAGAACTGAAGTTTTGGTTGCGCCCCCACCACCACCACACACACACACACACACAATATAAGGAATAGAATTATGCGGGATAACATCTACTCTGTGCTTGAATTTTAGCTACAAGCTGAGCTTATTCAACTTGATTTCCGCTATTGCTATTGCACCTTTTTGTGGAGTTCTGTTTTCAATGTCTTTCAACAGGCGGTCTCTCCCATTGTGTTGTTGGTTCAATCTGTCAAAGGGTGAACTCCAGTATTTTTTGCCTGATAATGATTCATCCAGGGATCTAAAACTACTCTCCAGTTGAAATTAATTGTTCAAGAGCAAATGAAAAGCATGTTATCATGCACAAAAGCGAGATATTGATTTCGAATGCGAATAATTTCATTGTGCCTGCTTTATACATTGGTCACTTTGTCCCTTTTTTTTTTTTTGATATACCTTGTCTGAACGAACACTCGAATTCATTATATGGATGGTTCCTTGAAAAAAAAAGAAAAATGAGATTCTGGAACTCTGATAAGAAATGCTTGTTTTACAGCAACCTAGTAATAGTGCTCAAGTAGTATACTCTGTAACTAATTTCTTTATTTGAATTAATCTAAAAAAATAATTAATCATATATTTTTCTCTGTTCTGTTATGAATTTTAGTTGAAGTTGCGGTTCTCTTCATTTTTCTTCGTGGATCCAAATGCAGAAGAAGAAACTGATCCCTACAGAACTCCGACCAAGCAAAACATGCGGATGGCAATGTATTGGCTTGTACAAGGATGTCAGCCAGGAGACTCGTTGGTCTTTCATTATTCTGGTCATGGTTCGCGGCAGAGGAACTATAATGGAGATGAGGTTGATGGGTATGATGAAACCTTGTGTCCACTTGATTTCGAAACGCAGGGTATGATTGTAGATGATGAGATTAATGCATCTATTGTCAGACCTATACCTCATGGTGCGAAGCTTCACGCAATAATAGATGCTTGTCATAGTGGAACTGTTCTTGATTTACCATTTCTTTGCAGGATGGACAGGTAGGCCTAAAAATTATTTTCGTAACTGCTTTTTGAAGATCAACATACTCTTATAGCTCTATATTATGTTCTTGGAACTGAGTGTATGATTGTCTCTGGAAACACAAATGGTATCTCATTACCCTCATATTTACGGGACATTTCGGAAATAGGAGGGGAGAGTATACATGGGAGGACCATCGTCCCAGGTCAGGTGTATGGAAAGGATCAAATGGTGGTGAAGTAATTTCCTTTAGCGGCTGTGACGATCATCAAACTTCAGCTGATACATCTGTAAGTTCCGGATAGTTGATAGGAACTATGTTGCCAATCTATTGATTTTTTTTTTTTCCGTTTGTTTGAATATATAGGCTCTATCAAAAATCACTTCAACTGGTGCCATGACTTTCTGTTTTATCCAAGCCATCGAGCGTGGGCATGGGACCACTTACGGAAGCATGTTAACTGCAATGCGTACCGCGATTCGAGACGTGGGGAGTTCGGGTCCTGAACTTGGAGGTGGTATGGTCACCTCTCTCTTGACTATGCTTCTTACAGGAGGTAGTGGTGGTGCTGCTGGTCGATTGAGACAGGTATTTTTATTTCATTCAATCATCTAATCTGGCTATATAATTGGATAAGGATAATTCCAAAAACTATCCGATGTTTATATTAAAAAAAAGAAAAAGAAAAAACTACATTTGCCCGTTGGGTTTGTATTTGTTTTACAGTTACCCTCAGTCTGGTGCAATTTGTGAAATATAAACATATGTTGAAGGGGTGTTTGTAATTTCTGGAAGATAACTGGGGGCTATCTGTAATCAGGCTAATATTTAAGTGTAGTATGTAACTTATCCCTTTACATGGGAACCATATGTTGCTATCCTAACTTCATTTTGAAACTTGAAATTTTGGAACCAGGAATATACAGTGGAATAGAGTTATTTTATTTTTAAGTTTATAAATGAACCAGAATACACAGTGGAACGGAGTTATTTTATGTTTTAGCTAATAAATCTTGATTTATGATATATACCACCAACTCTAATCCTGTTAATTGTTGTTTCCAGTCAAGCAATACTTGGCACAGCTTTTTGAGCCATCACGGAAATAGGAAAATAGGAATTGCTGTGTTTATTTGCGGTTACTAAGTTCTATATTTATCTGAAAAGGCTTATTTATAATAATAGGGATATATTTTTATCTTTGGGGTATATGGGGTATGAGGCTTGCGTAATATAACATACTAAGGGATAACATGTGCCATCATGGTACGGTGGCGGTGCCATAATTAAATTAACAAATTATCTTGTTAGAGAAAAAACATGTTGGCTCTCAAATGTCAACGGCGGCGGCTCGGCCGGCAGGTGGACGGACAAAAAGAAAATGACCGTCGCAGGAGGTCTGCTGGTGGCCGCACCAAAAAAAGGGAAAAAAATGGTCGTCACAGAAGTCTGCAGGCAGACGGCGCGCACCCCCCCCCCCCCCCTCCCCCCAAAGAAAAAAAAGTTGGCCGGTCACCGTAGATCTGCTGGCAGCCGACGGCCTTACCAGAAAGCACTCTGACCAGCAGACTTAAAAAAATAATAACAAATTGGCCGTCGACGGAGGTGTGTCAGCGGCTCCACCGTAAAACAGGACAGCATGCCGGCCGCCAAAAAAAATCCGACTGAAAATAAAATATGAAAATAAAAATAAAGTAACCGTCCGCCGGAGGTGTGTGCAGGTCGGCCGCCAAAGAAAAAAAAATTTGACCGTCGGAGGTTCGACGGAGAACCCCTGACAAATTTTGTTTTGAAATTAGTTAATATTCTAATAGTGTTCTTAAAAATTTATTATTGTTCAATATTTAATATTATTAAATTTAATACAGAGTGAGAGAGGGGGTAAAATGGTCTTTTCAAGTGCACACTACCAAAACAAGCCACTGTCCTTTGTATTATAGATAATATCCGTTAATATAGCATAGCATCACCATCGTCATCATTGATTGCACCTTATTCCTAACTACATAGGATTGTTTGCCTGAATAATGCAATGTCAAGTATTCGCAGGGCCGGTCCGGCGGGATTTAGGGCCCAAAGCCAACTTTTTGGTTGATGTTTTTGTTTTAGAAATTTATAATATTAAAGTTAAAAACTAGTTTAATAATCAATACAAGATTAGTGAATAGAATATTTGCTTCCAATATAAAACGATATAGTTTTACAATATACTACTCAAACACATTTCTTTTGCCATATTTAGAAGCAAAATCATGAATCGAAATAGAATAATCGACTTTGCCAATTATATTCTTCTCCTTGACTTCAAGCTATAGGAAGAAAAAACTGATATACTTCAACAAATATTTACCATCGTCAAACCAATTTCACAAACCCAACTTGAATTACTCTAATGTATTGAAATAACCAATTTTATAAACCTTAATAAGTACTCCCTCCGCCCCATCCAAACGTTTACATTTCTCTCAAAAAGTTGCCCATTTAGTAACTTTACATATACCACTTTTCACAATCAAATCAAACATTCATCATCTATTTTAAATCTCCACCAAACATTCATCATCAAATATTTTTACTTTTTAATCACACCATACATTTACCATTACTTATACTGATCATTACCCTAAATACACGAAATATACACGCTCTGTCAACCTTTGGTTGTGACAGTGTGAGTAATAACTTAGAGATGATTTGAAAATTAAACCTAATACTTCATAAACAAACTTACTGATGAAGGGGATGTCGCCGAGAAGAAAATCCTTATCCTTTTGTTTATTCTTTTATTTTACAATAAGAACTAAATATAGATCTATAATTATTACACAGGGTGTAAGAATTTTGGGCCCCAAAATCACACATTTTTTGGGGGCCCAAAGCAATGGCTTTGTCGGTCTTGAAACAGCGCCGGCCCTGAGTATTGGTCTAAAACTAATTAACACTATAAATTCATAGTAGTAAAATTTTATGCCGAATACCCTGCATGTCACAACCTTCGGATGACGAAGAAATAGATTTAATGTCAAAACCATCATCATCCGAAGTTTTTCAACTTGCATGTAAAATGTTGTGAGGTGGCGATGAATTGAGATAATTGTTATAATTACGTCCAATTACAGGATTGACATTGGAAATCAACATGTACATCATAGAACATAATGAAAAATGACCATTTAATTTTTAAAAGGAAAATTAGCCTTTTTTTTTTTTGAAAAGGAAGTTTCGTAGCTGTTTTGATTAAAGTTAGTATGATATATTTCTGGAATCCTAGACACGATTTCTCAGATTCAAGAAACAAGTCTGGTCCCATAAATGAAAGTAAGGGAGAAATGGACAAGCTGAGAAGAGAAGGCTGAAAAACCTTTCCTTTTTAAAGGCTAAAAAGTAGTACTATATTTCTTCTGGTAAAATTAAAATTGCAAGAGATCCAGCGGACTCTTTGTAGATATACCATTCCACAGGGAAAGGTAGTTCTTTAATGAAGGTTTATATTTATGTTAATGAGCACTTCTGATTATCTTTATATAACTGTTGTTCTTGTTACTTGTTACAGGAGCCGCAACTAACTGCTTGTGAACCTTTCGACGCATTTGCGAAGCCTTTTTCTCTATGATATATTTATGCATATTTCTATATCTATTTATCTATATATCTATTTGGGTGTCAACATTCATTTTGGAATGGTTTTAGGTGGGATGAAGATTTCGTTTAACTTTACGCCTTCTTTGAAAGTGTATTTGATAGTAAGAACTATATATGATGGACAGTCCGCTCTCCTTCCCACCATGCGCACCACTTAAAATGCCCACTTGCTGATGGGACGGGAGATTAACATGGTGTATAATGAACCGATATAACATGCATATGATGGATAGATGATTATTCCCTATGCTAATCTAGATCTTCTTACCCTTTTCATGTTTATTTTGGCATAACTAATTGAGCTGAAATTTTTTATTGTTCATTTTATGATATGGAGTTTTATAGAGTTTCGAGTGGGAAGAGAATGGTGTCTGAACCTAATTCCAATGTATAATTAGACAGTTGAGCTGTAATGATTTAATTTATCGAGTGCTTGGATTTGGTTCAAAGCATTGAAGAGTATATGTTTGTCCTGGGGCGAGGGTAGAGATTTTAAATTTGGTGGGGGCAAGAATGCAAAATTTTCTTCTCTAGGTGACATGAAATGTCAATATTTTGGTAAAAGAGAAACTGGCCAAGCTGTGTTGATTAATTGTACTTTTTCCTGGTGATACATATACAAAACACCAAAATGGATATTTCTATTACACATCTTGAAACAAATGAAATTGCGGAGTCGGTTTTGGATTTTATGTACGTTTCTTCGTAGGTGCTCGGCTCATTGCTTTTTAAAAGCACGATCTGATAGGTTTCAATTAGATTAAAACTATTGTATCTCTCTAGATGAATCTCATCTTTGAGACCTACATGGAGATTGAGCAACATCTACAGTAGTTTTCGAAACTGGTTCTGAAATTTTCTCAAACTACTTCGTATGAAAAGAGGAGTCTATTTTTGCTTGTTGCTCATTTCGAATTTCTTCCAGATGTATTTACTCTCAGTCTTTTCACAAAGATGTTTCTTTTTCGGAAATAAATATTTTCGAGCAACAAATTCTTGGTTCTCAGAATAGTAGAAGTAAAATCTATTTACTTCTTTTGAATAACCCACAAAGAGATATTATTTGATTTTGGTGCAATCTAATGTTTCATATGTTAAGGTTCTGTTTTTTGGACTGAATGAATCTGAAATGAACTGAGTTGAATTGAACTGAATGGATCTAAACTGAACTTAACTGGGACTGCAACATATATTAAAAGTAATAATAATAATATAATAATAATAATAGTAATCAACAATAATAATAATAATAACAGAATAATAATAATCAAGATTATTATTAACAATAATAATAATTATTATTAATAATTATAATAATAACTATAATAATAATCAAGATTATTAATAATAATAATTAAAATTATTATTATTAGTATTATTATTAATAATAATTAAAATTATTGTCAATAATAATATAATAAATATTATTAGTAATAATAATAGTAATCAACAAATAGCAACAACAACAATGATAATGATCAAGATTATGATTATTATTATTAATAATAATAATAATAATAATAATTAAAATAATCAAAATTATTATAATAATAATAATTAATATTAGTAGTAATAATAATGGTAATTAACACCAACAATAATAATAACAACGATAATAATCAACATTATTATTAATAATAAAAATTATTATCATTATTATTATTAATAATAATACTAATAATAATTACAATAATAATAATCAAGATTAATAATAATAAAAGTCAAGATTATTATTATTAATAATAATTAATAATAATAATAATAATAATAATAATGATAATAATAATAAAAATAATAAGAACTGAATTGAACTGAATGGACTTGAACTGAATTGAACTGAATGGACCTGAATTGAACTGAATTAAATGAACCTGAACAAAACAGAACTGAACTGGCCTGAACTGAACTGAAAAACTGAAAAAAAGAACATGGCCTAAGTATCTCGAGATTTTGGAAAAAAGATACCTTAGGAATATTTCCTACTCATATCTCATACGAGTCTTTTCTATAGCTGTAAGCGGTGTCCTATCTAGCATAAATACAGCAGTGGATCGAGCATGTCCCAAAAAGGAGACCGGAAAAGTGGCTTGACTCATCATATATGGAACAATATCTAATAAAATTCGATTTTTCCTTTCGGACACACTGTTCCATTGATGTGTTCCCAGATAAGTGAGTTGGGATAGAACTCCACAACTCTTTCGATGGTCATCAAATTCTTGACTCATATATTTGCCATCGCGATTCAATTGAAGTGTTTTTATCTTCTTTCCAAGTTGATTTTCTACTTCATTATGAAATTCATTGAGTTTCTCAAAAGATTAGACTTATATCTCATTAAATAAACATAACCGTATATATATCTACTTAAGTCGTTAGTAAAAGTAGTAAAGTAACCGAATCCACCTCTTATGGTCGAATATGAGAAATATATCTGGTATCCAATAACCATGAAGTTGAACTAGTAGAATGACAACCTATAACGTAAATACTTGGGATCGCAGCAGCGCCCCTATTATTTTGATCTTCCAAAAATTTAGGGCAGTTCCTCTTCATGGCCAATTTGCTGATCAAAGAAAATCAGGTACATTACATATCATCAATTACGTAGAAACAACAAATCTACTAATCAAGAAAACCACTCACTATTTAGAGTCGACCGAAACAACAAATCTACTACTAATCTATTATTGGAAAAATAATTTAAACGATGAAAAGAACTTAAAATTCAGAATAATAATTAAAAACTGTCTGTCAATGACTTGAAATGAAGAGGAATTAGTCATAAATTCACTCAACACACCAGTTGGAGGTTGGAGTCTGAGATCAAGAGGGGACTGCCATCTGCAGACCAGAAAAAAAAAAAAAAATTTAGGGTGGAGCATATGGCCGGGAATAAATGGGAGGGGAGGATACCTAAATGTCGGAGCAAGAACGGAATTTGAAAAGACGCCAAATAGGGTTCAGTCTAGTGCATCCCCATCTCAATGAGCGACACGTGGCGGTCATTTAATGAGTTATTTATCAAGTTAAATTATTTTTTGAGACGACAATGTCAAATACTTAGTGAAGGGGTATTATCATCTAGATTTGTTGCCTCTTCAAGAACTAACATGTTTTCTTTTAAAAAACCCATGAATGGTAGATTGAGTTTTGTTCATCTACTGATCTACATGTCAAATAAAATTAACAATTTTATCATATTTTAAACCAAATTACCAATTGAACTATCAAAGTATTAAAACAAAAGAGACAAAGAGTGAGAGCAGAGGGCAAAACCGAATCGATGGCGGATGGCCGTCTTCTTCCTGCTGGTCCGCTGGAGAGTTTGTTTGCCGTCCAGATCCACTGGAAAAGTTAAATATTATGGAGAAGAAAAAACACATGTACTAAATGCTTTAATGAGAAGAAATGCAAATGAACAGTGGGATGATAGGTAGTAACTGAGCTCATAAAATTTGCAATTCAAAAGAAATTAAACAAAGAAGAAACAAAATGATTCAGAAATAATCAGAAGACTACAGCATATCTCCAGTTAATTAAAGCCACCCAACACAACAAACAAATAATACCCATACCAACATGTGTATTAATAAATATGAAATCAAAGTATTGATTAAAACTCACAGAGTCTGAATCAAATCAAAATTACCTAAGAAAATGAAGATGGTGAAGAGTTTATGAATATCTCTAATATTGAAGATGATTGGCAATATGGTGAATTTCCACGATATTTCCTTTTTCTTGCTCGTGCTCGAATCAGTTGTCTGAATAACCATACATCGTCTCCTCAAATCTTCATTTGCTCTTGCTCCTGTGCGCGGTCTAGAGTTATCAACGAGGGGGTGATTAATTTGGTGAAAAACGAACGGAGTGGAAGGGAATAAGAAAAAAACTATCCAATTTTACTAGGGTTTCCTCCATTGTGAGATGTTTCTCTCCTAAGTGAGAAGGTTCCAGCTTTGATCTTGATTGAGCACTGAGATTAGGGTATATTCGTATCTCCACTTAGTGCAGGGTTGAGGGACTGGGTTATGGGCTTTAGGGTAATATATATGTACTATTATTTTTTTGCAAAAAAAGCCCAGGGGCCTTGGCCCCTAAAGGCCCTATTGGGCCTCCGCCCCTGGGTTGGAGTCTCGTTGAGCTGAAATCAAGAGGGGACTGCCATCTGCAGGCCAGAAAAAAAAAATATTAAGGGGGAATGGCCGGTAACAAATGGGAGGGGAGGATACCAAAATGTCGGAGCAAGAACGGAAATGAGGTTTAGGTTCGCGGCTGCTTCACGTTGGATCTCTCTGACACTTGAGTTCTAAAGAGAATTTGAAAAGGCGCCAAATAGGGTTCCAAAGAGAGTAAAACATGCGGTAGAGGAATAAACAAGAGAGAGAGCGTGTTTTGGAAGAAAATTGAGAAAAAACGATCGACTTATGAAGTAAAAATAGTTAAAAAAATAATAAAATAAAACAAAAAAGCAATCAAAATAAGCAAAGGTCATTCAGCATGACCAGACCAGACTTGTAAAGATGATCAACACAATTTTTTGTCTTTTATTTTTGACATATTCGGCTTTTGAGTTTCTGATGCGGTTAAGTTTCTGATTTATGAACATGAATTTATTGACTGCGGGTTCAGCAGATTTTGTGTTTCAAAAAGGATTCGCAATCCAACAAGATGGTGCGGCGCAATTTATTGCCTGTTTGACACGCATGTTTGTAACTTAATTTTCTCAATTTATTGTAAGATACAAATAAATAAATTATTAAAGGAAAAAAATGCTCCTATTAATATTATATATACAGTATATAGGAGTAGATTATATTTAGTTACAGAAACTACCGTCTCTACATGTCTCTCACTCTTTTAACTATTTTCTCTCTCTAAAATTTATCTGCAAGACCTTTTCACCTCTTCTTACCCTCGTTTCCTCTCTCTCTCTCTCTCTCTCTCTCTCTGTCTTCTTTTTCTTCTTCTTCCCCGTCTTCCTCTATTTTCATCCCTCTCACGGCGTTGTATCATGGTCCCCGCCATTGGTCTATTCCATTAGAAACCCTAACATTCCTCTCCTCTCTGCCTTCCAGGTAAGGTACAATCAGATAAATTTTGTACTAGTAAAAATAAAACCTTTCATATATTGCCTAATTGCCGTTTATGTTTATTTATTTTTATTAACCCCGATTGACTGCCACAGAAAATTTACGGTTTTTATGTTTTTGATTTGATCGGCGGATCTCAGTAGGGAAAAAGGTTGCTCTTAAGTTTCTGGAAAAAGCGGGCTTTTCCCTTAGTTTGGAATTTATGTCCCACAATCAATCAAGGGGTGAGAGGAGCGACTCTACACAGTACAGAAGAACCGGCAGATCCGGTAGCTCCAATCAGCAGCGTCAGTTCTCAGACACCAAGGGCGGCAGCGGCGGCTCCTCCGCCCCCACCAATCCTCCTAACCGCAGGTTCACATTTTTTGCTACTAAAATTTATGCTGTAGTCTTGTTTGTTGAAATGTGGGAATTGATTAGGTGTGGTATGATCGGCTGATGATGGATGATAGTAAGTATAAATGAGTGATCGTTCATTTATGCGCAACGTAGGGTTTTTATTTGTAACTGTATGGTATATATATATAATGGATTATGAATTGTAATTTTGTTTTCCTTTATGCAGTTTCAAGAAGTATAATAGCAATGCGCCAGTTGGGCAGCCGAATGCAAGGAACATAAGTGTAGATTCTAGTAATTTACCTGCAGCACGTGCTAAAGAGAATGGTGCCCATCAACAGCAACCAACATATAGTAAGTGAATTATTTTTCTTCTTATGGTTAGCATCATTTCCCCGTGGGAGCCTCTCTCTCTATATATATCTATCTATCTATATATATATATATATATATCCCTTTCTTGTTTTGCTATGGTGAAAATTTTGAAGTTTGAAAGGGTTTATGCCTTAGAAAATCCTGCACAATTCAGCCTTTTTTTATTATGGTGAATTTTCCCAAAAATGTGTGAGCGAGGTCTGTTGTTGACATTTTTAGTTTGGTTACTATCATTTTTTGTTTGGGTTGTAATTTCCCATGTTCTAGGAGTATCAGATGCAGCAGCACTCAGTACCTTTTCTAATGTCAAGCCTATTGATGGCCGCACTCAAAAAATTACCCGAGCTGTTCCCAGAGCTCCATCATCCTACATTTCCTCTTCAACTACATCTAATGATTCTGATGCTAACTCTGAGTCCAATGCTCCAAGAGCACCTGAGAAAGGTATGACATTTAGTGATCTTATTTATCTTAAGCTGTTTTTTTTGGAATTGTAATATTGATGAAGGTATCTCCGTCTATAACTGATGCTTACTATTTCTACTGTTTTTGATTCCTTAGCACCACAAGAGGCATTTAAGATATTTCCACTGCAGTTTGGGTCCATAAGTCCTGCTGTTATAAACGGAATGCAGGTATATTACAATTGCATGAACTTCAAAATATTGCTGTATCTCCTATTATGTCCTCTCTTATTGTCCTTAAATCTACAGTTCCTAAGGACATGAAGTGTTTTTTTTACTATATTTGCAGCTACCTGCTCGAACAAGCTCAGCACCACCAAATTTGGATGACCAGAAAAAAACCCAGGTTTGTGGTTCCCTTCTATCAAGTTGCTTTCTCTAGAATGAAGTGCAATACTTCATACTTTGAAGTTCTAGAGAGAGTAATCCTTGCTTTCTTATCTTTTCTCGTCTGAATTTCCCTATATAAAAACTGAAAGTTCTACTTCTTTTTCCTATCATCATTATCATCATCTTCACCATCATCATCGCCGCCACCACCGCCATCATCATCAACTGCACCTTAACCCCACCTACGTTGGGGTTGGTTGCATGAAGATTATAGTGCCAATTAATTGTCTAAAATTTGTTAACACTATAATTAATGCAAAAACGAAGTGGCAAATTTACGCCGAATGCCCTTCTTGTCACAACCTTCATACGAAGGAGAAATGAGATGAAATTCCAAAACCACCACCATCACCATCATCATAGTTTTTCCAGTTACATGAAAATATCATGAGACCGTTGTGAGTCGAGATAGTAGTTATAGTCATGTCATGTTACGCGATTGATATTGTAATCAACGTGTACATCATGGAACACGACTCTTCATCTTTTCCCTGTGTTCAACCAAGTCAATTCTGAAGTTTCACTTCCCTCATATCGATGGTTGTATTCTTTTATTCAGATCATTATTTGAAAAGGTTGTACAATCGACATATGATGGGGGTTTGACTTGCTGATGTTTTTTATCCGGCAGGATATCGAGATGACTGCCGTAATGTAAATGTAGTTCTCCTCAATTGATAATACAATGATGGTTTGACATGATATTTGTGATGACAGGCCCGCCATGAATCTTTACAAGCTGCTCATCCAGCTCTAGTTCCATCAGTTCCCAATCAGCATCTGCCAAAAAAGGATGCAGCAGCGATTATCGAGCAACCTAATTCAGCTGGTGAAATTCATCAAGCTTCCAAATCCAAGAGGGATACCCCGGTTTCAGCTGCACCACCTGTGACCCAAGCTCAAAAGCCTTCCTTGCATCCTACTATACCTGGCATGCCCATGCAACAGCCATTTCACCAGGCACAGGTTCCTGTTCAATTTGGTGGCCCAAATCCTCAAATTCAGTCTCAAGCGTCATTGCCTATGCTGATGCCGATGCCGATGCCAATGCCAATGCCAATGCCGATGTCCTTACCTCTTGGAAATCCACCCGTACAACATTCAATGTTTGTTCCAGGTCTTCACTCAAACCCTATGCAGACTCAGGGAATGATGCATCAGGGACAGAGCCTGAACTTTTCACCACAAATGCGTCCTCAGTTACCTCCTCAGTTGGGTAGCATGGGAATCAATGTGGCCCCAGAGTTTCCTCAGCAGCCTGCTGTGAATATCAGTTGGTCGCGCAAAACTGTGAAAATTACCCACCCAGAAACTCACGAGGAGTTGAGACTTGACAGCTCACACAATTCGAGGTTACATCCCAATGTGCAATCTCAGTTGCAGCCTATTTCTTCATTTCCTCCTAATACCCCGGCGAACTTTTATCCCGCTTCTTACAATGCGGCTTCCCCATTTCCTCCCACTGCAAGCTCTGTTCCTCTCAGTAGTACTCAGGTTCCACCCACTTCGCAGCCGCCAAGGCTCTATAGCCAGGTTTTGACTGCTTTCTTTGAGATTGTTATTGATATAAGTTGTATTATTCTGATAAGAGACACGGTTCTAGTCTGACGAGCACTGTGAATTAGGACGCTCCAGAAATTGTAGTTGTTTTTAGTAGCTTGCATTTTATTTTCTGCAGGTGACGGTGAAATCACGTGTTGTCTCTCAGGGGGATAAGGAGCCGTCGCCACTTACTAGTTCACTTTCTGTTGGAAAGGCAGTGTCTTCAAAACCTTCGAGGTTACCGGGAGAAAATTTGGTTTTTCTTCGTAAGGAAAATGACACTTTGCAACAGGCAAAACCTGGTTTGGGCGCATTGTCTGCATCCTTTGTCTCAACAGATCCTAATTCCATCAAAGAGAAACCTAAAAAACCAGGCAATATAGAAGACCAGGACCAGGTAATTCACGGTCTCTTTGTAGGCCCAGTTGCACTAAAAACTTTACGAGTTATGAGCATGATTTTTTAATTTTCACAACGTTTTCAGGTGGGCAGCCTATTGACCTCTCCGTCAAGTTTGCCTTCTCAAATGCCTGAAGGTGAGTCAAAATCTGCTCTCCATGTATCTAGTTTGGTATCTCAAGCCAAGGAATCAGTAGCAACAAGTGTAGCGGCTTCACATGATGGTTCTAATTTGACAAGTGAGGGTTCTGTGGAGGAAAAGACAGACGGTACATTTAAAAGTTCAGCAACAAAAGGCGAAAATAGCAGACAATCAAAGCCTGAGACAATAGGGGGGGATGAACAAAGGGAAGCCACATTTTCTGAAGGTTCAAGACCCTATGACGATAGTTCGGAAACATCTTTGAGGTTGCTGTCTTTAGAATCTCTAAAAATCACATGTAAAGTTGAGGAGAGCTCTGATCGGGAGGTAACATCCTCTGCTTCTGGTATATTGGAACCTGTACATGCTTCTGGTGTATTGGGACGTGTACAAGAAGAACGGCAAGGAGATGATGTTAAGATGCATGTTGATTTGGTTGCACCTACTGAGAGTTCTGTTCCAGAGACCCGTTTATTGGTGCAGGATGTTAAGATTGCTACTTCAGATGCGTCATCAAGTGTGCCTCATAGTAATGACACTAGAGAATTTTCTGTTAATTATGCTGAACAGGAGTCTGCCCCTGTTTTAATTCCATCTCTTCCTGAAGATTCTTTGAGATCTGGAAATGAAGATCTCGACAGTAACAGTGGTGAATTAGTTTCTCCCTCATCCAGTGCCAAGGATAATAAAATCTTGCCAGATGCCAATGTTGCAAAAAGTGTTGGGCCCAGAGGTAAGAAGAAAAAGAAAGATCTATATAGAAAAGCAGAAGCTTCTGGTCCAAGTTCCGATCTTTATATGGCGTACAAGGGTCCTGAGGAAAAGAAAGAAAGTGTAACTCCTGCAGAGGGCGCAGAGAACTCTTCAAGCATTAGTGAGAAGCAAACATATACGGATGTGCATCCAGAGAATGCCGTGCCATGTCAGCAACCTGCTCAGAGTAAAGCGGAGCCAGATGATTGGGAAGCTGCTGCTGAAATCTCGTCTCCTCAGGGAGAAACTTCAAAGAATGAAAATCCGGGTGATGATAGAGATGGAGATGAATTAATTACTAAAAGGTACTCCAGGGATTTCCTACTCAAATTTGTGGTGCAGTGCGCTGATCTCCCGGACGGATTTGAACTCACTTCCGACCTAGCAGATACACTATTAGTTTCTAGTCCTCACGTTTCACGCGAGTTACACCCTAGCTCAGGCGGGCCAGGACGTACTACTGAAAGGCCTGTTGGAGGTTCTAGATTAGATTGTCGTGGAAGTGGCTTGGGAGATGAGGACAAATGGAGTAAGTTTCCTGGGCCTCTAATGTCAGGGAGAGGGGATATGTTGATGGATCTTGGCTACATGAGTAATGTTGGGTTTCGACCTGGCCAAGGAGGTAATTATGGTGTTCTAAGGAATCCACGGGCACAGTCACCTGTCCAGTATGCTGGGGGTACGCTATCTGGGCCCATGATGCAGTCATTTGGTCCTCAGGGTGGTTTGCAAAGAATTAGTTCTGATTCAGATCGATGGCAGCGTGGAACTGGATTTCACAAGGGTTTGATACCTTCTTCTCACGCACCAATGCAGGTTATGCACAAAGCTGAAAAGAAATATGAAGTGGGTCGGGTTACTGACGAGGAACAAGCGAAACAGAGGCTGTTGAAGGGCATCTTGAACAAACTTACCCCTCAAAATTTTGAGAAACTGTTTCAACAAGTTAAGCAAGTGAATATTGATAATGTTATTACGCTGTCAGGGGTTATTTCGCAGATATTTGATAAAGCCCTTATGGAGCCTACCTTCTGTGAGATGTATGCCAACTTCTGCTTTTACCTGGCTGCGGATTTACCAGAGCTGACCGTGGAAAAGGATAGAATCACTTTCAAGAGATTACTCCTGAACAAATGCCAGGAAGAGTTTGAAAGGGGAGAGAGAGAGGAACAAGAGGCAAATAAAGCTGAGGAAGAAGGTGAAGTCAAACAGACAGCAGAAGAAAGAGAGGATAAGAGACTCCGAGCCCGAAGACGCATGTTAGGCAATATTAGACTTATTGGGGAGCTGTACAAAAAAAGAATGTTGACCGAGAGAATAATGCACGAGTGCATTAACAAGTTGTTGGGTCAGTATCAGAATCCCGACGAGGAGAATATTGAAGCCTTGTGCAAATTGATGAGCACAATTGGTGAGATGATAGATCATCCCAAAGCGAAGGAACATATGGATGCATATTTCGATATCATGGCACAGTTATCCAATAATATGAAACTTTCTTCCAGAGTGAGGTTCATGCTGAGAGATGCTACTGATCTGAGAAAGAACAAGTGGCAGCAAAGAAGGAAAGTTGAAGGTCCAAAAAAGATAGAGGAGGTACACAGGGATGCTGCTCAAGAGCGGCATGCGCAAACTAGCAGGCTTGCCCGTGTTCCCAGTATGGGTAATTCCGTTAGACGGGGACCACCTATGGAATTTGCTTCCAGATCTCCTAGTATGTTGTCTTCCCCAAGTTCCCAAGTTGGTGGTTTCCGTGGTGTACCCCCACAGCTACGTGGTTATAGGTATCAGGATGTTAGGATTGATGAAAGACATTTGTCTGAGAATAGGACCATGCCTGTTCCTATGCCCCCAAAACCCCTTGGTGATAATTCCATTACCCTTGGGCCTCAAGGTGGTCTTGCAAGGGGAATGGCTTTCAGAGGACAGCCGTTACCACCTAACATGGGATCTGGCCAGAATGGGTTCAGTTCCATGACACAACGGGCGGCTTATGGCCACAGAGAGGAGGTTGTACCAAGATATATACCAGAGACTTTTCCTGCTCCAAATTACGAACAGTCTAATAATCAGGGACAGGATATTACTTGTGGAAATCGAGATGTTAGAATTACGGACCATAATTCCAGTAGATCTCTGCCTAGTTCTCCACGTGCTCGAGATGGGCAATCGGGTAATGTGCAAAATGTGTCTTCAGATAAGGTGTGGCCAGAAGAGCATTTGCGGGACAAGTCTATGGCTACTATTAAAGAATTCTACAGGTATTGTTTTGATCCATTTAAGTTTTATAATGTGCAGACTGATCTCATATTTCAGAAGTTTATTATTAAACATAAACTACAAAGGCTCCTGTTTATAAGTCATCAACTTAATAGAACTCGTGAAGACCAAGAAACTCTGTTCTTTTTTCTGCCTCTTTGCCCTACTTAAACTATGAGGCTGAATACTTCAATCATCCTCTTTTTTTTTTTTTTTTTTTTTTTTCTGTTCTCAGTGTGTGTTTCTCCAATCTCAACATAGTCCAACTATAATAATATCCATGACATTATAAGTTGATCTATTCAGTCGGATTTTGACAATTTTATCAGCAAAAGCAAAGGAGGGCCTAAGGGACTTCGATAAAATCCTGGTATTCAAGTTGTTAACTGCATTTGTTCATGTAAATGGTAGTCAGAGTCATGTTGCATAATTACGTCTCAAATGATGCTTGGAAAATCAGCTGCTGGGCCGGAATATTATAGAATCATGTTAAATTTCGTCATGGAGAGTGATGCTTGAATCTGTCTTTTAGGGTGGAGTATTATCTTGATTGAACCCGTGGTAGAAGTGAAGATAAAACAATCAGATAATTACAATAAGCTACCAGATAAAATCATAGCAATTGCATGGTTTTCTACGCTGAAAAGTGAGAACATTGGTTTTCTCCATGCGTTCTGTTTAGGACTGTATGTCTCTTAAAAATATGCGCGGTTATCTTCGATGCATGAAATGTTGAGCACTTGAATATTTGGGGTATAAACTTGATGTAATCGCATAGACGAGGTATTGAGGCGCTTGACTGCATGGGTTGTGGGTTTCCATGTTTATGTGCGTATGCTGTATGAAACATTGTCTTGAGATCTGTTAATCATGTTGGCTTTTAGATATCTATTTTGGTTGAGATTGATTGACTATAAATCTATCTGTATTGATATGAACAATGTGTCTGTTTCTTGCAGTGCAAGAGATGAGAATGAGGTTGCTTTGTGCATCAAGGATTTGAATATGCCCAGCTTTTATCCATCAATGATCTCTATATGGGTTACTGATTCTTTTGAGAGAAAGGACATGGAGAGAGATCTTTTGACGAAGCTTCTCATTAACCTTACAAAACCTCAAGAGGGGATGATAAGTAGAGATCAACTCGTCAAAGGGTATGAGGATTACTAGTGGTGCTGTGCTCTGCTTGTAGAAAAATTCACCTGTCATTTCCCTTGATATTATGTTTTTCTATTTTTTAAATTGTGTCCTAATAAGGGTGTGTTTGATCCCTGTCTGACTGAATTTTGTTCGTATTTTTGCTTTTTTTTTTTTAACAGGTTTGAAGCTGTTGTCGATGTGTTGGAGGATGCCGTTAATGACGCCCCTAAAGCAGCAGAGTTCCTTGGTCGTATTCTCGCCAGAGTCGTATCGGAGAAGGTGATCTCACTTGCTAAAGTCGGGCAGTTGATATATGAAGGTGGAGAAAAGCAAGGGCGGCTCGTAGAACTAGGGCTTGCAGCTGAAGTCCTCGGAAGTATTTTGGACATCATCAAATCAGAAAAAGGGGATTCCGTATTAGATCAGATCCGTTTGAGCTCTAAACTGCAGCTAGAGAAATTCAGGCCTCCAGGCTCGAAAAAATCTTTGAGAATAGACAAGTTCCTTTAGTGGATGATAATATGATGCTCATCTGTATGTATCTAATCTGGTAGAGTAATTTGTTTCTTCATACTACTTTGCTAGAGTTGTTAGGTTGCAGATTTTATATATTTATTATTGCGGGTTAATATGGGAATTTATTTAGGGGCGAAAAATCTCTTCGTTTTTTTTTTTTTTCCATTTCTTCACATTATTTAGCCACAAGATAGTGGCTACAATTAATGAAAGGTTCAATTTCGCATATCCAGTTTTGGCACATTTTGTAGCACATATTATTGCTTCGGGGGACTCCTTTTGTTGTTTATTTATTTTGGGTTAAATATGTTTAGTCCCTATAGAATTTGGAGTTTTCATTTGCAGTCCCTATAAAATTTACTTCAATGTTGAGTCCATACTTATTCTTCCGTTGTCACTCTTAATCCCTACCAGTAAGTTGCAGTTAAGTTAATGCTGACGTGGCTGATGGAATGCCACAAGCAGTTGCCATGTCACTTTGTTATTCCACATAAATTTATATATTTTGTTAATAAATAGTTGATTCTAAATTAAAACAGAATTTAAAGCAAACAAATAAATCTAAATTAAATTAAATTAACTGCTGACATGGCATTTCATGTATTCATGTCCCTACTAACTTAACGGCAGAGACTAAAAAAGTGGAGACGCGGACAATTAAAAGTTTAAGCCTTTTTTTTTTTTTTTCAAATCCACATGATCAACAATAAGGATTCTGTTTTCATCCTTGAAAACAGAATAAGCTTTTGTTGTTGTTGCTGCTGCTGCTTTCATACTTGAAAGAGGACGCGAACACTAGTACTAGTACTAGTTCAAACATATACGCTCCTTCTCCTCGGCTCGCCTGCAGTACTTATCAGCCTCGGTCATCCCAGATGTACTCATCAGATGATAAGCTTACACAAATTTCCTGTGCCCAATCATCTAAACATAGCTGGTTACCTGACGGGTTCCAACAGAATCACCCTCGAAGCCCCAACTAAGCTTATTCCCTCCATCCCTTACGCGTGGAGGCAATCATGATCTTCGACTCAGCTCTGCTTACGTTGAATATATTGATCGAGAACATACAATGTTTTTGTATGTTTTTTTTTCTTTAAGTAGTGGTAGTGATAGACTATTTAGCAATCAAATAAAAATATTTGTCCATTTATTTTCTGATTGTCGTGGTGTAATAAATGATGTAATGATTAAATAAAAATATTTATACATTTATTTCTTTGATTGAAATTATATAATGATCAACTAAAAATATTTGTACATTTATTCAGTATTTCTATATTATATTAATTATACTTTTAAAAATAATACAAGCCTCATTTTAGGCAAACAAGGGGCTTTCTGGCTCGACACAGAAAAGAGCCACCCATTTTTTGTCCGACCTATTTGAGCCGGACCCGCTAGTTTGCCAGGTCTATTTGTATTGATTTACGTCCATACTAATTCTTACTTTGTACCGTGTGATTGACTATATCCAGGTTCCATCTCAGCTACCTATCAACTGCGTAATGTCTAAACAAGATAAGAAAGTAAGTTCTTTATTGTATGTTTCACGCGAGAGTGGCCGAGTTGGAGTAGTGAATGCGAGACTGAAATGTTACGAGTTCGGTTCCCCTTGCCAACACTTTTTTGATTGAGCCTGTCACACATGACTTGCCTAATGTGGTTTAATTAATTCACATAGTTTGCAGCCTATTATGTTTAGCCGATAATTTATCCGTTGCGCACTCGAAAAGTAAAGAATGCAAGTTCCCTGTCGTTAAAAATAAAAAATTAAAGTCAAAATAGAAAAAAAGACAACAAAGTAAGTTCAAATATTGTGAAATGACTTTGCAAGTCAATGTAGTAGTCACCAGCATTAGGCCTAAATAGACCAACAGTCAAAATAGAGGTCAAAATGTTTTTCACCCACATATATTATTTCGTCGTTATAAAATTCTACATTTTGTTAACAGGTTGAGTTTCTTTATTTTATTTCATACATAAAAACCTAGTGAAAAAAAAATAGAAAAGTGCCAAAAGTAATGCTGAAGATTATTAGGTCAAAGTCACGTGGATAGTAACGCGTATAAATACGACATCATAATCAAATACTCTTTCCATTCGATATTTAATTGAACATATGATTTTTATACGAATTTTTGGTCTGGAAATTATTTGTTAGTATTCAAGGAATAAGATCGCTTTTAGTCGCTTCGTTCCTATAGGCGATATCGAACAATGTTTAATCGACTTTGAAATGAAGCTTTTTGACCAAAATGTTCAAGTAAATTGGGAAAGAAAGAGGAAGTAATATATGTGTTGATACAATCAGAGGACCGGAAATAGAATATGAAACACTCCGTACTTAGAAGTAGTAGTACGGACCGGTACTAGCAGGTGCAGCAGGTAAACCCTCGTTTTTGTATGTAATTTGGGGACAACAATAGTACATGCACAACCACTTTATACAACCAAACTTTACAACACATCATCTCACCATACATTTATCACTAAATTCATTATTTATTCCATCACCTACCCCACCATCCACATCATCAATGGTTCAAAACAAACACAACCGTTACAACAGTTGTGATTGTATAATTTTTCATTTGGGGAATTCGATATTGGAGTCCACCAATGGGAGTTCAATTTTGTCCGACTCTTAAAATAACCTGAACATTAACTCTTTAATATTTTATTATTGATAGTGTTGTTATTATATTTGTCATTGAAATATATCTTTAATTCTAACAATATATATATATATATATGTGTGTGTGTGTGTGTGAAGAAGGCCCCAATCTTGTCATCGCGGTAGTTGAGGATATTTAAGAACTTAGTAGCCGGATACACATCTTACGATTTAACTGATAGGAATTCTGTGGGGCGGGCTAGTTAGGTGTGTAACACCCCCAAGTTATTCAGGGTATATTACAGCGCCGTGAGCCCCGTCGTGGGACCTACGAGGCTAAACATACACGGAACTATAATTCTTGACCGAGAAGGTCTAAATACAATGAAATGGAGGACAATACAAAGGGTGTTCAAACCATATCCAATGTATCCAAAACAATCAATACCTCGGCAACACAGGCTGGAATATCAAGGAAACTGAAAAACAATACTCGAGTATTTAATAACCATTCCAATACGACAACACTGAATGGAAGAACCAAAATATAACCAGAAATAAGACACAGTATCACGCTTGCCCATCATCTTCATGCCGACCCGATACCTGCCTGCCCGCTCTCCTGGAACCTGAAATACATAAAAAGTATTTCCCCCGTAAATGGGTTAGCCGTCGAATAGATAGTGCAAGTATATCGAATATGAAATACAATACTCCTCGACAATAAAGTAAAAGTAACCGTCAATTCATCATTTCAAGATTAGTATTCTGGAATAACCAAATCTCATAGCATCCCAACAATACATACATGATCAACCGTGGAACCGCACCAGAGGCTACGGAACCCTCAGAGGACCCGTCGGTCCATCCCAGAGTGGTTAACTCATATTATCCGTAGAATCGCACTAGAGGCTACGAAACCCTCAGAGGACCCGTCGGTCCATCCCAGAGTGGATATAAATAAACATGCCATTCATATATCTTACTTTCAAAGTCGAGAACGTACAATCATAAATATATACTTGCCTTTGAGACATCGAAAAATTGAACGGAAAAGAGTATGAGTTCGGTAGGTCCAAGAACGCACTTACGGCACCTAAACGATTCGCAAGGAATATGATAATCAATAATCCATACTCAAATTACACGAAGAAACTCTCGAAACCCGCCTACGATTCACGAAACTACTGGGGTAAACAACTAAAGGTTGGAAAATCACCCAAACCTCCACAAGTCCGAAAACGGCACAAACCAATCCGTAAAATCGTAGGAAAAGCATGTATACATGGTAGATACATCATAATCTCAAGGTTCTCAAGCTCTAAAACGGTTAAATCGGACGAATCTAAGAAAACCCCCAAAATTCCCAAAAATTAGGGTTCTAAGGATTTTTACCTTGATTTGGAAGATGGAATGGATTAGATGTTGTGAAATCTTTGTTCTTCAACCAAAGATGTTGATATCTGAAGAAGGATCGCCTCCAACCGTCCAAAATCGCCTCTCCCGAGCTTCTCTCGTAAAAAATGAGTGAAAAGATGAATAAATGACGAAATGGAAGTCAACTGTCCAAAATTAGAGGCGTAGCGTGCGCTAGCGGGGTCACCGGGTAGTCTAGTGGCTTCTGTCGGCCCCGTTAGCATGCGTTAAGTATACTGTTGCGTGCGTTAATCGCCTTCCTTTAGCGTGCGCTAGCCGAAAGTTAGCGTGCGCTGCCTGGGAATTGGTGTCCAGAAAATGGAGTCCAGAACTTACTGTCCTCTGCCCTGCTCGAGTCTTAGCGCGCGCTGCCGTGATAGCTTAGCGTGCGCTACACAACAGATATAGCGTGCGCTGTCCGAAGCCTAGCATACGTTACACTGATAGTCCAGACAGTCTGGAAACCTCCCTGCCTCTGCCGACCCAGCTCGTTAGCGTACGCTACGGATGCGTTAGCGCGCACTACCGACCACGAATAGCGTGCGCTAGTTAACTCCTAGCGTGCGTTAACTGCTAGTCCAGAGAGCAGTATTAGTTACTGTCTCAGCCCTGTCTGGTCCCTTAGCGCGCGCTACAGCTCAAAGCTAGCGTCTGCTATTCAAGAAGAATTAGCGTGCGTTAGTCTAGGCCTAGCGTGCGCTATTTATCTGACCCAGAACACTTCTGCAAGGTCTAAACAACCACGATCATGATCCAAATAAGGTACGAAACTCTATAACAATAACGACAACATCCCAAAGAGTTCATAGAGCGACAAAATAGGAAGAACGGTAAGGTCAAACAGTTAATAAAAAGTACGGGTATTACAAGGTGTAAGCTTGGAACCTCAGTATACACCCCCAATGCTCCTAAGTCCCACCTAATCAAACATTTATTTATTGAGTTAACTACATTTTTGGTCCTTGTGGTTTGACTGGTATTTCATTTTTGGTCTATTTTCTCAAAAAGTTTTGATTTTAGTCCAAAAGTCATAGTTTTGTTCCACTTTCAGTCCAATTTTAACGATTCCATTACCAAAGTGTGTCACGTGAGAAACACATGACAGATTGATTAATTTATTATATCTACACAAGGGTATATTCTTCCTTTTACCTTTCCGCTAAATGAAAGTCCTATTAATACAAAAAAGTCAACATTATTGTCATTTCCATCCATCCCCAGGAAATGGAGTAGACGAAACCATTTGCCCTTCCTTCCCTGCTATTCCAATTTAAAACCCTACGCACCTGGGTGCGATGATTAACTAAACCTACATCATTTCACTTCTCATCCTTGTGGTTTAACCGATCCAATTCTCATTAACAAAAACCTTAATTGCAAGCTGAGAAGAACCGTAAATGTTGCTTTGTCAATGGGTCTTGAGACCTGATGGTCGTACATTTGATCCATACCACGTATACAGTAAGTTTTTTTTTTTTTTTTTTTTGTAAATTAGGGTTTAATGTTTTTTGGGGGTTTAATATTTTTTTGGGGTTGACTGATAAATCATGTATTTTGTTGCAACAGGGAAATTTCCAAGTGTTTTTTCCTTAGAGATACACCATGGTGGTTGTTTTACTAGTACACCAAATCGTGTTTACAATGGTGGAAAGGTAAATTGGTTTGATCAAATTGATGCAGATGTGTTTTCAGTAGTTGAAGTAAAAAGTATGTTAGCAGGGTTGGGTTATGTGAATCCCTCTATGCAATATTGTTATAAAATTCCAAATGGTAATTTGGATAGTGGTCTTTATACCTTAAGCAGTGATAATGATGTCTTGGAGTTGATAAAATATGTTGATAGGTTTAAACTCATTGAGCTTTATGTTATACACCCACTTGATATGCCTAAAGAAACTGACCCAAATGAGAATCCTGACTTTGGAGCTGAGTTTGATCCATTCTTTTGTGACCTAGACAGTGAAATGGGGGAGTCAAGTGCTATGCCTAATCAAACTGACCAAAATGATAATCCTAATGTTAGTGAACCAAATGATAGTCCTAATGTTAGTCAACCAAATGAGACAGATGAGGTAGTTAGTGATCACAATCAAGATAGTGATGGTAGTGAGCAGAGTTCTGATAGTGAAGATAGTGATTTTGATGTGGACATAGAGGATAAGATTGATGATGTTGAGATAGATATGGAAGATTTTAGGAAGCACATTGATGCTAATGCTGAGTGGGTAGGATGTAATGAGGCCCCAGATGAACCTGTTGAACAAGATGAACCATTTGAAAAAGAAGACTTGGAGGATTTTAGAAGTGCTAGTGACTCAGATTATCCAGAGTGTAATAGGAAAAAAGCATTAAAGAAGTTAGCAAAAAAACACAAACCTGTTGATGGGTAGATTTATAGTGAAAACTTTTATGCTGGATAATATTTTGGGCAACAACATGCTGGGCAAACATTTGGTGATAAAAAATTGATAAATGAGATGGTTACTAGAGTTGCAGTTGATACAAGAAGAGACATATACTTGACAAGGAATGATAAAGTGAGAGTAAGGGCCGAGTGTAGAGGGAATGTACCTATTTTTAGTAATGAGAATGCATCTCAGTTTGGGCCTAGTGGGCCAAATGGTACAAGTTGTCCAAGTGGATCACAAGTTGATAAGTCCAAGAAGCTTAAGATATTGTTTGAAACATATCTATGACAACATAAAATTATCATGGAGGGAAAAGCAATATAAAGATCTGTTGTGGAGGTGTGTAACTTCAACTACTGTGCAATTGTTTGAAAAAAACATGGAAGAGTTTAGAAGAACCAATAAGGAGGTTTATGATTGGCTGAGGTTGATTCCATCTCAGTATTGGTCCAGGTCTCATTTCTCTGGTATGTATATTACAGTTTAACATGAATCAGTTTAATGTTTAAGAATATGAATCAGTTTAAGAATATGAATTAGTTTAAGAATATGAATCAGTCTAATGTCATTTGATATTCTTAACTAATGTACTGTCAGTGTTATTGTGATTTCAGGTAGACCTAATTGTGTTGTTCTCTTAAACAATATGTGTGAGGTTCTCAACAAGCAACTTTTAGATGGCAGGGATAAGCCCATCATCACTTGCTTGGAATTCATTAGACATTATCTCATGAAAAGGATAGTCATTGTGCAGCAAATGATCAGCAAGAGTAGTGGACCTCTTACACCTAATTCCACACAGATTTTCAATCAAATTAAAAAGGAGGCTGCTCAGTTCATTGTTACATGGAATGGAGGAGATTTGTATCAAGCATCTAGTCCTTATGGAGAGCAGTGTGTTGTAAACATGAATCAGAGGACTTGCTCATGTAAGAAGTCGGAGCTCACAGGAATGCCATGCAGTGGCAAGCATATGGGACATGTCAAACAATGGGATGGAGCCTGGACTACCTGAGGCATGGGTGAGTGAGTGTTATTGGTTGTCTACTTGGCAAGAAATGTATAGGTTCAAGATAAATCCTTGTAGGGGACCAGACATGTAGGAGAAGTCACAAAGTCCAATCACACTAACACCACCAGATTATCGCCCTCCTGTTGGCAGACCAAAAAGAAAGAGGAAGAAAAGTGCAGCTGAGTTATATGATGGTATGGTGAAAATGGGAAGTTAATTCGAGAAGGGAAGACTGTTACTTTCAAAAAGTGTGGGAAATCAGGTCATAACAAAAGATCTTGCAAAGGTCAAAGAGGGCCAACAATCAACCCTTCACAAGCATCTGCAACTGTTAGACCATCTACACCATATGTTAGGCCAAGAATGACAAAGACTTCTGCGAGTATGTCACCAATAAAGAATCTTCCAAGGCCATCTGCTACCAAGAAATCACCCAGAAAAAAGAATGCAAATGGTAAAGATACAATAGTTCAGGAATAAACTTGCTTTTTCAGACATTGGTATGTTTGACTTTTGTGTTTTGTACTTTGTTTCAAACTTTATTATGGTACTTTGTTTCAGACATTGGTTATGTTTGACTTTGGTGTTCACAAGTCTGCTTGACATGTTATGTTGGTGTTCACAAGTCTGCTTGACTTGCCTGTTTGACTTATACTTTTGTCACAGGGGCTTATAATTGTCTGTTTGACTTTGATATGTCAACTATGTAATATTTTTTTGGTCTTTAACACTTTCTTATGTTTGTTTCATGTTACCACACACTGTCATTATTTAAGAGTCTGTTATATTGTTATGTTTGACTTTGGTATGTCAACTATGTAATGTAACACTTTGTTATATTTACTTAACATGTTTGAAAAACTATCATAAGCAATACAAACAGGTAGCATTGATCATTGAGTAAAAACACTGCCATTACATTGACTTCACAACTACAACAACTTTACTTCAATTTCACTACCATTACATTCAAAAGTCAAAAGACTGACATTACAATATATTCCCAACTAACTGATCCTTAACATCATTTAACTAGATAAAATACAATGAAAAATACCCAACTAAACAATAACAACATCTTCAACATTCTTGATTCAACACTATTTTGAGCAACAACACCTTGTAATTGATTAATTGATCTTCATAACCCAGGAATCAATGCCACAGAATGTTGACACATAGCTGGATCATACCAGTCAATAAACCCATGATTTGATACCTTAACAAATTGCAATTACAAAATTAGGTCAAATTGAAAGTGGAACGAAACTATGACTTTTGGACTACAACCAAAACTTTTTGAGAAAATGGACCAAAAATGAAATATCAATCAAACTACAAGGACCAAACATGTAGTTAAAGCCAATAAAAAAATAACATAGAAAGACCAAATTACCCTCACTTAACAATCAAAAGTAGGTGGCAACGGCTATATTTGACGGGGTTAATGGAATTGGACTGAAAGTGGAACGAAACTATTACTTTTGGACTAAAATCAAAACTTTTTGAAAAAATGGATCAAAAATGAAATACCAATCAAACCACAGGAACAAAAAAGATAATTGTTGAGAATTGGTCCGAATCGGGTGACGAATTATTACAATAATTATAACGAATATAACTATTACACAGATCTACTCGGGATAGGGATTAGGGATTACACAACTTCTAATTAAATGAATTAAAATGAAGTAAAAGCTGAAAATAGGATGTGAGCAGAGAAAACGCAAACCAAACGAATCAAAACCGATTCGGAGGTGATGTCACTGTTGAAGAACAACCTGGCTCAGTCCTCTGTCTCGATAAACCCACGTCCAGGACACAAAAGACCCGCGGCCAGCACCAAATCGAGACCCAACCAGACCGGAAGCTGCTCCTCTTGGAAGAACCGAAGCACACAGCAGGGATTCGTACCAGCAACCTTCTCAGAACACCACCTTCAGGTATAAAACCTCAAGAACAGTCACAGATCTTCGATTTCGTTCACAGGAAGAAGGAAAAATCGAAGGGTAGAACAAGTTGCTTTTCTTTTCTCGCCTTTTTGTTGTGTGTGTATCAACTCTCCCGAAAATGGTGTTTATAGATGTAGCGATGTAGGGTTAGCCGAGGAAATACCGGAACTGAAACCGGAATAACCATGGCGGAGGAATAGGAAAAAATAACAGACGGGAGAGATGATGGGGAGAGAGAGAGTCAACTCGGGCAGATGGAGAAAAGAAAAAAGGAGGCGGTGGTGGTGAAAATAGGATTGTTGGGGTTTATAAGTAAGGGGTCAAACACATCCAAGGGTTAGGATAGATGGCTGAGATTAATCCAGCCTTAAAGATGGGTTGGGCTGCTTCCAAATGTTGGGCCGGATCACTTTAGTGGGCTGCAGGAGAAATAAATTTTGAGCCATCATAATTACTTAATCATTTTGGCCCACTTAAGTTAAATCTTATTTATTTATTTATGTACTCACTCCACTATAACAAACACATATCAGGTGAGAGATAAAGAGAGAGAATCCAAACGGTTGGACAAAAAGATGATGGCAATAATTTTCATGTCCAACTACAACCATTTACTGTTTACTTTATGATTCTCTCTTCGTTTGTGCATTCAATTCACAGCTGAGGTGGTTGTTACATTAATTAGTAGGTTATCTTATCACGAGTACAACGAAATTGAACAAATTTATCGACCTTTCATCATCTGTCTTGCTATTTCCAGCCCTGGTAAATTCCCTTCCTTCCTGAAACTTGAACTTTACAACCCCTTTCTCCATCTCCTCTCGCTCTCTTTCTATTTTTTTTTTTTTTTTTTGGTTTTAGGAAAGAAAAATATTTTTCTTTATTTATTATATTCATACTGTATACAGCAGGTTTTGGCCCAGGGTTGGTGAAATTGAATCTTGAAAGCCTCATTCAGTTTATGGGAATAAAATGAAGTGTTTCTATCATTTCAGAGAAAAAAGTAGAAGTAAGGTACAAAAATCAGCACCAACTTTGGAAAACCAGAAAAAATCCTATGTACCAGAAATTGAGAGGGCAACCAAGTCGTCTTCTTGTCCCGTGGCTGTTGCGCAGCGCAGAATACCTGAGCTGTATGAAGAGAGAGCTCAGAATTTGAGGGTATTCACGTTTGCGGAGCTAAGGCAAGCAACTAATAACTTTAATAGATTGCTTAAGATTGGTGAAGGTGGTTTTGGGTGTGTGTATAAGGGAACAATCAAGCCTGTTGAGGGAAAGGGTGAACCTTTTGTGGTTGCTATCAAAAAACTCAACAAACATGGCTTTCAGGTACTTATTTGGTAATCTTTGTTGCATTATACTATAAAAGATGTCATTCAAGATGTGTTTCAACTGTTTTTCTCTCATTTTGGTTTTTGGTTTGTAGGTCTTCCATCTTGTGCTTTGGTTTGTGGGCTGCGTGAGTTTTGTAGCGTTGTTTGATCAAATTCGATACTCTTTCTGCTTTTTTCCTTGCCTCGTTTTCACAATTTTGTAGTTTTTAGCTCCTCGTGGGGTTGTAAGCGAACATGACGCTCGGTATAAAGCTCGTGGTCAAATTAATAAGCGTCCGTTTTATGTGCATTTGTTAATCAAAGATAAACAAACAAAAATATTTGTTCGTTTATGCTCACGAACAGTTTACAAATATGTTCATTTAATATTCGTTTGAAAATTCATTTGCTATTTTGTCGATTATTATTCATTAATCATACATTTGACCGATTATATTTTCTCATATATTTATTTTTATTCACCAAGACTTCGTATAATGCTCATTTAATCTGAGTCGAGCATTATAAGAACAATTCTTTCGACGATTTTTTGTGTTTTTATCTAAACATTTATTCGTCAACAACCAATGGACGTGCTCATAAACTGTTCATTAGGTTTTGTGAACTTGTTCGACTAATAAATAAATGAACACGAACAACCTTCTAAGATAATTAGACGAATATGAACAACTCCAAGCTTGCCTCGGCTCGATCCATGTACAGCCCTTGCCCCTCCTACTCTGAATGATCTTGTATTGGAAGTAACAACTGAACTTTTTGCACCAAACAAGGGCCTCAAGTCTCCAACAAAGATTTACTAGTTTGTCCGGCCTCTCTCATAAACATTCTACTTGTTATAGTTCTTAAGGAGTTGAATTAGTGTGTGTCGTTTAGTGATTGAATAAAACTCTTTTATGTTATTAAAACTATGTGATTTCTTTATGGAACACGTGCAGGGTCATAAAGAATGGATAGCAGAAGTGCAGTTCCTAGGTGTAGTGGACCATCCAAATCTCGTAAAACTCATAGGTTATTGTGCTGTGGATGGAGAGAGAGGTATACAGAGACTACTTGTGTATGAATACATGCCGAACAAAAACCTCGAAGATCATCTTTTCAATAGGGCTCTTACAATGCTATCTTGGGATCGAAGATTGCAAATAATGCTCGAGGCAGCTCAGGGGTTGGCTTATCTGCACGAAGAATTAGAAATCCAGGTTTTACCTCATCAAGCTCCCTCTTTCTCTCTCTGTCTCTCTCATTGTGATTAGCACTACAGTTCGTTTAAGATGGAGCTCGTTATTGCTCAAACTCTTTGGAGTGGAAATTTGAATTCCAGTACGTTTTGGTTATGTATTGTGTTAGGTCATATACCGTGATTTCAAGTCAGCGAATGTTCTATTGGACGATGAATTCAGATCAAAGCTTTCAGACTTCGGTCTTGCTAGGGAGGGCCCTACTGCTGGTCATACACATGTTTCGACCGCGGTATATGTTAATTTTAGTAAACATGCATTGATATGTTTTCTAAGTACAACTTGATATCATGTTAGGTTGTTTTACCTTTGGCTTCACAAGTATTCGAATATTACTTGCCGCCAGTTATTACTTTCAAAGATTGGAAGAAACCTTGCTGTTTTTGAAGAAAGAAGTTTTAAATTTACCAAAAACTTCTTCTTCCTTAAAGTTTAAGGTATTAACTGTAATATTTTTATGCATATATTGGAAGATCTTTTTTTTTTTTTGGCTTATGAAAGCTGAAGATGTAAGACCGAATCAATCCTCTCGTAATTTTGAAACTTCTCGGTGGGTTTTCATAAGTAATCTAAGGATAGTTCCTTGTTGGTAAAAGAAAAAAAAAAAAAAAACATTGATTCCTATGTATGGTGTCAGTAACTGACTCAAACAAACAAGGTTGTCTGGTTTGTTTGTAATAGGTTGTTGGAACATATGGATATGCTGCCCCAGACTACATTGAGACAGGACATCTTACCTCGAAGAGCGACGTTTGGAGTTTTGGTGTGGTATTGTACGAGATCTTGACAGGCAGACGATCCCTGGAAAGGGAACGTCCCAAATCGGAACAGAATCTATTGGATTGGGTTAAGCAGTACCCTGCAGATAGTCGAAAATTCGGCACGATTGTCGACCCAAGACTTGAAAACCTGTACTCACTTAGTGCGGCTCGTAAAATTGCTAAATTAGCCGATAGCTGTTTGGTGAAAAGTGCAAAGGACCGGCCGACGATGAGCAAGGTGGTCGAGACTTTAAAGCAAGTTGTTGAAGTTCCAGGCGTGGAGAGCCCTCCGGAGGGAAAATATTCGGAGAGTGTTGAAGAAAACGGCGGTGACGGGAAGCCGGAGAGGAAGATATGGGGGGTCTCGGAGTCGGCTAAAAGGAGAATGGCACAATTGGCTAAAATTGGTGAGAATGTGGATGGAGTGAGTAGAAGAAAGTTTATGATCATGCAGAGGGCCAAAGTGGCATAAGTCTGGACCATTTTTTTTTTGTTGTAAAGCTGTAGAGAGAGGGTTATGTTTCCTTCAGGATTGTATTGTCATAACATTCTATGCATTAAAAATGGGATATTTAAAAGATTAAATAAGACACAAGAATTTTACGTGGGAAACCCAAATCGGGAAAAACCACGGGAGGACCTTAGTTCGAAAAACTTCCACTATGACTATGGTAGGCTTACAGAATTGGGATACACAATCTCTCAAGAAGATATCTCTCGGAATAGAAAAAATATTTTAAGTGTTTAACTTGAAATGACAAGAAAAATAGGAAATTGTTGAAGGAAAAATTACTTGAGACAAGAAAGTAGGGCAAAAGTATTGTATTATTCCATCAATGAGATCCCTTAAATAGGGTGAAGTACATACAAACAGGCCTCAGCCAAATCCTATCTAGGAAAGCCCATAAACTAACAGACTTAGGCACACAATGGGTATTATTCCTTTAACACTCCCCCTTGTGCCTACCTACAACAAGCGCATGTCAGCCTCGTTAAAACCTCACAAGCAAAAACCTGGGAAAAATGTCTTGATCGTAGGGAAAAGAAGACAAGATTCAGACACATCAAGTTTAGACTTCATCCTTTGAATCTATCCTCTCATATGATCGTTACATTTGATCATAGCGCTATTAAGGTGACCATTCCATCGATCCCTAAAATCGTACATCTTGTTACCTCGTTAAAAACCTTTCCAAGTGATAAAACCTCGTGGAAAAATGATCCTTGGAAGGAAAAGAGTATAACGTACGGTGTGGATGTAAGACTCCCCCTCAAGTCTACATCTCCCCCTGATTTGTACATCAATCAAGTAGTTGTTGTCTCATTAAAAACTTCGCCAAGTAACAAAACCCAATGGGAGAAAATGAACCTTGGTCAAAGAAAAGAGTACAACACATGTGATTAAGTTTCTTTATAAATCACCATTTCCTTGTGATCTTTACATCGATCTCGAGAGTTGGAAAACTCTATAGCTCCCCCTAATGCTTACATTTCATATATCGTTGCCTCGTTAAAAACCTTGCCAAGTAACAAAACCCAGTGGGAAAAATAAACCTTGGTCTAAGGAAAAGAGTGCAACCTATGTGAGTATGTTACGTTATATCTCACATATTTCCCGTTATGATCATTCCATCAATCAAGGGGATTTACAAGTTACATCATGTTCATAAATGTAAGTATGCTCATCAGTGGCAGTACTTAACCGCTAGTTCCTCACAAGTGTAGAATGATAGTTCTTAATCATGTACACTCACGGATTGATTCATGCAAAGCAATAATCTTGTCGTGATTCGAGGAGGTAGCCAAAAGGGGTTTGCTTAGTCGATTTCCAAAACATAAGCAATTCATACCAACACATACTTTATGGTAGTTGCTTGACCAAAGATTTACTTTAGCATTTGCCTTTTCGTAAGCAGCTTCCTTTGCCTGCTTGTAGGGAAAGAATAGTCCCAAGTCAATGGTTTCTTTTAAGTATCAGAAGATATTCTTGATACCATTCCATTGATATTGCGTCGAAGCTGAACTAAATCTAGTCAGCGGATTAACTGAGGAGTGATAGCAGGTCGTGTACATTGAGCTAAGTACAATAATACGTGATTACACTCAAGTAGGGAATTTCAGCTCCCAAAGCTCTTCATCACTTTCCTTTAGACGAAATGGATCTTTCCTTTGCATCCAAATGTTCGACCTGTCATGGGGTGCTAGTTGGGTTTACCTTGTTCATGTTAAAGTGCCTGAGAATCTTTTGGACATAGGAAGACCGGTGGAATGAATTCCACAAACTCGATGTCTATGTCAATGCCTCGACAGAACCGAGTTTTCCCAAGATCTTTCATCTCGAACTCAATTTTCAAGTATCCGTGGTTTCTCTTATTTCATCAAGACCGATTATGTTCACGTCATCGGCGTACATTGCGATGATCGTGAATCCGGAACTTATTTGTGAAGGTGCAGGGACACAGTTCATCGTTCTTATATCCCTTACCAATCAAGTATTCACTCAGACAGTTATACCACATCCTTCCGGATTGTTTCAAACCGTAAAGTGAGCGTTTCAAACGAACTGAATACGCACTCCGTGGTCTGGAGTTACTTGATTTGGGCAATGAAATGCCATAGGGCACTTCCGTATATATCTCCGTATCTAGATCCCCATAGAGATACGTAGTAACCACATCTATTGGCTGCATTTCCAGTCCCTCGGAAATTACTATGCTAATCAAATAGCGGAACGTATACGTGGGAGTACATTTCCTCGTAATCAATTCCAGGGCATTGTGAGAAGCATTACTTCGTGAGCCTTGTACATTAGGACTCTACTATTCTCACTATGATTTACGACAAAGGTTCGATTATGTCCTTCAGGCTTTACACTTGGTTAGGTTAGCACTACATACACCAAATACCTGTCTCTTTGTTGGAGAATCTAGTCCTACCTGTAATGTTTTTCTTATAGGCCAATCAGCTTTATGTTGATTTCATCCAACTGAGCGAGGTTCGACATCATCGTACTTTATGATTCATGACATGTCATCAAAGTGGGTGGTTGATCAGGCCACACCCTCATAATTTCATCGAGATTCTTGATTTTCTGAATCATATCTTCGGGGCGTCCCCCTCGTCATGATTCATGGACATAATAAAATCAAGCATGATCTCATGAAACGAGTTCATTGATGGTTAACATGTGAAGTTGTGCCATACTCTACCTCTTACTTGGGTGACTATTTAGTCGAACCACGTGGCTTCTACCCCTTCCTTCGCAGGGAGCCACGACCTCAAACACACCTCCACCAAGTGCGGTTGCATCACCCGGTTCATTGGTGATGTGCCCCTTGGAGGGGACTTCTAACCTTACAGGCACATTTGCAGCTGTAATGTGAGATCTTGTCACTTGAACGATATCAGTAAATGCATCAGGCATCGAATATGCTACATCCTGAAGATCGAGTGTTCTTTATGCTTCATGGTAACATTGTGAAGTTCGGGGATCATAATGAGACAAAGTGGAGACATCATGACAATTCCTGTCGTTCCCCAATAAATTACGTTTTCTCTCCTCCCCCTAACGACGGAAAGGATGTCTCATTAAAGTGACAATCCGCAAATCGTGCGGTAAAGAGATCACTGTGAAGGTTCTAAATAGCGGATAAACGTCTGGAGATTCTTATCCAACGTGAATACTTAATCGTTTCTAAAGACCACTGCGCTGTGGGGCGCATAAAGCACATATAATGCGTAACCGAATATGCGCAATTGGCACTCAAGTCCGTCTGGGTCCAAATTATAAAAATCAGGCTATCCAGTTACCAACTGGTACGCATAAACTAATTGGTTAGCAAAAGGTCTAAGAATGAACGATTTAAGTAAAGTTGCATGCAATATTGCATAATCCCAGGCAAAAATATGCTAATTGGTGCGCATAACCAATTACATAATCACCATACATATTCTTTCGACGGTGGTTTATGTGAGACCTTTGCATATGCACATGGGACGAGATACTATTCATTGATCTCTATCAAGCAATAAACATCAAGTACTTTTTGATGTGAACTCTCCAACATCATCGAGTCCTTTAGATGTGATAGGGGAGGTGAGTCCTTATAAATTATTTTGGAAGTTCTGCAGCAGTTTGAGTGGACAGGAGAGCGACATGTGACCAATATGTCGGAGAATACATCAAAATCATAAATACATAAATGGTCCGCATATTAGGTGGATGGATCCACAAATATCTCCTTATATTCAGCGTAAGAATAGAATGCTTGCTTTTGTTTCTTTAGCGTAGGAAGGTCTCACTCCTACTTTGGCTAAAGAGCAGGCTTTGCAACACTAAGTGGTGGGCATTTGATATGCATTCGGTTCTTTGGATTACATAACACGATTAACATCAACATTGTTCTTTATGTCGAGTTGTTGCCACATTTTCACTCGAAAAGTAATGATGTTCGTACAAGTTCTTTAGTATATGGATCATTATACTTCGACCAGGATGACCTAGTCTATCGTGCCAAAGCCTATATGAGTCTATGTCCCAAAGTACATTGTTGGTGATAATATAGGATTTTAAAAACCTAATAATAGTGAGGTACATCCACTAGATTGACTCATCAGTTATTCTAAAATGCGTTTACGTCCACATTCATTAGAATTAATAAAAAAACTTTATTCCATTCTCACAGTGGGTTTCAATCTGGAAACCATTGCTACGTATATTGTTGAAGCTAAGTAAGGTTCGAAGGGCTCTAGGTGCATACAGAGTATTGGTAACTTGTAATTGAGTGCCATTTGGGCATAAAAAATTGAGCATTACCTCGCCCTTTGATGAGTTGGGATGACCCAATCATCGTAGTTACCGAGGTTTGGCAGGCGACTTATTCAATGAATAGAAGCCTAATTCTAAGAACATTCAAGTTCTACTCGATTCATTCCTTAGAAAAGATTGAAATTTCGAACCATAAGCATTCAAGCAATATTCAGTACTTCGAAATAAAGCTAAGAATCTAACGTAAGCAATATTAATATCTTGTTCGTGAAACATTGCATCACGCCATTATTGAAAAGAAAACACCAACACAGTCGTCTTGAGGCAACTATACCAAATGTAAACGAGAAAGTAAACATAATACTAAGATTCAGTCTATAGACTGTGGCTCGTATGACTCAATTCGACGATTGGTGACTGTGAAAATTGACATAGGGGGACTAGTCTAGATCATATTCCTCCATATAGTGAATTCTCCTTTTCTTTGGACTCTCTATATTTCTTGTAGTGAGATGCGACTTGCTTGCTTGCATGGCAGTTCTTGTACCATGTCCAACATCTCCAAAGTGATAGCACGGTTCATTGCTAACTCGAGCCTTAGAGGCGATAAGATGGGTATGTGCTATTTGGTTCATTTGGCTAGTAGAGCCGGGAGCACCAAGTCTTCGCATTACATTGGAAGAACCCCCACGTCCTTGACCACGAAGCCTATCATGTCCAGTCCCCTATTCATTGGGGTATTTTCCATCATTCACTTTGCCATAATTGGCCTTGAGAATTTTCTTTATCCCAATCGGCGTGACATTACTGCTCACTAACACTTCGTTATGCCTCTCAGCTACTTGCAGTAGGTTGATTAGCTTACTGAAGGTAGTGATGCGTTTATTATCATACTCCAGCCTATACTGGTTCGCTAGTATATGAGCAGAAGTAGGGAATGTGGAAAAAGCTTTATGGATCATGTCATCTTCTGTGATGTCCTTCCCACAGAAATTTAGGCGTGCCTTGAGAGAGCATATCTGTGTTGAAATCGTTGATCCGTTTAATTTCAAGCAAGCGGATTTCATTCCACTGCACGATCAGTTCTGGGAGCAAAGTACACATGTTCCCAAATCGGCCCTTAAGGGCATCCCACAGTCCTTTGAGGGATTTTCAACTGTAGATATTTCATCTCATGCTTTGGTCGATATGTCGCCTAAGGAACATTAATGCACTAGCTTTGATTTTGTCAGACGGTGCATCGTCTGCGTTATCAAATATTGTGGCACTATAGTCCTTGACAACAATGTGGTCCTGACATCGGAGACCCATCTGTGGTACTCAAGCTTTTTTGAGTCCAAGATATCAAATTCATGACGAGTTGGATAAGCTATCTTAATACAAGAAAAAGGAAAATGATTTTTCACAGTTTACCATGAGTACTTTCCATGATAAAATTTTCAATAATGGGAGTTGTTATTTTTCGGAACCAAGATATGGTCAAAATTACTTTCGATGCTATTGAGGATTACCAATGAAATTACTTTATCACGGTTCGAGTTGATATAGGCAGTATAAATAAGTCCTCTAAAAGTCTACTAGTGATGGAGCCTAATTTGCATGCCATATCTATATATGTATGCACAATATATGTATATTTATAGATATAGATATATAATCCTAAGAATATATCTATACACGTATAAATGCAGTCAAAGAGGTATCTTATGCCGCAATATATATTAATTCTTCTGCATTTAATTTAATTCAAGTTGCTTTAAGTAATTCGCTTTAATTTCATTGAAGTTATTAATGCATCATGCTTTAATTAGTTAAATATACATAAATATGCAACAAAATAAATTAAAGCATGTAAAATTGCGCATGTTGCAGATAGTAGGGTTTGTATTTGTGTACTTTGTTTTGTGAATAGGAGCAGAAACGAGCTGAAAACAAGACTGCGTGCGGGTCAGCAACCGGATCTGGTTCGGTCAGCAACCGGGTCGGGTGGGGTCAACAACCGGGTCGGGTCGGGTCGACAAGAATCGGATCGCTTTTCTCCTTCGGTGCAGGTCGCGGCGAGTTCGGATCGCAGCAATGGGTCGAGCCGACGAGCGGCCGGATCTAGACAAGCGGCCGAGCAGATGTCCTGAGCAGGAGACGTGGCACCGCGAACAAAGTTGAGCCGGCCTTGCGGAAGTCGGTGCAGGAGATGGAGGGGAGGTCTGGTGTCGGGCGACTAAAGCAGTGGGCCGCGGTCGGAATTGGTGAAGGAAGTCGACTGAAAAACGGTGGTCGCGGTCGGAGTTGCAGATAGTTGATGGCCAGCGACGTAGGACGCGAAAGAGGCCGAAGATCTGGTTCTTTTTGTCCTCCGGGAATCGATGGACAGTGGGAACCAGGGATGGCGGACGCGGCGACTGGAGTCTCTTACTTAGGGAACAACGATCGGTCGTGAAGAAGATAGGGTTTCGGCCGCGGGTTTGGTAAGGAAGACGACGGCTGTTCGCGGCTAGGGTTTTTTCAGAAAAAAAAAACGATTTTTTTCTCTTTTTTTTTCGGAATTTCAGAATTTCGGGAAAAAATTCAGAATTTTCGGACGATTTTTTTTTTTTGTTCAGTTGGGAGACTACGTGCTGATAACGTGTTGAAGGGAAAATAACTTGAGACAAGAAAGTAGGGCAAAAGTGTTGTATTATTCCATCAATGAGATCCCTTAAATAGGGTGAAGTACATACAAACAGACCTCAGTCAAATCCTATCTAGGAAAGCCCATAAACTAACAGACTTAGGCACACAATAAGTATTATTCCTTTAACAGAAATACTATTTTTTAAAAGAGATAGAAAAATACTCTATATTTTTCTAAAGTTTTCTTCTCTCAATATTCTCTATTTCTCTCTCTCTATTATACAGCAACCCCACTGCTTGGTACACCTTTCACATAAGCTGCAAATGTCTTCCCCTGTGGCCACCCTATCCGCCGCATTCACATAAGGTAAATCTGTAGGAGGAGGCTGTGCGCATGAAGAATTTTTGTTGCCAAATTCTTCATCATTTTGTAGCCTTGATAAATGTAGCCCTATATAAAAATTGGATTTGGATCCTCTGCGCTGCTGTGCGTACGATTCGCCACACACACATCCGTGTGGATATGTGTAATCAAATGACTGTATCTGCACAGTACCGTACTGTGCAGCAGCAGGTGCACAGCAGAAGATTCAGATCTACAAGAATTAGGCATGAAATTTGGCAGCCAACTTTTCTTGTTCAAAGCGGGCGCCCCAATTTTAATTTTTCACAAAGCTTGTTGGTTCACAAAGGGAGATGGACCCCATCAGTTTGTATATTTAAAAATTAGATTGTAAATCAGATTTTACTCTTCAGATCAGTTGATTTTTGATGAATTGAAATTATTCTTATTAAATAAAATTGATTTTAATGAATTAAGATTGATTTTTACCGTTTAAAATTGAGTCGCATTGTAATTAATTTATAGAGGATACAGAAGTTTCGTATAATTTAAACATTAGAATTATTAAAATTATTTAACTAGTATGCATTGATAATATATATATACATAGTTATCAAAACCATAATTCATTATTTATTATATGCTTATTGATTCTTACTTGAATAAGTTACTGAATATATTAAATTATTTTCCTAAAGAATAAGTAATAATACATCGTTGTATTATGATTTAATTGTTATTATGTAGTATTAATGGCGTAAAAATATTAAATTACTAATATATCATAGTATTTCATTAATGTGTAGCTATTAATTAAAGTAGTTAAAACAAGACTCTTTAAAAATCTGACTGGACATCGACCTTGACAAGCTATGGAGTCCTGAGATCCAACTGGAGTCCGGTTTCAGTAGTTGACCGACCCGCACCAGCACCACCCGCGGTGTATATTAAAAGTTTCAAAACATGACATACCATACCATTTCTCCTCGTCAATCAATAATTCCTTTTTCCCCTTTCTCTCTCCCATTTTCATTTTTTTTCGACCAGATATTCGATTTCGACTCAAACGAGCTCAGTATCTGTGGCTGTAAGTGTGCGTCTTTCTTTCTTTCTTTCTTTCTTTGTTGTTGTTGTAATGAATGCAGGCAATTAATCAAATAATTGATTGATATTTGAAGCTGCATGCCTCTCTCTCTCTCTCTCTCTCTCTCTCTCTGCCATGGTTATTTTCAAGAGCTTCAAAACAGTATTGGTTCTGGGTTCCATAACATTCCCTATTTTACTCGCAATTACTCTCATACACCGAAACTCTGTTTTTGTTCTTTTTAATCTCGTCCAAGGATTTCATGGAACAACAACAACAACCCCCAATACTGCAATTCAAGCTGGGGGAGAAAAATATCAGAATATTATCACAAACTCAGCTGGAGGTAACTCCTCCTTTTCAAATCAAAGTTCGTCCGTATTTCTTCTTATGCGATTGCCATTACTAGTTACTTACTTCGTCTAATGACCTTCACTGTCACTGCTGCCTAAATTATCTCTCAAATCAAAATTTTGTATCTATGTATGTATGTATGTTCGATAAGATGTTGGAAGACCAAAATCAAAATGCGCAATGAATTCTTGCACTTACAGCTGGCATAATTAATTTCTTGAATACTTGATAAGAAAACCAATTAATAGCAAGATCACCGTATTGAAATGAGCTCTACTGTGGTTTCGTCTGATTCCTTCACTTTTAAGAAAATTCAAAGCCAACATAACTAGACCGAAGCTTCAACGCATTGGAATCTGGATATGAATATTGTGTGGTGATTCTTTGTTTCTTCTCTTCTTTTCCGACATCTACAGGTCCAAAGAATCGTTCATTTGAAGATGGGAAGAATATTCCATCTCTATCTACTACTACCATTGCTAATAACAAACTCCTTGATGGACTTCTAGTTTCCTCATTTGATGATGAAGCATCGTGCTCAAGTAGATACCAATCTTACTTGTACCGCAAAGCTTCCCCTCATAAACCTTCTAAATATCTGATATCCAAGCTACGAAACTATGAACGTCTCCATCGGAGTTGTGGGCTTAATACCGAATCCTACAACAAAATCATGACACAGGGTGCAAAGTTTAGCAAAAATGATGCTAGTTCCAGGTGCAAATATCTTGTCTGGACAGCTTCCAGTGGCTTAGGGAACAGGATGATAACCTTGGCTTCAGCATTTCTTTATGCTATCCTTACAGACCGTGTTCTCCTTGTCAAATTCAGGGCTGATATGTTTGGTCTCTTTTGTGAGCCATTTCCTGATTCCTCATGGTTATTGCCCAGGAATTTTCCTTATTGGAAAGATCAGAAGCACATTGAAACGTATGAAAACATGTTAAAGAATAACAAGGCAAACAGTTCACAGGAGCTTTTGCCACAATTTCTTATTCTTAATCTACAGCACACCCATGATGGTCATACTAATTTATTTCATTGTGATCGGAGTCAAGATCTTCTCCAGAAAATTCCTGTGCTGATTTTATTGTCGGATCAATACTTTGTCCCTTCTCTTTTTATGATTCCGTCATTTAGACAAGATCTAAGGAAAATGTTCCCCGACATAGATACTGTTTTTCACCATCTCGGACGCTACCTTTTTCACCCATCAAATGAGGCATGGGAACTAATTCGAAAATACTATCATGCAAACCTAGCCGAGGCAAAGGAGAGAATCGGCCTGCAGATTAGAGTATTTAATACTCATCAAGGATCACATGAAACCATTATCAGTGAAATTATAGCCTGCACTCTTCAGCATAAGTTGCTGCCTGAAGCTGACATGCAGAAATCAGCAACTTCTCCTTTGACGGAGCCGACCTCAAAAGTTGTTCTAGTAGCATCTTTATACTCGGAATATGGTGAGAAGCTGAGGACTATGTATCAGGCGAATACAACTGTGACTAGGGAAGTAATAAGTGTTTATCAGCCAAGTCATGAAGAGCGTCAAAACTCAAATAATGACACGCACAACATTAAGGCATGGACTGAAATATATTTGCTGAGTTTGTGTGATGCATTGGTTACAAGCTCCAAGTCTACTTTTGGGTATGTTGCTCATAGTCTTGGAGGTTTGAAACCATGGATTTTGCAGAGGGCCTATGGGGAAACCATCCCTGATCCACCTTGTCAACGAGCCAAGTCCATGGAGCCTTGTTTCCATTATCCTCCCAAGTATGACTGTAGGACCAATAGCACAGTTGATTTCACTTCCATTTTTGATCATATGAAGCATTGTGAAGATGTTTCTCATGGATTGAGGCTAGTTAATGCTAATCCGTAGGTATAAACTTGATATGAGCAGAGTTATTTTCTGTGCCAACTAATATCAATAATCTCTGTTCGCTCTAGTATTTCACTACATTACTTTCTCATTTATTTGGCAGCGTCTGAGGTTGTCAAGGACAGATAGAATGAACCCTTGGTTTTGCATTTCCTTCTCTCACTATATCTAGTCACTCAGGGATCCTCCTATATATATATCTTATGTGCTTTATTACAAAGTAACGACCTTATAATATTCAATCCGTTAGTGATAGATCAAGTAGACACTTGACCATGAGATTCATTAAACAATAGGATATAATTTAATTAATTGTAAAGAAATTATTTAAATATAACTTAACTAATTATCAGCACACTAAGTTAAATAGGATTTACTTTAATGCGGGGACTAGGCTCAACTTGTAAGAGTACAAGTAGTTGGACCTATTAGGTTATGGGAAGAGGTCCAGCTTCTATTATACTGTGATGTGGATGGAGAGAGAGGTATACTGAGATTACTTGTGTATGAATACATGCCGAACAAAAACCTCGAAAATCATGGGATTGCAAATAATGCTCGAGGCAGCTCAGGGGTTGGCTTATCTGCATGAAGAATTAACATATACCACAATCGAAATATCCGTATGACCAGCAGTAGGGCCCTCCCTAGCAAGCCCGTAGTCTGGAAGCTTTGATTTGGATTCATCATCCAATAGAACGTTTGATGACTTGAAAGGACTGGTCTTCAAATTTCCACTCCAAATAGTTTGAGCAATAACAAGCTCTATCTTAAAAGGGATCGTCCCAAATCTGAACAGAAATTGTTCGATTGTGTTAAGCAGTGCTGGTTGGAATTGAATGTGAATCTGCTGGTTTTCTTGAACTGAAGCAATGAGAATGAAGTCGAGGCTAGTATTGAATACTATCTCCGTAAGACGAAATTGCCCCGTACAAAGTGCTAACGCTTCTTGGCAATTGTCCCTAAGATACAACGACTTCCTAGTTTAAGTTAGCAGCACTTGCAAAGCTTAAACCTTCAGCGAACAACTTTGTGTTTTGAACTTTCGAATATCAAAGAACGGAAGAACTCAAGATGCTCGAATGCTAATGATTATATGATTTTCGGATTTGATGTTTTCCAATTTTATTTTGATCGTTCAGATGGGGGGTCTTTATATAGAGTTTCAGGTGCCTCTTGGGACTGGCTGCACCCATTGGTCCGGATCTCATTAATGGACAGATGCGTCTGATCACGGTGCAGACACCTTTTGGTCGCGCACCTCTGCATGCTGGACAGTTATGTCTAGTCATGGTGTCCATCAGTGGACAGACGCGTCCACAGCGCGCCTCTTGGCGTATACGAGCCCAGTCACGCCCTCCAGGCTGCCTAGCCACGTCACTGAGCCAGTGAACCGAACCATGGTTCGAGCTATCAAAAATTTAAGTGCAAAGTGCGCCTCTAAAGCGCCCATTGCGACAAGTGTGACGTGCGACGTCGCAGTCGCGATTTCGGGCTCGAACTCGGATGGTGCTATGCACCATCGTCGGTGTATCTTGAGCTAGCCCTAAGCTAGTCAAAACAATCTTGGTCCACTATGGTACAACATAAGGAGTACCACATGATTACTCTTTTGGTGAAACTCTTTATAAGGTAGCTATAATTGCAACATTTTTCCAATGTGGGATGTGACTTTTCACATTCCCACCTTTCCATTTTTCATGTATTTAAGTGACTCACTTTATGCATTAGTTTCTCATTCACCCGAAATTGGTTTCGAGAAAAATTAAATTCTAATCTCATCTATTGATAATGTAGATTATGATTTCATAATTTATTTCCATTTACGAAAAATAGAATCCACTGAAATAATTGGTCAAAGTTTGGGTCAAACCCATTTTATTAAACCAATATCCAACAATCCCCCGCATGAATTAACATTAATGCATGTATGTATGCAGAGTCATTTGAAAGTTCTCGCAAACAATTATTGCATCAGGAACGGTAGCTTGTGGCCTTGATTTTCCTTAGTAAAATGCTATCGGATTTACTAGCTGCTTACTGACGCAATATCTTGAACTATTCGGCCGTTTATGTAAACCAAGACAACCTTATTTACACAATAATCATTCTAACACATTTTGTTCTCACGTTATGAAATCATAATCTACTCATAATGTAGATTATGATTTCATAATTTATTTCCATTTACAAAAAATGGAATCCACTTAAATAATTTATCAAAGTTTGGGTCAAATCCATTTTATTAAACCAATATTCAACAAGTTGTATTGTACCCTGCAAATAGTCGAAAATTCAGCACGATCGACCAAAAACTTGAAAACATGTACTCAGTGCGGCTCGTAAAATTGCTAAATTAGCCGCTAGTTGTTTTGTGAAAAGCGCAAAGGACAGGCTGGCGATGAGCAAGGTGGTCAAGACTTTAAAGGAGAGCCCTCGAGAGGGCAAATATTGGGAGCGTTGAAGAAAATGACGGAGACGAAATCCGGAGAGGAAGATACGGGGGTTCTCGGAGTCGGCTAAAAGGAGAATGGCACAATTGGCTGAAATTGGTGAGACTGGATGAAGTGAGTAGAAAAAAGTTTATGATCATGCAGAGGCCAAAGTGGCACAAGTCGGACCCTTCTTTCTTTTGTTGTAAAGATGTAGAGAGAGAGAGTTATGGTTCCTTCTGGGTTGTATTGTCAGAGAACTCAGACCATCTATGCATTAAAAACTAGTTTGTATATTTAAGAATTGCGTTGTAAATCATTTCAGATCGGCAAATCGTCTTACGCCCGATTCTATTGACCTGAATTTTGCCTAAAATTATTTTTATTAAATAAAAATAATTTTATTTGATTAAATTGGATTGTACCGAATGAAATTGATTCGTTGAAACTAATTTTTAACGTTTAAACCTAATTCACAGTGTAATTTATTATGTAAAGTTATTGAATTTTATTGAATTTACTGATTGAAAATGAATTTTACTGATAAAAAAATGATTTTTACAAGTCAAAAGTGATTTTTACTGATTAAAATTTATTTCGCTTAATATCTTTTTTAAGTTGAACATGGCCTTAAGGGGCTAATGTGTGGTGTACTCCTTTTATGCTTTTTTAGGCAAGAAGCTAATGTGATTTTGGAACCAAGAAGATATGCAAAGAGTAATGCTACACTGACGACTACAGTCAACGACTTTGGGGACTACTTGATGTGTCCAGTTCACATGGATAATCCTTTCTCTTAGTAATGCATTCTCATATTGATCAACAAATTACTTTAAAGTAGTTTTCGAATTGACATAACCATAAAAAATGCGTTCATGCTCTCGCTTCTTTGAGTGGCAGACATTCCTGCCCAAAAAATATCTTTCACAAAAATAGGTACCGAACGGCGCCTCGCCTCTCATTATATAAACCAATCAACCAATCATTTTCTGAAAGTTTGTACTTAATAATAAAGTTATCCCAGCTTTTCTCAAATCCATCAACGGTTAAAGAATCATAAACTGCATTATGTAATGAAGACTTGATCGATTCACATTGTCATGCCCACCCGCTTAAAATTTTTTGTTTGGTTTGATACCTGCTCGATCATTCATCTCAAGTCTTCGCTTCACAAATGGCCTTAATGTACGATTCTTCTTAGCTCATGATTGTGGTCGAAGGATATCGATGTTATCTTCCACTCTCCACATGGGAATAAACCTGCATTAATTTTAGCATCGCATCCAATTTTTGTAATGGGGTGCAATTTAAAGGTAGTGCTCTCTGTTTTGCCTGATCGCGAGCATGCAGAGGAAACATACTGAACCTCTCCATCTTCTCCTTTCCTTGAAGACCTCCTCTCACTGGAAACCCATTTTTGTTGCCATAGTTAACATAATATTCAAATAATTCTTCAAACGATATTCCTGCCTCCAACTTTAATACATTCTCTTCTAAATTTACTTCATTTTCTGTGTCCTGATGAGCATTCACCATATCATCCCTTCCCTCTTCGTTCATATATATTAGAAGCATCCATCGTCAATTCTACACAAAAAGATCAAATTAGACCTCAAAGATTATAACACCCAACACTAAAATTATAAAAGTAAAATCAAATATGAGCAAATCGTAAAATTTCAAATTCTTCTTTTTTTTTTAAATAGAAGATTTGTTCAGATCACAACATAATTCTTACCATTAAAATGACAAAGAACAAGTTTATGATCAAATATGCTCGAAATTACGAAATCGCGGCTTCATTTTTTTTTTCCTAGATAGAAGACTTGTTTATATCACAATCGAATCATAAGATATACAAATTACAACTCTTAAAAATATTTTTACCTCCAATTCTTCAATATACTTTGATACTTGATACTTGATTGTGAAGAGATGAACATAGAGGTGTTGAATAGTGAAGAGATGAATAGAGAGATGCGAGATGAGAAACCGAGGAAGGGAATAGAAAAAATTTGGTTTGGTTTGGTTTGTTCTTGAGATGAGCGCGAAAACTGATAAAATTTTGCGCCAAATGGATTTTGGAAGCTAAAAAAGTACGAGAGAAAAAGAACCAAAAAAACTAGATTTTTTTTTAATCCACGTGGGCTGGACAAGTCAAGTAATCCCCAAAGTCGTCAATTATAGTCGTCAGTGTAGCATTACTCATATGCAAAAGAGAATGAACGGATGAAATACGAAAACTGCTTCTAACGTTAGTCAAATGAAGAGAAAAAAATGAGAAAAGAATATAATCTTAAAAATTGCAGATACCTCATTGATGTGATATTTTATTGCCATTACAAAAACTACACCTATTCGAAGATTATTTTTCTCCTAAAAAGTGTATTTATTACAATACATATAAAATCTCAAGGGATATGACATCAGGGGTGATCACTACCCTGCTGAAGCAGATGGCCACCCACACACCCCAAAATGTTAAAATTATAAAATAAACCCAAAGGCCAAAAAAAATTTCCAAATCGAGCCGACTGTTGATGCTGAAAGGCTAGAAGTTTGAGAAAAACACGAGCCCGTCGTCAGAAAAATAATACAGAACCACCAACAACGAGCCGCCATTAAAAAAACCAGAAACCGGATGCAGCACAAGAACGGCCTCAACCATGACCATCCGGTGAGAGCCCTGGCCGCCCATAGTTAACTGTGTCGTTTGGCCGCTGGCACCAGAAAATCATTGCCATTTTAAATTCAACAGTCTGTAATGTTGGAATCTTAACAGTACTACTATCTATCAACTAAGTTGATACAGAAACATTATGTGTTAAAGAATGAGTATTGAGTGCTTGTACACGGAGCTGAAGGGGAAGTAAAAACAGAACTTTTTTGCCACTTGTTAAAAAGTGTAGATACAGGCACAGGAGAAATATCTTGTTAAGCAAAAGATGAAAATAACATTATAGCACGATCACCTTAATCATCAGAAAAGCTGCTGCATATTGGTGTTATTTGTGTTGCCTAGCCACAATATACCTTGATTAACTCAAACGACAATCAACTTGTACCATTAGGACGAGTAAAGTATACCCAACCCTTATTTCCTAATGATGGGAACTCTTAGGTATTGGGACTTGGGAGTTCGGGTCACAGTTAATCTTCGTAGCTGACTGCTATACCCACCACTACTTCATTTTGGGGGTAGATAGAGAAACACTATAAATTCGAAGAATAATTGATCCAATTGAAAGAGATGGAACCTCGAAACCTTTAAATCCTTCAATAAAGGATTTAACATGCATGCATGTAACCACATTTTCACACCACAACAATTTGCAGAAGCAGCTTCCGACTGTTTAATTCTTTAAAAGATTTCTTACCTCCACTTACGAAATGAGACTTCTTCCTCAAAGTCGATGGGAATTCAGTCATATAGAGATGGGAACAGTGGTTTCACCCTAGGTCCAGGAAATGCATTTGCTGAATGGAAAACCCGTGTCACCCAAATAGACACAAAGGTTAGGTCATGGGACATTCGCCAAACTCAGCAACTAATACCTACAAGGAAAATAACAGAATGATCAAACATCCCAAATGAATATATCTCAGTAGTAAACTTTTGAAGTCTAGCCACATCAAAATACGGAGTTTCCGGCCAAAACTACATATTTACAATATATAACATGCAAATATGAAGTGTAACCTTATAACAATTAAACTGCAGAAAATCGTCATATAGTGTTTGTGCCTCATTTTAAATTTGAGACGTCTGACAGTTTGAGAAGCCATTATTGCCACCTCTAAGTCTGATCCAGCTGCATTTTCTGGCAGGTCCGCGGTGAGCCAAATACAAAATATAATAACAAGTCATTCCATGAACTTATCTGTTAACTGCTTCCTTATTCATGCTGGACCAGTTATCAGTAATATCAAAAGGGTCAAAATTTGTCTTCTGACGCATCTTATTCCTACCTATAAAATCATATGTCATGTACATTAGGAAGTCTAGGAATAGACTCTTCCCTGTTATTTCTTTTGCGCATCCCACGTCCTCTTCTAAATCACGATACGCTTTGTCCAGAATCTTGTACGTTATCTCATCAAACTCGAAAGGAATCTCTCTCAACTTTTGCGCCCACATCGCCGTCCTGTGTGGCAACCCTTGTTTGCGTAAATTAGACAACAACAAGTTGGTTGTAACTAAATTCGGAACAAATGCCATCTTAAGCAATCTCCCGGTCAAGATCATTGCACGGTCGAGCATATCATGACACACAGCATTAAGGAGAGTATTATATGTAACTGTATCCGGAACTATTCCGGCAGAAATAAGCTTATCAAACGTCATAATAGCTCGATTCATTCTCTGGCTTCTTGAATAACCGTGAATCTTTATGTTATAGGTATTTATATCCAGACCCCACCCACTTGCCTCCAATGTGTTTGCCAAATTCTCTGCATTTAACATGTCGTACTGACTGCAGTACCCACTGATCAAAGTGTTGTACGTCACTATATCTGGGGTTAACCCATGTTTGTGCATTTTGACGTACGTGTCCATGGCTGATTTCATTTTTCCATGCTTACAAAACCATCTGATAACAATGTTGAAGGTGACAATATCTGGCTGCAGACCCATCTCCCTCATCTCCATTTCCAACTTCAACGCCTCATCTATTTTTCCATTGTTGCAAAACCCAGAAATTAAGGAATTATAAGCAAAATTGTTGGGTACGAGCCCTCTGCTTTTCATCTTTACAAACACATCATACGACTCTTCAATAAATCCCCCTTTAGAAAGACCGTTAATGAAGGCAGAATAGGCGACAGCATCAGGAGCCATCCCAAGCATCTCCATTCCTTTCCACAGCCTCCGAGCTCCCATAATGTCCCCTTTCTTAAAATATCCATCTAAAACCACAGTAAACGCCACTTTACTAATGGGATAACCCTTTTCTATCAATTGATATATGAGAGAGTTGGCTTCGTGGATCCTCCCACTTCTAGATAGACCTAAAAGAAGTGAAGTATATGTGGAGGCCGAAGGAGTTGCCCCAAATTTGACCATGATGTTATAAACTTCAAAAGCGTTGTCTCCTAGACCCGCTTTGCCATGGGCAGCAATTAACGAGTTAAATGCAATTACACTAGGATGAATACCTTTCTCGAGCATGTTCTTTAATAATTCTAAAGCTTCATCTAATCTTCCTGCCCAACATAGTCCTCCAATAGCCACATCAGACAATGAACAATCTGGAACCAATCCCATTACCAATAAGTCCTTCAGAAAGTTGTCCCCATCCTCCTCCTTGCCATACTTATAATGACCAGCGGCTAAAATGTTAAAAGTCACACTATCGGGAGCCACACCCTTTGTCCTCATTTCATTGTAAAGCATACATGCAAGACCAATTTCTCTTGCCTTAACATATCCATCCATCAACGCGTTATATAATATAGTGTCTGGGCACACACCCATTTCTTGCATCCAATCAAAGATTTTCCTTGCTTCCTCAATATCACCCTGCTTGCAAAAAGCATTGATGATGGTACTAAATGTTCCCGAGCTTGGATGGCAGCCATTCTCAACCATCAAATAAATCCAATCAAACGCATCCCAAGTCCAACCCCTAACACAATATGCATTTATCAATATATTGTACGTATACATATCCGGTTCGCAACCAAACTTCCTCATCACATATAACAAACTTTCGCCAATCCTTATGGATCCTCTACTACAAAAGCCAAGAATCATCATATTGTAGATATAAATTGTGGGGGTGGGTCCTTTACGAAACATATCTCTGAACAATTTCCATACACTGTCACAATCACCAAACCTAAGCAACAACTTTACCAAAACACAAATTGCGGATACACTCGGCCGACTACCAACTTCTCTCATCCTATCTAAAACCTCCAGGGCACAAGATGTCATCCCTACATCTGTAAAAGAGCGCATTAGTGCATCAAGAATAAAAAAATCCACTGCGTACTTATAATTGGCTTTCCAGATGAGTTTGTAACTCTTTTCCTCTCCGATTTCCTGAATAACCCAAGTCAGCACATCTTGTGCTAGAAGCCTATATTCTTCCGATACTAATAAACGCGCGACGACATAACAATGCCGAACTACGCAATCCGAATGATTGTGAAGTACGTATCTGAAGAATGCAAAGGCAAGCTGGTGGTTTCCGAGGGATTTCATGATGCTTGCAAGGCTGAATGGGCAGAAATTGCTGGAAAATTCCTGTAAATGACATCCTTTTCCCTGTTTGACAATCTTTGAAATGCCAACAGTCAGTTTACGCCTCTCATTTGAATTCATCACAGTGTTCGTAGCAACAGCCACACAGCTACAGTTGAAAGGCGAAAATTGTTGGAGAAAATCAAATTTTGAGGCAACGTGAATTGAGTTTGAGCTGTTCAAGTAAGCGAAATGAATCAACTGGTGAAAATCTCTCGGTATTCTGAAGGGGGAAGATAGAAAAAGGACTAAGGTTTTTGAGCTAAGGTGGAGAAAGAGAGGGGAAGAATGGCAGACCCTGAATTTTCTGTGCAGGCGGCGAACGGCAGCAGACATCTGGAGCTCGCCGTCGGAAATGAGGCCTTCGGTAACGGCGTCTGGAGAGAGTTTTACTACTGGGCTTACGGCAGCATTGGATCATCATAAACTTTGGACAGGAGATTGTGTTATTGGTAATCAATTAGTGTATATTACATAAATAATTTTTTAGAACATATTGAAAAAAGTAGGAATAAATTTTAGAGAAGAAAATAGTATGTGATTAAGTCTTAATATATGTGTTTGTAGTGTACGTTTTATTATTTTTAGTTATTATAATTAAATAAATATTATAATTTATTTTTTTTGTAAGCAATATGAGTCTGCAATCGAATTTCATAAAAATGAGTTATATATTTTTATTTTGCATCATTTAATTTTATTGGAAATAAATATTCGTATTTTTTTTAATATAATTTTTTTGTGCAATCGGTCATTATTGTAAATCCATCAAATTTATTATATTCATATAGATGTCTAGTTGAAAATTATGAAACAAAAATTAATTTGATATATTTTTCATTAAAAATAAACTTGATATAAAAAATATAAATATTTAAAATTTTAAGCTAAAAAAATAAAGGAAGGATTTTTTATTGGTAGATGAGTGTAAGTTGTGGAATAAAACTCCCACAATACATATCTAGAATTTTTTTTTGAAATTTAAGAATACATCTCTATGTATAAGCTATATTTTAAAATAAAAAATAAAAAAACTTACAAAGTGACATGTGTCGCGACTCCCTTTTAATAGAAGTATAGATTGGGATAATTGAGTTTTCCTGTCGAAATCTGGGAGCTGTGCGCAGAGTCAACCTCTCTTCGGTTAAAGCAGCGTTCATCGAGAGTGTAGTTGCCAAAGTCCCCTTAGGTAAGTCTCATGTGAATTAAGTCATGAGCTCATGTATGGTTTTGAGCTTTTTCGAATCATATGCTTTTTGTATATATCACTCATTATTTTGCTGTGCACTAAGCTGGGGGTCTTCACGGAAACAGCATCCCTATCTTAAAAAGTAGGGGCATGGTCTGCGTACATCTCACCCTCTTCAGACCCTGCTCTGTGCGGGATATACTGGTTATGTTATGTTAGCGCACGCTAACGGGGAGTAATCTGCATATCAGCCAAGTTCGAAGTTACCTGAAGGGAAATCTGACGAGATAGCGCACGCTACACTTGTTCATCAACGCACGCTATCGAGCCTTGTTACCGTTGTGAAGATATTCAAACTCAGAATGACGCATGCAATGAAGTCAGTACTAGCACACGCAAGGAATGATATTTAGCGCACGCTAAATATTAGTTTGAATTCTAGTCAATCAGAACGTTGGGAAAAGCAGGTCAAAGTCAGCATATCAAACGGATACTTTGACAATTCATGCAACGGATATATTGGATTAGCGCACGCTATAATGTATTATTAACGCACGCTAAAGCCAGAGTATAACGTACGTAAGACATGAGGCATAACGTACGCTAAAGGAGAAAGCTCTTAATGGATCAAGCGATCTAGCGCACGCTAAAAAGAAAGGCTAGCGCACGCTAGCAAGTCAAAACAGCCAGCAACGGCTAGTTTGTGGGAAATGCCTATAAATACCGTTCCTATGGTATTGTTTGAGTACAACAACTTCAAGCATTCAAGACATTGATCTTATATTCATATACTTACATTGTTGTTGTAATATTGAGCTTATATTGTTTGTTTGAGTGTTTATACATTCAACATTATACACGAGAGGTAAAAGAAAAGATACGATTGGATTCGGTGTTATTAGGATCAAGTATCCGACATTGTTAGAATCGCAATCGATATCTAAGTGAGGTTTATCTAGTACCCATAGAAAGGTAGAGTGGTTGATTCCTTATCCAATAGAAAAGGAAAAACGGTTTTACTCGAACCGATAGAAGACGAGCTTGTAACGGTAATCCCTCGACCGATAGAAGAGAGGCGTAGAGGTTTTGATCTTAATCCTAAAGAAAAAGATACATCGAGAGAGGACGTGAAGCCGTTAATAGCCGAACCTCTATAAATCCTTGTGTGATTTATTTTCCGCAATTTATTTACGCTTCCGCACAAACGGCGCAAATATCCGATTTAATACCAACAATTGGTATCGGAGCGGTACTCCAATACGCGGCTTAACATCTGAGGAGAAGATCCAAAATGGCGTTTCAAATGGCTCCAGTCGAAGGCCTTACTCTCAACCGACCACCATTTTTTGATGGATCGAATTTCATGACTTTGATGAAGAAATGTCTATTTTCATCCGAGCTTACGATATCGAATTATGGAAGGTGATTTGCCTTGGTCCCAAAATTCCGACGAACTCAAACGGAACTCTCAAAACCTTTGAAGAGTATGACGATGCGGATTGGAAAAACGACCATTATAATTGCAAAGCCACGCAATTATTATACTGTGCTTTAAATCCGGAAGAACACAACCGGATATCATCGTGTGATAGTGCCAAAGAAATTGGGAAAATGCTTGAAGTAACACACGAATGTACGTCTCAAGTCAAAGAGACGAAGATAAACATGCTCCTTCACGATTATGAATTATTCCAAATGAAGGACGACGAATCCATCTCGATTATGCTCGACCGATTCTCGGTCATTACCAATGGATTAACATGTTTTGGAAAACCACTTTCGAGTAGTGAGAAAGTAAAGAAAATTCTCCGATCACTACCTCGAGAATGGGACGGTACGGTTACGGCAATAATGGAATCCAAAGATTTAAATACTCTCGATTTTAGTGCTCTCGTTGATTCTCTTATCAACTACGAGATTGTTCTAAAATCTCGGAATGCCTAACCGAAACCAAAGGAGAGGTCGATAGCTTTCAAGGCTAAAATGTCGAAAAAGAAAGAAGAAACCCCGGTGGACGAAAGCGACGAAGAATCGGCATATTATGCCAAGAATATTAATAAGTTCCAACACTTATTAAACCGGAGAAAGAAGGACATCCAAGCGGGCGAATCTAAAAAATTCGACAACACTTGTCGACTTTGTGGTAAACCAGGCCACTTTGCAAAGAAATGTCGTGTAAAACCCAAGGAGGTTTTAATCGCAACATGGAGCGATGAAGATCCCGATGAAGATTTTCTTGACCAAAATAATCTCGCGCTCATGGCCCGGAGTTCATTCGACGATAGCGACGTCGAAATCCAAGTAAGTAACTCCTACGACGAACTCTTTGAAGCATTCGAGTTATTACATACGGACTATCAAAATGTTTTAAATGAAATTAAATCCATCAAGTCTAAATATAAAACTTTGGAAATTGAAAATTCCAAAATACTTGAAAATGGGAAATTTGTTGAAATCGATCATTCGAAATGCATTGAAAACGAGAATATTTTAAAGAATGATCTTTTAAAAGTTCAAGATGAACTAAAAATTTTGATAAAGAAATTCTCGTGCGGCAAAGATAAATTTGAACAAATGTTATGTGTTCAAAAATATACTCTAAATAAAGAGGGGTTAGGATTCAAACCACGTTCGAAAAATGAATTTGTCAATTTCAAAATACCCCGATGCGAAAAATGTTTGAAAATTGGGCATCACATTTTAAATTGCAAAAGCCCAAGACGGACGATAAAAATTAAAAAGATTTGGGTTTCTAAAGGAACAATTATTCCAAACATCGTCAACGTTTCAAAAGAAAAACCAACTATAGGTTGGGTCCCCAAAAATAAATTTTAACATTTGATATTTTAAAAAGGGGGAGATAATACTTTCAGGGGGAGTATTTTTTTAAAGGGTATAACTAAATTCCCTTATTAATGCATAAATTGGCATCATGCATATTTATATTTTATTTGTTATCCTCTATTTTTTATATACTTTTTGATGAAGACAAAAAGGGGGAGAAGGAGATGAATTGATAAAAATGAGATAAATTGAAGAAGTCGAAAAGAAAAAGAAAGCACACGAAAAGGGGGAGTTAAAACGAATGAGTTGAAAATTTGAAAAATGAAAAACGAAGAAGTCGAAAAAGAAGAAAAAGAAAAGAGAATTGGTGAAACTAACGAAACGATCAAAGTCGAAAACTTTGATTCGTAGACATATACATATATTATTTTTTTACAGATTTTATCCAATTCAAGAGTTGTTTTGTAATCATCAAAAAGGGGGAGATTGTTGGAATATTTATTCCACACATTATTTAATTTGTGTTTTGATGATTAAAGTTGCTAAACAACAAAACAACATCGAGGCGAAGCAAAACGACGAAGCAGACGAAGTCGCAAAAAGCTGAACAAAATACATGTCTAGCGCACGCTAAGACATATATGTTAGCGCACGCTAACGGGGAGTAATCTGCAAATCAGCCAAGTTCGAAGTTACCTGAAGGGAAGTCATCTGACGAGATAGCGCACGCTACACTTGTTCATTAACGCACGCTATCGAGCCTTGTTACCGTTGTGAAGATATTCAAACTCAGAATGACGCATGCAATGAAGTCAGTACTAGCGCACGCAATGAATGATATTTTGCGCACGCTAAATATCAGTTTGAATTCTAGTCAATCAGAACGTTGGGAAAAGCAAGTCAAAGTCAGCATATCAAACGGATACTTTGACAATCCATGCAACAGATATATTGGATTAGCGCAAGCTATAATGTATTATTAACGCACGCTAAAGCCAGAGTATAACGTACGTAAGACAGAAGGCATAACGTATGCTAAAGGAGAAACGAAGCTACTGGACTGAAACTGGAAACAGTCTAGCGCACGCTAGCAAGTCAAAACAGCCAGCAACGGCTAGTTTGTGGGAAATGCCTATAAATACCATTCCTATGGTATTGTTTGAGTACAACAACTTCAAGCATTCAAGACATTGATCTTATATTCATATACTTACATTGTTGTTGTAATATTGAGCTTATATTGTTAGTTTGAGTGTTTATACATTCAACATTATACACGAGAGGTAAAAGAAAAGATACGATTGGATTCGGTGTTATTAGGATCAAGTATCCGGTATTGTTAGAATCGCAATCGATATCTAAGTGAGGTTTATCTAGTACCCATAGAAAGCTAGAGTGGTTGATTCCTTATCCAATAGAAAAGGAAAAAAGTGTTTTACTCGGACCGATAGAAGACGAGCTTGTAACGGTAATCCCTCGACCGATAGAAGAGAGGCGTAGAGGTTTTGATCTTAATCCTAAAGAAAAAGATACATCGAGAGAGGACGTAGGCTTCGTTAATAGCCGAACCTCTATAAATCCTTGTGTGATTTATTTTCCGCAATTTATTTATGCTTCCGCATAAACGTCGCAAATATCTGATTTAATACCAACACTCCACAAGAATATTTTTGTCCAGATCTGAAAATTTAGTTGGTTACTAGCCTCAATCCATCACTCAGATTTTTTTTCTCTCTATATCTTCATTCGTTTTTTTTCCTACTTGCAGATCTGCAATATTTAAAATATTTTTATTTTAAGTCATGTTTTGGAGTTTCTCAACTACGATGGTTTTGGGTGCGGTTCTGATTCGATACTTTCAAGCTTCACTAGAACCTACTAAATTTGAGGTTGTGCTGAATTTTGACATATATATCATCATGCAAGTCTGATTCTGAAGGATATATATGGTTACTCGACAGGATTTTGGATACTGTTTGTGAGTATCTTCTTTTAAACTATTGAAATGAATTTTTATTTTGTAATGTCATGTATACATAATGGACTATATGGTTTTGGAAGTATGGTTGTAATGTCATTGTATTGTTTTTTTAATTCTTTTATTATTTTGTAGTTATTAGAATGTCAATCCATTGGTTGGATCTGGATTGAAATATATGTACTTGTTTATAGTCTTTCATGTATATTTGTTAAATATAACTATATTAACATGATACTAACATATATCAAAATGTGATATTAAGGTAACCAAGATTTAGCATCACATTATCGTAAAAGTGTGGTGTATGGATTGCAAAGGTATATGAATTTACATTCTCATCAGATATCTAAAACTATGTGATGTTTTTTACTGATTATATTTTGAGGGTATCCAAAATTATGTTGTTTAAGTTTGTAGTTTCTAATTTAGATTGTATTTCACACAAAAAAAAACAAGTACTCCCTCCGTCCCATCCATTTTGAGCATTTGATTTTCAGCACATAATTTAAAAAAAGCTGAAAAGTAGTGTGTAAAATGATACTATGAATATATATTATTTAAAATTGTCAGATATAAAGATGTCTTAAAAAGAAAATGATCAAGTATCTTGGGATGGCCCACAATAAAATAAAAACCAAGATCGGTTGGACGGAGGGAATATCTATTTGTATATATAATATTAAACACACATTATGAACAATGGTATCCAAATATTTCCTATAAATTACATGGACAATTCAAATTTTCTCATAAAATTTATACATATAGAGCTCAATGTTTAACATTAAAGTCAACCAAATATTTATATTTAAGTAATCAAATATTTACATGAAAATATTCAAATGTACGTTCATCTATTTTTCGTTGTTAGATATTATTAAAAAAAAATTCGCATGAAAATTAGGTATCGAAATTCAGTATTCAAATAACTGAACTACAACTTGCAAGTATCTACAATTTTGTGAATTTGTACATCTTGTTTTCATTGTTAAGTGAAAAAAATATGGAGCAAAAATAACTGGTATACAATTACAATATTCACGTAACCAAACCACTTTTAATAGTATCTTCAATATTGTATATCTATTTTTTATTATTAAATATAAATTAACAAGTAAGAATAATCGATTTATAAATACAATATTCAGGTAACTTAAAACCACACTTGATATTATCCACAATTTTATATATAATATTTTTTTAGTTGTTGGATATAAATAGGTTAACGAGCAATAATAAGTGGTATCTAAAAATAATACCCATATGTGTCAACTATATTTTTTTTCCAATAGTTTTGTATATATATTTCTCATTGTTAAATAGAAATAAATTTGAGCAACAATAACTAGTATTGCGAATATTGAGGTAACCCAAATTAGTAACTGGAAGTATCCAAGTGAGGTTTTCATAAATTCACTGAATCGAGCCGCCCAAAGCGGAGCCAACCACCATTCACCTTAATAAGCCGACTAAAAATTCTCTGAACCGTTATCCAAAAATTCTCTAGCAAATAATTGATTTCAGCCATGATGCCTCAAAACTCGAGAAATCTATCACAGTCATGTTGCCATCATTGCCTTTCTTCTCTATGAAAAACTCCGTACGAGTAACTAATCTCAAAATCCCAAACAGAAGCTTTGAGTCACCGCAAATTTAGAAACTCCTAGAGAAATTACACATCTATACAAGAGAAGAAGAAAGAGAATGGAAAAAGGAATATGGAAAGAGAGAAAACAAATGGTGTAATGTAATTTTTTTTATTTTTTTTTTTTGGAAATTGAATCCCTCTGGCTTCTCCTCTCCTCATTATGATGTGGGTAACATGAAATTAGGTGACGGGCCTGATTTGTTTCATTTAAATGTGAAAGTGAAATCTGCCGAGAGAAAAAGAACTGTCTTTTGGATTTGGGCCTCAAAGTACATCATCTGGGCTTGAGCACAGCCTCCAGTGTCCAGACTAAACAAGTTAATTTTTTTTTTTGGAAAACAATACTTTTCGTCCCTGTAATTTGAGTAATTTTTGCTTTTAGTCCCTACGAAAATTGAAATGTTATTTTGATTCCTGTAATTTTTAAAACGTTCTTTTTTAGTCCCTGTCGTTAACCTCCGTTTATTTTTAATGGGGAAAACAATGTTTTTCGTCCATGTGATTTGCGCGATTTCTGCTTTTAGTCCCAACGAAAATTAAAATGTTATTTTGATCCCTGTAATTTCTAAAACGTTCTTTTTTAGTCCCTGTCATTAACTTCTATTTATTTTTAATGACTTAGCATATGTCCAAATAGCATAATAGTGCAGTAACAAATTCTTGAGTGCAAATAACCCAAAAATTCATCTTTTGACAAATAGTAATACTGGGGTTATTTTGGATGTCTTGTAGTTGCCATTATATTAGGCTGTTTGGCATTTTTTGGGCTGATTTAAGTACTTTTGTGATGGCGGTGGTTTGCCTTTTTAGTTGTACTACAAGATAGGGGTGAGCAGAAAAACCGATAAAAACCGATAATACCGAAAATACCGAAAAAACCGAAACCGAAAAACCGAACCAATAAGATATTGGTATGGTACGGTTCTTAAAATTTTGAAAACCGAATTATGCGGTTCGGTTTCGGTTTCAGATATGGATCCCGACTTTAAAAACCGAACCGAAACCGATAAAACAAATGACTATTCTGTAGACTTTGTTTTTTCTTTGTGCATGTTGTTATGAATTGATGGACTTGTGCTGAGGAGGAAATTCAAGACTTTTGTTTGATCTGATATTGGACTTTTTGAATCCTTAGTTGTTATCATGTTATTGAAGTATATTTTATTTTTATTCAAGCTTTGAGGTGGATTAATTATGTCTAAATCTTTCTATTTGAACAATTGTCTGATTTAGCCCAAGTAGTTCAATTTGGGTCTGGCGCAAGCCCAACTTAAGTGGCCAATTTAATCAGCTCATTGACACCGAACCGCTACCGAACCGACACCGAAATCAATCACACCGAGCCGATTTAAAACCGAATTATTTCGGTACTCAAATGCTAGATACCGATAAGATGCGGTTCGGTATCGGTTTTAGCTAGAAACCGTACCAAACCGAACCGAGCTCACCCCTACTACAAGACCACAAAATTCTGGTTAGATGGCAATATTTGGTTACTGCACTGTTATGCTATATGGACGTATATAGGGCTGTCAAAAAAATCCGAAAAATCCGATATCCGTTCGAAATATCTGTATTCGTATCCGGAAAAAACGGATATTATCTGTATCCGAAAAATAGCGGATACGAATATTATCCGTATCCGAAGATTCCGGATACGAATATAGATATAGGCGCATCCGTATCCGAAAATATCCGTATCCAAAATTAAATAATTATATATATATAATTATAATTATAAAATATAAGCATGCTACTCTTTACTTATTAGCATGCCGTATAAGTTATATTTACTTATTAGTTATTTCCCTTGCTAACACAACAATCAGGTCAGCTAGTCCAAGTGGTATTGGCTGGCAAGGAGAAGGAGCTCCACCAGGATTCAAATCCCTCCTCCTGCATTTAAATTTTTGAAGATTAAAAAAAAGTGGCGGATACGGATATTATCCGTATCCGGATAGCATCCACCGGATATTATTCGTATCCGATTCATCTGAATATTTCCGAATCTGGATACGGATATGGCCATATCCGGCTCCGTATTATCCGTTTGACAACCCCGTCACATATACTATTTGTCAAAAGATAAATTTTTGGGTTACTGCACTCATGAATTTGTTATTGCACTATTATGCTATTTGGACATATACAATTAATGGGAGGGACTAAAAAAGAACATTTTAGAAATTATAAGGATCAAAATAACATTTCAATTTTCGTAGGGACTAAAAGAAAAAATCGCGCAAATTACAGGGACGAAAAGCATTGTTTTTTGTCTTTGTGTTTGCCACGTCATTAAAAATAAACGGAGGTTAACGACATGGACTAAAAAAAACGTTTTAGAAATTACAGGGATCAAAATAACATTTCAATTTTCGAAGGGACTAAAAGCAAAAATTGCGCAAATCACAGGGACGAAAAATATTGTTTTCCCTTTTTTTTGTTTTTACTCACACACCTCATCTGTATTTGAACTCGTGACTTTTAACATCCGAGCAACATTACTCTACTCGTAGATCAATATTAAGCACATTAAAGTTTAATACTAAGGAATGTGGCAATTATTTTATGAACGACTCGAAAAGATAATTGCAGTATTTTTTTCGTAGATCGAGGGAGTACATAATTGAAAATAAGAACTTGTTAAATATATCCACAATAAAAAATATTATAAAAAATATAAAAAATATACTTCTACACACACAATCAGTGTATTAAAAATCCCCGTCTAAATCGAATAATCTTCAGATTAATCCCTAAAAGGTCCTCTACAGTTTCGATTATGGCCTAGGCGCTTGTACTGGGGGTTTGGGTGATTAGTCGATCATCTAGGCTGGCTGAGCGGTCGTCTATGAAGGCAAGTTAATATACTATGGACAATATGGACTACTTTATGCCTATATCAATTTTTTAAATTTCCTAACTACGTGGACGACTAGGCGGATGTCTAAGAAGTTATATTTTTTATTTTTTTTGTTTTATTCTAATAGTATTATAAATTCCTAAACTGAGATATTATGGATATTATGGACTCATTTATATCTATATTATTTTTTCAAATTTAATATATTATTGATTATCTATCTGTTTAAATGGTTAAATTCATATAATAAAATTTTTGACAATTATTATTCCTAAACAAAGTTAGTAAAACCCCTCATACTATTTGTGAAATTGATTTGACAAAAAAATTGAATATCCATCACTTATATCATAATCTATTGTCCAAATAAATCTCACAATTATTGCACAACATTCGTTTATACCACATAATAATCAATTTGTTTATAATATATACTACTACTATTTGTAATTTGAATTGAAATGAAACTTAATCTATGAATAGAAATCTTATTATAGTTACTAAATTTAAGAAAATACCATCAAATATATTTTACCTTGCCATTTGTATCAATCAAATATGACAAATACTTAATAAATTTTTAACTTTTTTATATGATTAATTATATAATTATTAATTTACAATATCACATATTCATAATTAATAAATAAGAAACATAATAATAATACTATGCAATATTGAAATAAATATAGCCGAATAAAAATATATAATAATATCCTTGTTTCAGGAGAAAGTAAAAAGACTGTAAATAGAGTCAATCAATTGTATTCATAACACTGATAGAGGGGCCTTTATATAGGCATTACATTGAGAGTCCTTCCATACATAGGATTCCTAGATAAGGTAAGACATCTAATAGGATCCTACTACCTCTAGAAGGATCTAGAACCTTCCATCTATGTATCTACAACCAGTATTAGGTAAGACACATCACGGGAATAATAAATCCCGGAACACTCCCCCTGTATCGAGCACTAATAGAACAATGGTGCAGAAGATGTTGTTTTCGTAAAAACCTATTCCAAGCCAAAACAAAACCCCATGGGAAAAATAAAGGCTTGATTAGGAAAAGATTACAACGCACCAAGATAACATGTCATGTATACTCCCCCTGATGTATACATAACGACTCCCCCTGATGAGTACCTCAAATCATAGGAGTCGGATGCCAAGTTGCCCTCACAACTATACCAAGAAAAAACCCAGTGGGAAAAATACCTCTTGGTCTAAGTTGAACAGAAGTACAACGCATCATTCTATGGATGTTCTCATAGGTCGCCTCGTTAAAAACCTTACCAAGTGAAAACCCAATGGGAAAAAACAAACCTTGGTCTAAGGACAAAAAGAGCGCGACACATCCAACGTGCAGAGTCGCTAAAGGCTTATCAAGTTTTCTAAAGTCTTGATCTCCATGCACTAAATCAGTCATAACTTCTCCGATTCAATAGGTATCAACGAAACTGTAAGAACTTATGAAAACTAGACACCCATAGCTTTTCATTCACATACAGTACGTAACCTAGATCGACCTGAGCAGATCACAAAGCTCTATCGAAGTTGACTCAGTAAATTACCGGACATATCCTGTCCTACTTTGCAACAATAGTCATATGTCACTCAACATGATGGATGTGATCAAATAGTTGGTTTCCTTGGAAAGTAGACACAAACCTTTCCAATGGTACCAATTTCGCCATTTTCCATCAAGTGAGCTGCCCTGTATGTCATATGGGAGATAGACCAACACATTCTGGGCAGATTCGGGTATCAGTTTTTCAAGTGTCCTTTTTATCGAGATAGAGCGAGCTTCAAGCTTTCTTGTCAATCACAGACATTGCGTGAGCGCATCCTAGGCCATCATCACAGTGGCTTTACCGGATTATTACGAATGAGTACATCGAGTCAAATATGAGTACATAATACCGTACTTTTCAAGACTGCATCATCACTTAAGTGAGCCAAGTCTTATGATGACTTCGACTAATCATTGGGAATCATATAGGCATTACTTTATCGTCTCTTAGGGAAACCGTCCCTTAGATTGCCTTAAACCGATTGATGAATACGCATCATCAAGTGTCCCCAAGATCCTTTCATTCTTAACTTTGGATTTAGCGGAATCTCTTAATCTCACAAGAGTACATCACTATAAACCCTTAGTTTTACACGCAAAATCTTCATATCTCTTCCAAATCAAGTATATACTTAGTATGCGTTCCCAACAATCACTTGTCGTCGCGCTCCGTGGTCAGGAGCCACTTGATTTGAGTCAAATCCACCACGAGATCCTTTTAATCACTTAACTTAGTTCCCCACTAAGATAAGATTTAATCACAAGATGCACGTCAGTTTTTCGGAAAATATCTAACTGAAAAGATAGTGGATGTTATAACATCCATTACGATAGCACAACTAAGTTTCGTGTCATCGTAGTCGATTCCAGTGCGTTCATGAGAAACCTCGCGCCATGAGGTGAGTTTAACTCCTTCTCTCACTCGCTTTAATAAAGTATACAGATAGATGTTATCTTTGGAGTGTCGGCACCACTTCAACAAAAGACTATCACTTTGTTCATACTGGAGTCGCATATATTTCCATTTTAGGCCAAGGCTACAACGTTGTAGATTTTCAACGAAATATGGTTCGATTAAACTCACATTCCACGTCCTCATGAACCGGATTTATTCATAGAGTACTCTTTATGGATTGGCATTCATTGAGGCGTCCCCCAATGATGACTATAATCCAGAATCACATGAGACGGATGAGTTCATTTGATCAGATGATCCAGTTTCATGTACCAAACTCGCATATATTCTTAGCGAGAGTATTTATCGAACCAAGTGGCATCCCAATACTCTATGAGATCCACGGCCTAGTAACACCATCTACCATAATTTGTGGTGTTACCATATCACCATTTATAGGCGACGAACATCCATGACCGGACACAATCCTTGCAGACATGTTTGCAGCATGTATTTAATCTCGTCACTTTAGGGAACTTGGTGAGGCACAGTAGGGACAAACTACGACAATTCCAAGTCGTTCTACTCGAACATGATCGTTCGCATATCCCCCTAACGACGGGAAGACTGGCTCATCAAAGTGACTTACGAGATCGTCTGCCAAGGTATATTTTAAGCGGACTATGAGTGAAAGTTCATGTCATATTCATCATTTATAACCCGTCATAATGCGTTGTGGTGACGCACTTTGGCACATGAACATGTGGACGATAAAGGTTTTCATTGTTAACACAATCCAGTTAACAAAATGCATACTGTTACACTCGTAACTAAGCATTTGAATGATGATAGGTATAGGTGAATATGACATGTTGACCTATGCTACATAACCGTAGCTACTGGTCTTGAGAATCCAACAAAACCGTCACCATGCACCATTGGGATCGAACATGAAGAAACGATAGAACCGATGATAGGCCGTTGGTTTTATCGAACCTCTAGTGCTTTCTTGAAGAGTTCACTCCCTTTCACCAGCCCCGAACACCTCAAATTTTCGTGATCATGTATAAACGGGTGTTTAGGATTCCAAAACCATCAACCTTGAGGTCAAAAACCGATCGAAATAACATTGAACTAGTCGTTAGGACGGCTGGTGGTATGTGAAAACTTCATTTAGTGGTTCACCTCCTTCCAAGTCTCCAAATGGCACCAAAATTTGTGAGAAGGTAGCCTTAGATGTTAGGAAGTACTAGTTAAAATTTCACTTTAAGACTTGGTCTAAAAGTGGGTGAACCGACCTTTACAATGACTGGTCCGCAAGTTGGACAACCATAAACTCAGGTTTCATCAACTTATCAATCATTGTCAAAGGAACAACATAACATATAAATGTTATCACTTGAGTACTGTAATACCCGGTTGTAATTCAGTCATTATCATTCAGTAATTTCATTCGGTAATTGTCACTATGTAATTTTTCACTCGTTATAATCATTCATCCGTGTTCACCATTCGGAATAACTTCGAGTTGTGTATCGATATTGTTCATTTTTTTTCAACCTTACTCGGGAATCGAGACAAGAGTATTATTTTGATCGTGGTTATTGATTCATTAGTCGTTGTTGACATTGGAGTTCATGTCATTTCTAATCTCCTCATTGTTCGAATTGTGTTTCGTTGGGCGAATCCTTGTAATCATGGCTTGGAACCACCATTTTGGGGTTTACGTACTTCCATTTCGTGTTATTGTTTCCCAAATATTGATTCCTATTGCTTTTATTCTCTTCCCGGATCATCTTTCATCATTTTAGGACTCAAGGGGGGTGTGGGCCGCGGCACAAGGAGTGTGCGCCGCGGCACACATTTTCCGATTTTGGCGGCGGCTGTCGTGAGCCGTGGCACATGCCGGGGCCGCGGCACCGCCGAAGTCATCGCCGCGGCACACTCGTCCGGCCGCGGCACACTCGTGTTGCAACTTATCGCCAACCTCTGCATGCCGTGGGCGCAAAGACATGCCGACGGGGCCGCGACATACCGCTGAGTCACTGCCGCGGCACACTCGTCCGGGCCGCGGCACGCCGATCGGCCGGGGCTGTTTTGGCCTGTCTGCGGCACCGCCGTCAGACGCGGCACATGCGATCGGCACTATAATTGCGATTTTTGTACGATTCAACTCATTTTTTCATCACTTCGTCACCTTCATCGAGTGAGAGAGCTTGAGGGGAGAAACTTTTCATCATCCATCACTTGAGGGTTTGATTTTATTCATTTCCTTTCGATCGTGAAGCCCGGATAGTCGATCTAACGCGATTTCATCGGATTAAAGTACTTGGATCTTCAAAGGTAATATTCATCAAATCTCTTGGATTTCGTTTTTGTGTTGAGATATGATGTTTTGGATGTTAAGATCGTGTTGTATGAAGTGATATACGCATGATTATGGACATATTTGATTATTCATTGGATTATTGAAGGATTATTCAAGAACACTTTGAATATTGAGTTGGATTTGGGGGTTTTCGATTAATCGTTGTTGTAATCACGATTTTGGATATTCATAATGGATTATTGGTCGTATTGAAGAAGTTTTGTTGGTTTGAAACACTTCTTGGGGATTTGATGTTGGTATTATTGAGGCTTGGTTATAAACAATCGAAGTTTGGCCACAAAGTGTTCGATATAATGCCCCAATGAACTTGGTTTAATCGTATCGACGTTTTGAGTTCGTTATATTCGTGTTTGATTTGTATATTGAACGGATTATTGGTAATTGTATTATTCAAGGTTGTTCGAGCGACCGATATCTCAATTAGGACGTTGTTTGTGGAAGGATATTTGTCACCGGTGTTGTGTAAGTTGATTCTTACTCGGTTAAAAGGATATTCATTCCTTTTGTTGTTGTTCATTCATAATCATACTCATTCATCATTGTATTTAACCGTATTGAGACTTGTAATTGTCGAATAATCACTTCATTCACGAGGAACGACGGTTCCAATCATTTCATTGAGTTATCAATCACGTCACTATCATTTTCATCTCGGTGAGTCATTCTTGGCCTTGTCGAATTATTATTCATTGATATTCATTGTGGTCATTCTCGTTCATATGACCTTCTGGGTTCATATTGCGTGGCCGGGTGTAGTTGTGTGGAATTTTTAGTCGGGCACACGATGGTCATGTATTGGGTTCACCGGTACATTGGACCGTGCACACGGTAACGCTTACCTCCGTGAGACTAATTAGGTACAAGGACGGGTGTGTCCGGTCATTCGTCTTGTACACTTGCACAGAACATTACGGGCATACTATGATACTCCTCTTCAACGTAACTCATAACTAAGGATATTTCATAACTTCAGATATATCATGATTGTGTATTTTCAACTCTTGAGGATTGTTGTTACGTATGGCCCGGCCCGTTGGGGATTTTGTTTTCAGGTCACGGTAAGGCAACGGCACGGGAAGAGCATGTTGACGGCGAGGAGTCCGAGTGATACTAGTAGGGGGGCCCAGTCATTCCGGTTATTTCAGTCATTTCAGTCATTTCAGTCATTTGTATTTCCGCTGCAAATTCCGTTTGAGATGTTTATTTATTCAGGGTGGTGTATTTTATCTTCACATAAAATATATTAGTATTCTGTATTGTCCTGGTGTATTGTACTTAAGCTCCTCATCGGAGTATTTGGTAATATAATGTGGTTCGGTACTACAATTATATTATTTAATTCATCAGTTTTCATTCGCCTGGTGGGTCCCAGTCGGGGGTCCACGACACTGTAATATCCGCCCAGTTTGGGGTGTTACAGAGTTGGTATCGGAGCGTGGTTTTGAATACTACCTTCCGAGTCATGTCTCATTTGAAATCATCGTCATTGGACTAGTATCATTGGACTTTCGCGTCACGTGTGACCTGTGCAGATGCCGAGCCAATCAGACCGAAAGAACTGTAAGATTTTTAACGCCATGGTATAATTTATGGCAATAATCATTCATTCATAATTCATCAGTTAACAATCCTCAATCATCATTTTCATTTTGACCAGGACGGTCATGTTAACTCATTAATCACTCAATTCATTTCATTACTCGGTTGTTGATCTGGAAGATCATATCATTAATCTTGTTAACTTGTTCAAGATAATCATTTCAATAATTTCATCAGATAATCATGTCACCTCAGTTAATCATTCATGTAATCACTGTGTTAGAGCTTGTATGCTCATTTTCATCATCTCATGTCATAATCATAACGTGATATTCATACGGGGAATATAATCATCATGTGACTTTCCTACTTCAGTATGGAGAGAGCAAGAAGAGGACGCGTAGGACGAGGCCGTGGTGCGGGCCGAATCCCGAGAGCTCGTGTGAATACACGTGCAAACGCAAGGAATAATGATAATTCATCGAGCAGCGACGCTGCCACTCATTCACCTGGACATGATCATTCACTATCGGGGAGTCGTACCCGGGGCACAGCTCGGTCAGAAGGTGTTCGGGTTGACCCACTCGCTTTTATGCAGGGCATGATGGCCCAAATGACGCAGATGGCACAACTAATGGAGACGATGCATAACTCAGCTAATCAAAATCAACATGCTCCTCCGCCGCCACCTCAGAGGCAAGAGAGGAGTGTGGGCAGTATCATCGGCGACATCTCTCGCCAGAGGCCACCTACTTTTGAAGGCTCATCTGAGCCGGCGGACATTGTTCATTGGCTCGAACATTTCGAGAAGTTATTTGCTATGGTAGAGTGTCCCGAAGGACACAAAGTTTCAGTTGCGGCTTACTACCTGGGTAAGAGCGCTCATTCTTGGTGGTTATCGTTGAAGCCCACCGACGGATCATGTACTTGGGATCAATTCAAGACTCTTATGATGGAGAGGTATTATCCGGCCCCACTCAGAGAGGCTAAGCTGTCAGAATTACTCACTCCCGACCCCTCAGCAGACGAGGATGTTCTCGCCATTGCCGAGAAATTTCAGGAACTCCTTCCGTTCGCCTCATCTATCATTCATTCCGAGGCGGATAAGATTAAGTATTTCAGCAAGAGGCTGAAACCTCGTATGAGACTACAGTTACTTAATTATCATTTCACCACGTTGGCCGAATTCATTGAGAAAGCTCTTACCTATGAGCTTACTGCTAAGGAGATTGCTAAGCAGCAACCTTCATCTGCTAGCAAGAAGTCCAAGAACCGTAATCAGTCTGACGGCAGTCAGGCCATTTTCAAGAAACCTTGGGTGGGCTCTACTTTTTCTGAGCGACCTCCTGTGACGCCTAAACCCGCGGAATCACAGTCACGAGCGGCCAATTCGGCCATCACCTGTTTTAACTGTGGGGATCTTGGTCATCTCAGCACCAAGTGTCCGAGACAAACTATCACGTGTCATAACTGTGGAATTGTTGGGCATAAGGCCCGTTTTTGCCGTAGGGACTCCAAACCTACTCCGGCGTCATCCCAGGCCCCGAAGCAATCAGCTGTTCAAAATCAGGCCACTCAGTCTGCGTCGTTCAAGACGACAGGAGCGAATAAAGGTGGAGCCTTTAACCATCAGACGGGAGCGTCCGGTGCCGGGACTAGCAAGCCCCTGATTTATGAGATGAAGAAGACCGATGATCCAGAGGCCCGAATGATCTCAGGTACACTCGATATTCTATCTCAACCTGTGTGTACCCTTTTTGATACTGGTGCATCGGATTCATTCATTTCCGAGTCATGTTTGAGTTGACTACGTCTGGGTAGTGCTACTAGTTGTGAGCCTTATGTCATTGGTCTACCTGATGGTAGACGAATTATCGGAAATCATGAGATTCAGAATTGTCCGATTCAGCTTCATGGCCGTGTATGGCCAGCGGACCTAATCGTGGTAGAATTGCCGAGAGACGACGTCATTTTGGGTATTGATTGGATGGATCGTCACGATGCCATCATCAGTGTCCGTAAGCGTATGGTCACTATCATTTCATACGATGGGGTTGAATGTGTTTTTCAGGGAGGTAATCCCGGCTGTTCTGGTAAGGTCATTAACTTGATGAAAGCAGTGAAATTACTTAGTCAGGGGTGTGTAGGTTATTGGTGCTATATGACCAAAACCGAGAAATCATCAGTAATGTTGACGGATATTCCGGTAGTGAGGGAATATGCCGATGTTTTTCCAGACGAGTTACCTGGTTTGCCTCCACGGAGAGATGTGGAATTCACGATTGAGTTAGAGCCCGGTACGTCCCCGATATCGAAGGCACCGTACCGGATGGCCCCGACCGAAATGCAGGAATTAAAGAACCAATTTGAGGAGTTGTTCGAGAAAGGTTATATCCGTCCGAGTGCATCCCCGTGGGGAGCACCAGTGTTGTTTGTCAAGAATAAGGATGGTTCGTTCCGCTTGTGTATTGATTATCGGGAATTGAACCGGGTGACGATCAAGAATAAGTATCCCTTACCCTGTATCGATGATCTTTTGGATCAACTTCAGGGAGCTTCAGTATTTTCCAAGATCGACTTAAGATCTGGATATCATCAGTTGCGGATTCGAGAGTCGGATATCGCGAGGACGGCGTTTCGAACACGCTATGGTCATTATGAGTTCGTAGTTATGCCGTTCGGGCTAACTAATGCACCTGCGGTATTCATGGAGTTAATGAATCGGGTTTTCATCGACTTTTTGGATCGGTTTGTTGTTATCTTCATCGATGACATTTTGATTTATTCTCGTGACCGAGAGGAACACGAGGTTCATCTTCATTAGGTTCTCGACGTGTTAAGACGAGAGCAACTTTATGGAATGTTTTCCAAGTGTGAGTTCTGGATGTCCGAAGTGACTTTTCTCGGGCATGTAATTTCATCAGATGGAGTGCGTGTTGATCCTCAGAAGACGGAGGCTATCCAAGATTGGTTACCTCCGAAGAATGTTAAGGAAATCCGAAGCTTTCTCGGGTTAGCCGGTTATTATCGGCGGTTTGTGTAAGGATTTTCTAAAATCGCTCAACCAATGACGAACCTTTTGCGAAAAGATAAGAAATACACGTGGTCCGACGCGTGTCAGCAGAGTTTTGAGGAACTCAAGAGCCGGTTAATTTCAGCACCTGTACTTTCATTGCCGCAAGGGACGGAAGGATTTGTGGTTTATAGTGATGCATCCGGGCAGGGTCTCGGATGTGTACTCATGCAAAATGGGAAGGTTATTGCCTATGCTTCACGGCAATTGAGACCTTACGAGGTTAATTATCCGACCCACGATCTGGAGTTAGCAGCCGTGGTTTTCGCGTTGAAGATTTGGCGTCATTATCTTTATGGCGTCACCTGTCAGATTGTCACCGATCACAAGAGTTTGAAGTATATATTTACTCAGAAGGAGTTAAATATGCGACAGAGACGGTGTGTTGTGCGGCGATTAAATCGCCACGATAGGCGATCGGTGACCTTCCAGAGAAGCCAACCATGGAAGACATACTCAGGACAAACGCCTAGAGTTCGGCATAATGCGGCGATCGTCTTTTGGTACCCAGCGATCGTCTTTTATTATCTGACGATCGTCTTTCATGAGCGGACCAGAGGCGATCGCCGCATGCCACGTATGGATCCAGCATCCGTCAAAACCGTCGAAGACCGAATCTTAGACGGTGGCCCACCCGCGGATCTTCGAAGGATACCGACAAATAGGATCATTGACCCCAGCCTGTCACCTACCACACCTACCGACAAGGCCGCCGAAAGGTACGAAGTGGGCCCTCCTCGGACAGCGACTTGCAACACGTGCTGGCTTCCCATTGGTTCACCCAGCTGGCCTCCAACTGCAACCTCGGACCTCAAGGGGACAGGCCCACGTGACGGGACGATCGGCCGATTATTTTAATATAGAAAACGGCGATCGCCCGCGATCGCCTGAGGGATCCCAACTACCTTGCCCCCTATAAATAGAGGACTCACTGCTGCGGCCAGAGGGGACGAATTCTACTACGAATTAAGTGCAAAATACACACCAAAGAGAGAATCAAAAGCTCTTTTGGCAACTACTAACACATTCATAGTGATATTCATACACATTCATCATATATCCCAAGCAAGAACTCACAGATTCATCCATCTGGTTCTTCCGGTAATCTACGCGCTCTAAAGCCTAGATAACTAGAAGCTTTTACACTCCTTGTATTAGATTCTAACATTAATATTTGTACTCTACAGTATATTTATTAATAACATCTCGCGAGAGCATTCAAGCCCGGGATTAACAACCCCGGCAAATCTTGTGTTATCTATCTTCTCACGGAAGTGTTCTCGCATTTGTTTGTTACTCGATCATTCCAGCAATACTATCTCCGGATAATATTTTGGGTAACAACAATTGGCGCTAGAAGAAGGGGTTCTAAACTTTCATTTTTATTCCTACCGTCTCGAAGAACACTCACTATTCTCCGGACATATACTTGAAGAAACACTCACTGTTCTTCAATAGAAAAACCTTCAGAAAATGACATCAGCAACAACCTCCAAGAGGGCCACCCTGAGATCTGCCGGAAATCTTATTCCGGCGAGGACCGAATCCCAGCCCACGGCGGAAGGCGACCGTGGCGACGCTAGGCTCTCACTCCCGCCCCCGAGGGACGGTTCTAGCCTCTCACTCGATCGGTTCGGACATGGAGCAGTTGAGAGGCTATAGCCATCCTCAGGGAACGGCAGAGGGCCCACGATACGCCCACCATCACCCCGTCGGCTAACCGCCGGGCAAGCAAACTAAGCTCAAGGGGATCTATGTTGAGAAATCGACAGAAAGCCCCGAGCCGCGAGGAAGGCTCGTAAGGCGGGGCGATTCCGTCTTGGCCGCCTAGGAGCGATCCTCATGGCGACACAGGCACTCGAGCCCCAAATGAGACATCGATATCTGAATCCTTTACCAGGAGTTCGGCATATCCGACTCCCAAGAGACAGACCGGTCAACGAGCCCCTACTCGCCCAAGAAAGGAACCCACTGGCAGGGAGCTCGTCATTCACCACGGAGCTAGGGGATCGGTACACGATCGCCTTGGTTCACGCCCGAGAGCGATCGGCAAGCAGTCAGGCGACGGCGATCGCCGCCATGCAACGCCAGCTGGACGAAGTGAAGGCGCTCCTGGAAAATGGGGCAGGCGCCAGGAGACCGATCGCTGGGCTAAATGAACCACTCGCGGTCCAGATCGAGATCGCCCCAGTCCAATCAACGATCAATCCCCCACAAACACCTCTATATGAGGGGAGAACGGATCCGGGAACCCACTTAAGCAAATTCCGGATCTACATGACTGGATGTGGAGCTTCAGATGCGACGAAATGTCGTATGTTCCCGTTAACTCTGGGCGATATCGCCCACAGGTGGTACACCTTACTACCATCTCGCTCAATCAATTGCTTTGAGAAGCTGGCGAACGACTTCACGTCGTACTTCGCCGCCAAAGTCGCTCGCCCGGAAGGTCCCCACCACATAATGAAAATCAGGCAGGGAAAGGACGAATCGGATGAGGATTACATCGACCGGGTGGACGATATAGTCCTCACCGGTGAGCCCGTCAGCGACGAGATCGCTCACCACGCAGTCCTGAACGGATTCCACGGACGCTCGCCCATGTTCAGGCACCTCACAAAGGATTTTCCTCCGACCTATACAGCGTTCCGCGTCAGAGCCGCCGATTTTCTGGCCAGGCAGAAGATGCTCTCACTCCGCTTGGACGAGGGACAGTCCGAAGAAGGAAAAACACCTTCCCATGTCCAGAAGAAGGTGGTCGCCAAGCCCAGAAAGGCGGTCGCCAAGCCGCCTGGCGAGTTCAAAGCCTTCGAGGATGTAGAGGTCCACCTTCTTCACAACCTCAACTTATCTCCGGCCCACATCTTCAACGCGATCAAGGGTCGCGAATGGCTTTCCAAGCCAAAGCCAATAAGGGACCACAGTCACCTAGACCGTAGCAAATTCTGTGCCTATCATAAGAGTCCCGGCCACAACACTAGCCAATGCCGCGACCTCCTCATACAGCTCTGGCGACTGTTTGAGGAAGGCAAACTGGAAAATTTGATCACCAATCCAGAACCCAGGACGGAAAGAGCCGGAGGGCGCGAGCGCCGACCAAGCGAGAGAATTCCTCCCAATCCGATCGCCAGGATCGAGCATGAGCCGGAGTACTCTGATGAGTCGATCCCTCTGATCAACCCTGGCGGTCGGATCAACATGCTCCAAGCTGGAGGTGGGAGCCTCGGGGGCCTTTCCCCGGTTTCCACCCTGTCAAACAGAAAGCGAAAAGCCGAGCTGAGGGCTTTCGCCGAAGTCCATGTTGTAGTACCTCCGGAGCCGACCATCTCTAGAGACGCGCTCATCACCTTTTCCAACAAGGACAGGGAGGGAGTGCAATGTCCCAAAGAGGATGCACTAGTGATCTCCGCTTGCATCCTTGGGAAGACGGTCGATCGCGTGTTTGATCGACAATGGGAGTTTCGCAACATCATATTCAAATCCGCCTAGACCAACTCGGCAACTTAATCAAATTCATCAAGCCTTCGACACCGTGCTCCAAGGGTTCGTCGACAACATGATCTAAGCCTACGGGAGGATCAAGCTCTCCGTTGAGCTAATATGCTTTTATGATCCCAAGGTTAGGATTACTAGGAACCTAAGCTTTGTAATCATAGATAGGCCCAGCATCTATAATGGGTTCCTAGGTCGCCCCTTTTTAGAAACCTTTGAGGCGGTCGCCTCATTTTTCTTTCTTGTATCAAATTCCCACCGCCGATGGGACGGTCGGTCTTGTAAAGGAGATCGGCTAATAGCAAAGAGATGTTTGAATTACTCCTATGTTGTTACTTCTTTCAATACTTCCCATACTATATGTAACATTGAAGCGGCCGACGATCAACCCATGGAGATCGACGAGCCTAACACTTCGTACCAACCCGACTCGGGGGACGCCATCTCTCATCAATTGACGGACGACATCGAGCCAAGGATCGGTTTGAGCCAAGTCTCGACATCGATCCAAGGACCGAGTCGGAGATCGTACCAAGCGAGAGGCACGTTCTGTCGAAGAGTTGGAAAGTATTACGATGGATCCGGATCATCCAGAACGGGAAGTACAGATCGGCGCAAGCATCGACCACGAATTAAAGGGAGATCTGATCAACTTGCTACGTAAGAACATCGGAGTCTTTGCCTGGTCGCATCAAGATATGGTTGGCATAAGTCCCGAACACGCCTGCCATTATCTGAAGATCGACCGGGCGATGAAGCCTGTTCACCAGAAGCGTAGGAAGTTCGTCCCGAGAAATACGCGGCGCTCGACATAGAAGTCTAGAAGTTACTCAACAACAAATTGATCGGAGTAGCCACAGACGAACCACAGTGGGTCGCCAACGTGGTGCTCGTCAAAAAGCCAACTGGCTCCTGGAGATTATGCATTGACTTCACCGACCTCAACGCGGCATGTCCAAAAGATCACTTCCCGATGCCTCATATTGATCACCTGGTCGATAGCACGGCAGGTTGCGAAATGATGTCGTTTATGGATGCCTTCGCCGGATATCATCAAATCCCAATGGCGGAGGAAGACATAAAACACACATCTTTCCACACAGAAAAAGACATATACTTTTGGGTCAGAATGCCGTTCGGCTTGAAAAACGCAGGGGCGACCTACCAGCGATTAGTCAACAGGATGTTCGCCGATCAGATCGGCAAGACCATGGAGGTCTACATTGACGATATTGTAGTCAAAAGCCTCAAGAAGGGAGATCACCTCAACGATCTCGCCGAGACGTTCGCCATCCTTGAGAAGTTTAACATGAAGCTGAACCCCAAGAAATGCAACTTCGGGGTGGGCTCCGGAAAGTTCCTGGGGCACATAGTGAGCCAAAGGGGGATCGAGGCGAACCCCACCAAGATACAGGCGATCCTTGACATGCAGGAACCGCGAAACATCAAACAGGTGCAACGCCTCACAGGTTGTCTAGCCGCCCTCAACCGTTTCATATCACGGCTCGGCGATAAAAGCAAGCCTTTCTTCGCGACCATCAAGAACAAGAAGTTCGCATGGACGAAAGAAAGCCAGATAGCATTCGCCAAAATAAAGGAATATCTATCTAACCCCCAGATCCTGGCAAAGCCGATCCCCGGTGAAAAATTATTCCTTTACTTGGCGGCCTCGGAGGTCGCGCTGAGTGCCGTTCTGGTGCGAGCAGAGGGGCAGGCCCACTTGCCGATCTACTATGTTAGCCAGGCGCTCCACGACGCTGAGACACGTTATACGCCATTAGAGAAGATCGCCTACGCCCTTGTCATGAGTGTTCGTAAGCTGAGGGCTTACTTCTTCGATCATCAAGTGGAAGTCCTAACAACTCTACCTCTAAGACAAGTCCTACACCGACCGGATACCAACGGGCGACTCCTCAAGTGGTCGCTGGAGATCGCCCAATACGGTATCACTTACGCTCCTCGCACGGCGATCAAAGGCCAAGCTCTGGCGGACTTCGTGGTGGAATTAACGTTCCCTCACAGTCCAACCCAGGTCGGCCGACCTGCCTGGAAATTATACGTGGATGGCTCAGCAACCAATGCGAGAGCAGGGACAGGGATTGTCCTCATTAGCCCCGACGGTCAGAGTTTCACAAACGCTGTGCGTTTCGGTTTTCGTGCGACCAACAATGAAGCTGAATACGAAGCTCTGGTAGGCGGGCTTGATCTAGCCCTCGCCCTGGATGTTCGTCGCCTCCATATCTTCATGGACTCCCTTTTGGTCGTAAACCAAGTCAAGGGAGAATATGAGGCACGCGGCGAACAGATGGTCAAATACCAAGAGCTGGTCGCCGAAATGTGCACAAAATTTGAAGAAGTACTAATCGAACAAGTCCCGAGAGAGCACAACTCCCAGGCCGATGCTCTTTCCAAACTAGCATCATCGGATGGGGCAGCCGACTTCTCCCATATCCAAATCACAAAGTCAGCAAGGCCGGCGATCGACAGGAATTTGGTTACCACGGTCGCCATCGCCGAAGAGAATTGGATGACTCCGTTCATCAAATACTTAAAGGACGGAACGGTCCCTGACGACCGTGTTAAAGCTCGCCAACTCCAGCTTCGTGCAACCAGGTATACCCTATTGGACGATCGGCTTTACAAGCGAGCCTTCAGCCTTCCCCTCCTCAAGTGTATTACACCGGAGTAAGGTCGGCTCGTTTTAGCTGAGATCTATGACGGGATTTGCAGAAACCACGTGGGCGGGCGAGCCCTCATCCATAAGACAACCAGACAAGGATTTTTCTGGCCATCACTACGGAAAGATGCGATCGCTTATGCCAGATCGTGTCATAGATGTCAGATAATGGGCCCCAACATTAAACTATCACCCGAGCAGCTCACCTCAATGTATAGCCCTTGGCCATTTGCGCAATGGGGCATCGACCTTATAGGTCCCTTGCCGACGGCTCCAGGGGGCTGTAAGTTCGCCATTGTAGGGGTCGATTATTTCACCAAATGGGCTGAGGCCGAACCGCTCAACAAGATCGGCCAAGAGCAAGTGATCAAGTTTATATGGAAAAACATCGTATGCCGATTCAGTGCCCTGTGCCATCATCTCCGACAACGGGAAACAGTTCGACGGCTTAGAAGTCATGCAATTCTGTGAAAAGTGGGGAATCAAAAGATTATTCTCAGCGCCCTATCACCCTCAGACGAACGGGCAGGTAGAGGTAGTGAATAAGATCCTCAAACACACGATCAAAGCACGACTCGAGTCCAGGCAAGGACGATGGGCGAGCGAGCTCCCAGACGTTTTGTGGTCCTACCGAACGACGACCCGCAATTCAACCGGCGAAACACCATTCGCCCTTGCCTTCGGAACGGAAGCGGTGATTCCTTCAGAGATCGCCGTCCTCAGCCATCGAACCGAACAAGAGATGACGACCGACAACGATATAGCCCGACGAATCGACCTAGACATGCTCGAAGAAAGACGGATGACCTCAGAAATGAAGAACACAATCCACAAAAGGAGAGCCGAGAAGTTCTTCAATTCGAAGGTCAGAGAAAGAAGATTTCAAGTGGGCGATCTCGTCTTTAAGAAGATCCAAACCCACACAGGCGTTTTTGGTTCGAACTGGGAGGGACCTCTCAGAGTATCCAGATGGCTAACTAAAGGAGCTTACGAACTGGAACATCCTGACGGTACTCCGGACCAATACCCCTCGAACGCCGTGCATCTGAAAAAATACTATCAGTGATAAATTTGTATTCGATTTCAATGATGTACAAGGAATATAATGAGATTTTTTCCTATCCCATCTATTATGGCGATCGCCCCACCAGGCATATCGCATGCCGCCGACGATCGCTGATCACGACGATCCTAGGTAAAATTAATGCAGCCATGGTCCTAGAGGTCGATGGAACCGACAACTTCGCCCATGCAAGGTTCCTTTGGGCTGAGATCGCCCGCCCTTCGTTTAAATACGAGGCCGGCGTAGCCGAAGGACCCTCCAAAATAATCAGTAGGCACGATCGCACGACCTCAAGGTACATCATCTAACATGGTGAACCCGAACAATGCGACGCGTCGTTACCCCCGTCTCAACGTACACCGTCGAGGATCGCCATCTTCATGGCGGGCTGAGGTGGAAGCAGAGCTGACAAGCCACGGACGTGGTGTCGAATAAGCCGACAAACACTCCGCGCAAGGACTCCTCCAGACCGAGATCGCCCGCCTTTCGTTTTAACACAAGGCAGGCGTAGCCTAACGGAGGACCCTCACAAAAAGTGAGTCGCGGGATACACAATATCCCTCGCACACGAAGACACGATTGGGGAGATCGGTCCATCGATCACCCCAACCACACATGACTCTTCAGAATCGGCAAAATAAAGATAGCTCGCCAGACAGACTAGTCTTTGTTCCCTTACTTACAATAAGTGAACAAAAACAAGGGGGCAGGGATAGGTCGAGCTAATCTCAAATACGATCGAACAAAGAGGAACCACACTCGATCGGCTTCGCTCAAAAACATGCAGGGCGATCGGGGTCGTCCGACGAAAATTACAAGTAAGAATTCCGATTCAAAACATGTCAATGCTTTCAACACTCAAACAATCGGTCGGACGAACAAAAAGTCGAAAGCAAATATACACGTACTCGTGAAAATTGCACGCAAACAATCAGAGGCGATCGCATGTAATACATTACGCAGTATGAAAAAAGGAGTATTTTATTCATAACACAAGCTTCATACATTTCGAGGCCCGAAGGCATTACAACAAAAAGTACAAGTTATGAAGGAAAAACAAAAATGCCTCTCAAGGCCCCGCTTGCTGGTCTTCGCCCTCGGGTTGCGGATCGGCTTCGGCCTCGGGATAAATGAGTTTTCCCGTATACCAACTCAAGTCGATCCCGAAGTCGGCTAAGTCAAGGATCGGCAAGGAGAACTCCGGGTGTAGAGGATTCGCGAGGGCGTAGGATTTGAAGCTCTCCATCAAGGGACCGATCTCGATCCCTGCCTTCTTTGCGGCTCGAACAGCGTCAGCAAAGGCCAAGTAGTAGGCGAACTCGCCGGCGAGCGCCACACTTTGGTAGGGATCGGTCTCGATCGCCTTCAGTTGGCCCTTCAACTCCACGGCCGTTTTCTCAGCCTCCGCCAGCTCGGCAACCTTGGCGGCATTCTCACAGTGGGCCTTCTCCAGCTCCTTCCTCGCCACGTCCAGCTCACCGCTGAGCCGATCGACCATCGTCTTCAGCCCGGCCGCCTCCTCCTGCGACGCCGCGAGCTTCTGGCGAGTTTCTTTCTCCTCATCACGGGACCGATCGGCAGCCTCCTTGGAGCGGCTCAGCTCCTGCATCAATCGATCCACGTCCTGCTTAGCCCTTTTGGCCGTCTCCTCATACTCTTTCTCCATAGACCGGATCCGATTAGCATCCTCGATATTTTTGTTCCGGGCGGCCTCGAGGTCGCGATGGAGATGAGCAGTGGAGGGTCGCCCCTCAAAATCCCTAGCGGCTTGGACGGCCATCGTCGCCGTCTGAAGAGCCAGGGCAACGGTCGCCTGCATGGCGTCTCCAGATCGCCGACGAGCGATCGCATCGAGATCGGTCGTCCAAGCCTTGGGCAGAGAGTTGATAGCCTGGCGAACGTAAGCAGGGACGTCGAGAGACTGTTGCGGAGCCTTGCTCGACAGAAAGTCCAGCACCATGGGAGCAACGTCCGGATCGGCAAGACGAACCCTGCAGCGCAAACCAAGGAAACCAAAGGAGTTAGCCTAAACCTTACTCAGAACGCCTAGCTCGGAAGGTTCAAACCATTCTCACCTGTTGACCAGCTCTGGATCACGGCCGAAAAAGGGCTTTCCCCGAGGAGTCTCGGCGTCAGCGATCGCCGTCCTTTTCAAAAAGCCGGCAGATGTCCTGGAGCTTGATGCCGATGGCACAGGACCGAGACCCCTCCATCATCGGAGCGGAAGAAACGGGGAGCGGCGATCGGCGGCTCCAAAATAGCTAAATCCGCCTCGGTAAGCGGAAGGGACTCTTCGGCCTCCACCTCTTGCGGCCCGGCTGTTCCTCTTCTGGACCACCGGCTCGGCCAAGCACCGCAGGCTTCACCACGAGGCGGGCGAGATGACGTCGCGGCAACGTGACCCGTTTTGTCCCGAGATGAAGGCGACCGATAAAACCGGGATTAGACATGGCAATCTCTGCGGTAGCTCGGCGTACGGGAAAATAAATTTACGCCAAAGAAGAAATTCAAACAAGTTAGACACTTACTTAGTCATGGCGACCTCTTGGAGACGATCGCCTCGCGAAGAGAGTAGATGAAAAGTCATACCGGGGGCCTTCAAGTGGCGAGGAAGCGAAGCAGTCGAGCTCCCAATCGATGAGATTCGTGGTCGTAGTGAACGTCTTTATAGGAAGCCGGCAATGCGCGAATCCACTCCCGCACGATCGAGAAATCAAAGGGAGATCGTCGATCGATGGAACAAGGGATCTGCAAAAGGGAAATAAATTAGATCAGTCAAGGAGTATCCAAATAAAGGGAGAATGGAAACCCTTACTTGGATTCCTCTCCCGAAAATTGGTAGGGATATCCAACTCCTCCTCCGGCGGTTCGCTCGATGCCGACCTCCATGCACCACCAACCCAGCACCACTTTTTCAGGTCGCCCCGAGTCTTGCTCGGCACCCCAATAACCACCCTACCACAGCGACCTTGGATATGGTAACCGCCGATCGATTCCTACGCGATCGGCTTAAAGAGATAATTCATCTCCGGTATGAGAAGGCAAGCGAAACAACTTTGTGACCGCCGAACAAAGTCAATGTGTCGATAATGCGGCCAGGCGTTCGCGTCAATCAAGAGGCGCCAAATTCCAGCGATCGGCCAGATACGAAATGGCGAGCGGCAAGGAAACCGCGATCCGGCGGCCAGTCATTCGTTGATGGCGACCATACCCTCGGGAGGCTGGTCGGCACGTTCGTTCTCGGAGGGCACGTGCAATGACACATCAGAGGGGATATGATATTTGGCCCTCCAGCGGGTCATGTCCTTCCAGGTCGCCGAACTCCGAATCTGACCAAGAGTCCATTCAGACGGCTCAGCAACCCGAAACTCCGTCCGCTTCACATGTACGTAGGGATGAGCGGCGGAGTAAGCCTCGAAATCAAACTCCGGACAGGGCCCGGCTATCCCCTCCATAAGTTTAGCAAAAGCCGTATAGACGGGGCCGGAGACGCTATCTTTTTCCCAAGACAAACGCATCAGTTCATCTTCCTCCACCGGCGACGCATCTCGCTCCTCCGCCGCCGCAGATCCCGCCACTACGGCCTCGTTATAAAGCTCCTGAAGCTCTGCGGGTGCAATCCCCGCACGAATAGCCTCTACGGCCGTTTCCACGGGGATTCCCTCAGGAATTTCCTCCCGGTCCGGCGAAGCCACAGCGGCAGAAGTGCTTCCGGCCTCGAAGACCTTAGATCCTCCCGACATATTCTCAAAAAACTGAGGGAGAGAGAAGAATTTGGTTTCTTACCTAAAGAGAGGAAGACGGTCGGCACAACAAGCTCCAGAAATTTCTGCAGAAATTCGGCTATGGATACGAAAGATGCGTAAAAAAGCGAAGAGAAGAAATACAGGCCCTTTTTATAGATGGAGACGAGGGCCTAAATGCAAATAGGAGAAACCTCGGGGGCTGGAACGCAACCGTCACGTGGGGACGCATTAAATGCGGCCCTCGAATCCCGCATACGCGTCTTTTCGAGGGCATGCCCGGCCAGTCGACAAACCGTCGGATTCCCCAATGCACGACGACGCGTGTCCCTGCCATTTCTAGAGAGCCCGCCTTCTTTTCCCGTTGCTCCCGACGCGAAAGAAGGTCGTCCATATTTGAATTCAGATCGGCTGGTCGTTTAAAACATTGGCGATCGCCAAACAGAGCCACCTCACCCCGTGTTTTCAACATCGAGACGAGCTGGGGGGCAATTGTTGTGCGGCGATTAAATCGCCACGATAGGCGATCGGCGACCTTCCAGAGAAGCCAACCATGGAAGACATACTCAGGACAAACGCCTAGAGTTCGGCACAATGCGGCGATCGTCTTTTGGTACCCAGCGATCGTCTTTTGTTATCTGACGATCGTCTTTCATGAGCGGACCAGAGGCGATCGCCGCATGCCACATATGGATCCAGCATCCGTCAAAACCGTCGAAGACCGAATCTTAGACGGTGGCCCACCCGCGGATCTTCGAAGGATACCGACAAATAGGATCATTGACCCCAGTCTGTCACCTACCACACCTACCGACAAGGCCGCCGAAAGGTACGAAGTGGGCCCTCCTCGGACAGCGACTTGCAACACGTGTTGGCTTCCCATTGGTTAACCCAGCTGGCCTCCAACTGCAACCTCAGACCTCAAGGGGACAGGCCCACGTGACGGGACGATCGGCCGTTTATTTTAATATAGAAAACGGCGATCGCCCGCGATCGCCTGAGGGATCCCAACTACCTTGCCCCCTATAAATAGAGGACTCACTGCTGCGGCCAGAGGGGGCGAATTCTACTACGAATTAAGTGCAAAATACACACCAAAGAGAGAATCAAAAGCTCTTTTGGCAACCACTAACACATTCATAGTGATATTCATACACATTCATCATATATCCCAAGCAAGAACTCACAGATTCATCCATCTGGTTCTTCCGGTAATCTACGCGCTCTAAAGCCTAGATAACTAGAAGCTTTTACACTCCTTGTATTAGATTCTAACATTAATATTTGTACTCTACAGTATATTTATTAATAACATCTCGCGAGAGCATTCAAGCCCGGGATTAACAACCCCGGCAAATCTTGTGTTATCTATCTTCTCACGGAAGTGTTCTCGCATTTGTTTGTTACTCGATCATTCCAGCAATACTATCTCCGGATAATATTTTGGGTAACAACACGGTGGTTGGAACTAATCAAAGATTACGATATAGAGATCCTTTACCACCCGGGCAAGGCGAACGTTGTCGCCGACGCCTTGAGTCGTAAGTCCGTTCAGGAGCAGATGCTTGCTCGTTTATGATTGAAGGAGCTTGGCAGAATTCCTTAAACCGAGATCGAGTGCAGCGAGTACAAGGGCAACTTTGCATGTTAGATATTTCATCGTCACTTGAGGAGGCAATCAGAGAGAATCAGGGTTCAGACCCATCACTGTTGCGCATCCGGTAGGATGTGGCTCAGGGGAAAGCCCCTGGATTCGTGGTCCACGAGGATGGACTTTTGAGATTTAAGAATCGGTTGTGCGTACCAGCGAATGACGAGTTGAAAAACTCGATCTTGAGAGAAGCTCATGCTACCCCTTATTCTGTTCATCCAGGGTCTAGCAAGATGTACAAGGACTTGAAACAAAATTACTGGTGGAGTAATATGAAGCGAGAAGTCGCAGAATTTGTTTCGAGATGCTTAACCTGTCAACAAGTCAAGATTGAGCATCAGCGACCGGCGGGTATGCTGAAACCACTCCCTATTCCAGAATGAAAGTGGGAAGACATTTCTATGGATTTCATCACGAGTTTGCCGACGAGTCGTCGTGGCATGAATACGATCTGGATGATTGTGGACTGCTTAACTAAGTCAGCTCACTTTCTCGAGATTAAGGATACTTGGGGTCCCGAGAGACTTGCCCAGTTATTCATCAAAGAGATAGTGAGACTGCACGGTACTCCTAAAAGTATCGTTTCCGATCGTGACGGACGGTTTGTGTCTCATTTTTGGAAATCAGTTCATCGTGCTATGGGAACTCAGCTTAATCTCAGTACCGCTTTTCATCCTCAGTCCGACGGGCAATCAGAGAGGACTATTCAGACATTAGAAGACATGTTGAGGGCATGCGTCCTTGATTGGAAAGACGATTGGGAAGCCCAACTACCATTAATCGAGTTCACGTATAAAAATAGTTGGCATGCTTCGATTAAGATGGCACCTTACGAAGCCTTGTACGGTCATCGTTGTCGATCTCCTTTGTGTTGGGACGACTTATCAGAATCAATCGGCACCGAGCCCGATATGCTTATAGCCGCCCGTGAGAAGGTAGATTTGATCAGGAGTCGTTTGTTGACCGCTCAGAGTCGACAGAAATCTTATGCAGACAATCGTCGTCGACCACTAGAGTTCGAGACGGGTGACCACGTATTGGTCAAAGTGTCCCCGAGTCGAGGTATTTTCCGTTTCGGAAAACGGGGGAAGTTTGAATCCGAGATTTATTGGACCGTTTGAGATTTTGGAACGAGTAGGCGAGCTAGCTTATCGTTTGGCCTTACCTCCGGCGTTGAGCCGAATTCATAAGGTGTTTCACGTCTCTCAGTTGCGGAAGTACGTTGTCGACCCGAGTCACATACTTCAGTTCGACGAAATCGAGATCGCAGATGATCATTCGTATGAAGAGCGTCCCATACGAGTCTTAGAGCGGCAAATCGAACAGTTGAGGAATAAGGCGATTCCTTTGGTTAAAATTCAGTGGTCTAGACACGGAGTCGAAGAGGCTACTTGGGAAACCTAGGATAGTATGCGGGAGAGTTATCCCGAGTTGTTTGACCCTTAGTTTCGGGGACGAAACTCTTTTAAGGGGGGGTATGTAATACCCGGTTGTAATCTGTTGATAGAGCGCTTTATATGGCATTCTGATGAGTCGCCCATACATAAGATTCCTAGATAAGGTAAGACATCTAATAGGATCCTACTACCTCTAAAAGGATATAGAACCTTCCATCTATATATCTACAACCAGTATTAGGTAAGACACATCACGGGAATAATAATTCCCGAAACAATCCTCAAATTTGTACCCACGCCACGTTCAAACTTTCAATTATAAATAGAGAATTATTTCAAGTTTGAAACACCTATGATATATCGTAGGTGGTTTTACTAACTGAGTGTATTTATTATTTGTTTGTGCATAAGTATTTAGTAAACAAAGTGGATATCTGCTTGGTTGTATATGGTAGGTGGTTTTACTAACTGAGTGTATTTATTATTTGTTTGTGCATAAGTATTTAGTAAACAAAGTGGATATCTGCTTGGTTGTGTGTAAAGTGAATGATAAGAATATTAGAATATTTGTTTTGTACTTGTTTGGTTAATAACAAGTATAAAGGCGCCCGCTGCGTTGCAGCGGGAATTTTCGAGAAATTCTTGCAATAATCATTTATGAATAATGTTTGGAAAGGGCTCTTCGTTGTGAGATCATGGTATGTTTTTTAACGACACGTGTTGTATTTGTTTGCAATAAATATTGTGTCAAGCTATATTTGTAGTTATCATATTTGGTGTGGCACCATTGTTTAGCGGAGGGGTTAATTTCAAAACTTTTTATGAAATTATACGTACGTTAAAACCATATCAAGATTGAGCTTCATTTGTTCGTTATCGAAAGACCTTTTTCTCAGTATTTTTTTTATATATTGGCTCTAAAGTTTGTTATATAAAAAAATCTTAAATATTAAAAGGTTCAATGATTGTTTTGTAATTTCTTATTTATTTATTTGTTTTATTTTATTTATTTAATTTTTTTTTAATATTTTTTTTAATATTGGCTCTTCGCTAGGTGGGGCTAGGTATTTATGCAACCGCCCTTTTTCGTTTTTAATTCATGGCTTTTCTTTTATTAGAGTCATCAAACTATTACGCATGTCCTCCTTTTCTTTAAATAATAAACTATATTTAATGGCGAAATGAATTTTTATCTATCTTGGAAACTTATTTCCTCCTATATTATTTAGAGAGAATAAGTGACAAAATAGATATTTTTATTTTCTACTTAATATATACGTACATATAATAGTTGTTGTTGATTCGACGTATTAAATTTTGGAAGTGTTTGAGTGTTCTTTTAATAGAGAGAAATATTTTACTACTCAAAATAGAACAATGTCTTGCAAAGTAATTTAAATTTTAATGTTTCCTATTAAAGTAGTTTTTCTTATTTATATATCTTGTTGTTTGTTTGTAAGTAAAATATTATTTAGGTCAAAATAGTAGAACACACACAACACATGTAAAAGTTGTTATTTTTAATGTAACAAAAAGTTACTCGATTTACTCCTTTATATATTATTCACTCCCTCCACTACATTTATTTAGTCAAGCCCGAAACCATATGACTTTTCCCATAGTACACAGCACATCACAATATTTAATCATATGCTTAATTTTCTATATAGAGAGAATATATATAAAAAAAAAAAAAAAGGAAAAAGAAGTAAAAAAACCGACCGGAGGTCAATCGAACTCCACGCATGTTAAAGGTCAAATTTTTCTTCTTTATCTTCTTCAATTCAGGAAGCACGCTACTTTTGAGAGAATATATAAAAAAAAAAGGAAAAAAAAAAGTAAAAAAAACGGAATAGGATATAAAAAAAGAAAACAATCAAAGAAAAAAAAAAGAAAAAAGGGGGGTGGGGGAATTTTTTAATCGGGCACGCAGCCCTATTTCCACACCTATAGTATGTAGTAGGAATTATATCAATATGGTTAAAGTATTGAATAATAAATGATACTACAAAATCTTGATCATTTCAAAATTACCGTAGTTCATTTGTAAATAGATAAATATTAATGGTAGTTAAATATTTAATTAGTTGTAATTAGTTTTCATATGCATAAATATTCTTGAAACTCTTATGACAAGAGTGTATTTTTGGTTATTTTAAGATAAAATTATCATTTTAAATCAAGTTCACAACTCTTTTTAGGTAATTTTTTTTTAAAATCATAATGTTGGACATAAAAATTAATCCAAACATCTATTTTATGGTTCAGGTAATTAAATATTTTACAATTTTAAATGAATTCAGATAATAGCATGTATTGCTCAACAAATTTGAGACGGAATGAGTAGTAAAATCAATTTACAATCTGTTTTAAGACGGATGCGAGTATTATATCTTCTAAATTTCATAGATTATATTAATAATCAATTTTTTTTAATTCTTTACTATTTATACTATTTATTCTTAATATTTATATTTTAATGTTCTGAATTTTATCGAAATGATAACTAATTATTGTAACGACTTATAGTTATATATTAAATAACTAGATACAAAATTAAAAGAATTTTGGTAATAAGCATATTCTACTATAGAGTTTTGAGATAGGGATGAGCACTAATTACCTGAAAATAACACAATCTCCAACCATTTACACAAATACAAAAAATCGACAATACATCTCCAACGCAAAAAGACAGAAATGAGTGGAAGCATAATTAATTATTGCTTGGCCTACTGACAAAGTGGCAGGGTCTCTCAGACACATGATATCATGCCTGTCGGTTGGGGAGGTCACAGATACTGATGAACCGATCAATATCATGCCATTTTCCATTAAAAAAAAAAATAGAGGTAAAAAGAGAAGGAAAATGAAAATTGTTGGATGGACCTTTGTTGTTGTTTCCAATAATTTTAATTTACAGAAGATCGGACCGCGAAGCCTTTTTCTTCTTTCAATTCTTTTCTTCCTTCCTTGATAATAATTAGGCCACAGCAGCAGCAGCAACCAGTGTGCCTGTTCTTGTAGCTTTAGATTCTTTATTAATGGATTCCGAGTTTACTTGTCTCGCTGTTTTTGATCTCTTTGAAGACGACGACGACGACGACCAATCTTCCCATCTTTTTTTCTCACTGGCTTCATCCGTTTCAATCTGTTCTTGCCTGCACTCTTGGCTACAAAATGGTGTGTTCCCTCTGTGTATGTGTGTGTGTGTGTGTGTATATATAAAAAAAAATACTGAAAATTTTTAAGGAGAATTAATGAATGAAATCAATAGCGTAGCCATTTTTTAAAATTAATTTATTACTATGAAATGAAAATCTAATTACCTGTACATGAATATGTCATGGTTTTGGCCGAGTGGTTTGCGGCAAAGGAAGCAAGAATCAAGAAAATGAGTTTGGTAGTTTTCATATAATTCACACTTAGTGTAATATGCAGCAGATCCCATCTTTACTTTGTCTTTTTACGGCGGAGCATGCAAGTGGTGGTGGTTCTCGGTGGCGGATTTAGTAGTGGTGGAGAGAGAGAGAGAGAGAGAGAGAGAGAGAGAGTGTATGTAGTAGGCAGCTAAGCTAAGGCTGAGAAAACGAGATTATTTATTTGGGAAGAGGGGAAGGAAAATAAGCTGGCCTTAGTGGGTATTATATAGGAAGAAACAGGTAGGGGTGGTGTGGGGAGGAGTTGATGTTGAATGCTGCATGGACCACCCACACCAGTGATATTAAACTAAATATATTAATTAATTCACATAAATATGGAAATGACAGGTTTCATTGGTTGAGACGACTTGGATTAAGTAATTATATACTCCTAATATAACTTAAAAAATTCACGAATATTTCATTATTATATATTATTTATGAGCATGAATTTTAATAAAAAATTAGGCACTGGTGGATGTGAGAGGACAAAGAATTCCACTTTTTGTTGTATGGATTATATTAATTATTATTGTTGATTAATTAAAGAAAAAGGGGTGTGGGCCATCCTTGTGATTGTTTTAAATAAGTTGAAAAAATTGAATAAAAATATAAGATTTCTAAAAATGAACACTCTTAGGGGGGAGGGAGTGGGTTCGGGTAGCAAGATCGGGAAGGGATACCCTAGCGGTAACACCGCTCCCTCCACATCGGGTAGCAAGATCGGGTTTCCATTTCGGTTTGTGAAGCCGAGCTTGGGCCACAAATTAAAAAAAAAAAAAAATCCCCTTTAAAACCAAACCTTTTCAACTCATTTTTTCAAAATAAAAATACACAAACCACAAATAAAAACACACACTAAGTTGTAGTTCCAACTTGTTTTAATTTCAACTTATGTAATGTTTTTTTTTTTTTAAAGTTGTAGTTTCAATTTTTAAGTTGTAGTTTTTTTTAAGTATTATATAATGTTTTTTTTTAATGAAATGGTATGTTTTTATTTTAAATATTGTATGTGATTTTATGTATGAAAAAAAAAAAATCGGGTACTAGGTGACCACTCCCTCCACTTAGGGTAGTGTTAGGGTAAAATTGGATAGTTTTGAGTTGGAGGATTTTTATTGGATAGAGGTGATGTGGCACCTAGGGTACTAGGTGACCACTCCCTCCTCCCTTATGGGATCGAAGAAAATATCAAATTTAACACACACTTATAAAATGGAGACGGAGGGAGTAGTGTTAGGGCTGGCAATTTTCGACACGACACGAAAACACGACACGGACCGACACGAAATTAATGGGTTAGTGTCAAGCCTTATTGGGTTCGGGTTCTTATCAGGTTGACCCAATAAGGACACGATAATTTCGGGTCGGGTTCGGGTTGGGTTCGGGTCGGGTTCAAGTAACCCGTTATAATTTATTTTTTTAATAAATATTTATTAAAAAAATAGATATTTAATAAATAATTTTTTAATAATTTATTTCTTTTAGACTTTTAGTTGAGGTTTATAATTCTTATTGTTTTTTATCATTTTTTTGTTAGTATTTATAGGTTATCAGGTTGTTATGGTGTTGAAACAGATTTTTAACGTGTCGTGTCGTTATCGTGTTGCTATCGTGTCGGGTCAACACGAATCCAATCGTGTTTTTATCGTGTTCGTGTCGTGTCCGGGTCGTGTTCGGGTTTGACCTTATCAGGTTGGGTTCGTGTTCGGATTTAGGGAATCCTTATCAGGTCGTGTTCGGGTTTGACCTTAACAGGTCGGGTTGTTATCAGGTCAACCCGATAACGACCCGACCCGCACGATTTGCCACCCCTAAGTAGTGTATTGTTCATTTCTCAGACAACAATATAAAAAATCAGTGGCTGCTTAGCAATCGAGTGACAAAAAACGGGTTTTTTTATTTTAGCTCCTGTCATGGATGGGTACGTGGTATTTTAATGCATAATTTACTCGATATAAAAATCTCAGTACTCGTTCCGCAGGAGGACAAGCTATATTAAAAATTCAGATCAACTCGGGAAAAATATATTAATAAAAATGATAAGAAGAAGTTTAATATATACTTTCTCCGTTCTTTTATTATTGCAACGTGTTGATTATTACACTGTTCACATACTTTCTTTTGACCATCTTTTGTGATTTATACATATAATAAAATATAGTCATGTGGGATCTTGTTAGATTCATCTTGAAATATACTTTCAAAATATCAATTTTTTATAATTTTTAAAAGTAAAGAATAGAATATATTAATAATCAAAGTTTTGCATTGGCAAACGTGAAAATCCAGATGTTGCAGTTATAAAAAAACGGAGGTAGTATACACACGTATTAGTATAAGACATGTAGACTCATTTAGGAGATGACGACCGTACTCTTTTTTTACTAAAAAATTTTATTCAATAAGAAATTTATTCTCAATAGTATTTGTGATTATTTTACATGATTATTTTTAATAATAAAGTATAAAGAGTTTATATTATTTCTATAATATATTTAGAAATGCTTCTTTATATAATACTAATACTAAATATTGGTATTGAAATACATAAATAAGCATTTCGGTAGCTTTTAACTTCAACTCTTATCATTGTAGCAAAAGGCGAAATCCCTCGCCCCCAGGGCCCCCACCCCCCGGTCCGAAAGGGATTGGTGGAGGAATTAAATCATGGTGACTCAACGGCCCACTAGGTGGGAGGAACAGTCTTGCTGCCCATGAGCTATCCCCACATTGGAGGGATAAAACCCACATCTGCAGTGCCAGGACTCGAACTGCCCCGTAGCAATCTGCCACACAGGAACCAGTTGAGCTGCCCATGAGGACACTTCAACTCTTATCATCACTTTAAAATAAACTGGATTACTAAACACCGCCCAAAATTACTAGCCACCGCCCTAGAAGATTACCTTTTTGCCCTTAATTCAGTTTAATTAGATTTTGGATTCTAGTTTAGTAATACTTTTCTCTCTAAACAACTCATCCGACGCAGCCGAACCGTCACAACACTACCGTCGATAAGCCGCCGTCCGCCGCCATCTTACCGCCGCGTGCGTCGCCAAATCTGCCGCCGCACCGCCGCCATGTCCGGAAAGGAAAAGCGCCGGTAATTTTATTTTTCATCCGTCTCTTGTTTCATTGGCGCGCGCCGTGCGGAGTGCACAGCAGAGGCATGGCGAGTATTTTATTACAGGCGTCGACGATGACGCTGGCCATGCCTGGCGTCCGTCGGTCACTTTGTCCATGGTTCAGCGTCCACGGCGACGCCACTTATGGTACAAACGTCCACGGCGGGCGTCGAAACCATGGCACAAAGGCGTCAGTCGGGCCTTTAGCATTGGATAAGCGTCTGCCTCGGGCGCTTCGACCACGGAAATGGCGTCACACGACGCGCTGTCACGATTGTTCTAGCGTCTGTTCGGGCCTTGACCACCATATTTTTGGAAAAAATAAAATTTTCAATTAATAATTAATAATGTGTATTCTTTTTATGATTATTACTTATGAGTTGTATTGTTTGCTAAATGCGAGATGAGAGGAGGAGCGGGCAAATCTATGCCGCTAGTCACAGAGTTGATGGGTTACGGAGCGCGTCACACCGAGCTCGTGGTGTTGATGCTTCCGTCGTAGACAGCGGGAGGCGGGCGTAGGGGATTCGAGGACGTACCTTATACGATTTTGGTATTGAGGATTCGGCGAGTATTATTTGCACGATGAGGCCGACGATCGGGAGGCGGTGATGATTCTTCTTCATTTTCGTGCGGGTTCGGAAGGAGAGGGGGAGGTTTGTTACTTCGGGTCTACCGGTAGTAAACGGCGTAGGGGGAGGATGAGACATCTTGGATGGTCTCGAGGAGATGCTGGTGGCCCTATCGGCAGCGGCGTTATCCCGAGTTTTGGTGGGCATGTCGCGCGTATCCGGGTGGAGATATGAGAGGTTTCTTTGAAGTGTCACACCAGGGCTGCTGCTTGTCGAGCTTGAGTCGGTGGCGCTCGGTTATGTCACCCTCTTTAGTGAGTCGGATCGGTGGGGCCAGGTTATCCCACCCGACGGACGCCATGTTCGAACATATTGACTCCGTTGATTTCTGCGTTCGTTGGCGGTGGCGGCCGATACGAACTCATGTCAAATGCCGTTCGGAGACATGTCCATCATGTTACATGATGTGTGGCGAGATCCTTCGCATTCTGTCGAGGCGATTGGTTGATGCCGATAGCACATCTACACGATTGCAGTGGATGTGATGGAGGTTCTTGGAGTATCGCGGTTGGAGCTACTGAGTACTCACTGGGGGGGTGGCGGCGTACTTATGGACTCGATTTTCAGGTCATGTCGCGATGGGGGGTCGAGTGGAGGGCACCCAGGCCGTAGCTTGGATGTGGTTGTTATTTGGATCCACATTGTTTGTTGACAAGAGTGGTAACCGGATTAGGCCTTCCTGCATATTGGAGGTGAGGGACGGTATGGATACTACCGGTCAGTATTCATGGGGTTCGGCCGCATTGGCTTTCATGTACCGTCAGCTCGGTATCGCTAGTCGCGGCGACTCCATGGGGATTTGTGGATGCCTTACCCTCGTTCAGGCTTGGATTTATGAGTATTTTCCCTGCTTTCGACCTCATCGAGAGCGTATGATTGTTGACTCCACGCAGCCTCGAGCTTCTACATGGAGTGTCCAGTCCGAGGGTAGGGACGAGCACCGCCTCCAGTCCTTGCGTCGCCGCATTGATCAGTTGACAGCCGCGGAGGTATAACGAATCCTTCTAACAATCTCACAATTCATTTAAAAATAACTTGTATACTTGTTGATTACATGTACGCAGATACAGTGGTTGCCTTATGGACCTAATCCGGTGAGGGATGTCCCGAGGACCACATTCATTGGATGGCTACGATATCGGGATATTATCGAGCCATACATGCCTGGTCGGGCATTACGGCAGCTCGGTTATGTGCAGACCATCCCTTTCCCGATCACCAGACCGGAGAAAGCGGTTCGGGCGTGGTCGAGCAGATTGTACCGAGTTGACTATCCCATTCGGATGTCATCTGATGCTTGGATGATGTTTCCGGGTGCATACAGGCTGCCTCTCCGACTATCAGCGGCTACTCATGATCAGTACTGCGCCGATGATTACATTGAGTGGTATTATCGGTATTCGCACCTCGGCTGCGAGCAACGGTGCGGCAAGACTGGATCAGTGATCCCTTCTCGTTCCAGCACCGATTACGTATGTTCTTTAACTTTGTAGTTTGTTTGATTTCATCATACATTACTCATTGTATTATATTGTCTCTATTTTTAACAGTGGGTGAGTCGGTCCGTCGGTATTACCCAGCACTGTATCAGACACCTTCCCCCAGACCAGGCGGAAGAGGCGACGACGATGCTCGAGGAGTTCATGAGGGATTGGCATTTGGCCAACTGATTTTGTATTTTATATTTTGTTTGTGACGGTATTTTGTTTGGCGTTTTTTTTTTGTATCTTGTATATTGATTGGCATTTTCGTTTTGCATTTGGCACTTTACTTTTGTTTGTTTTTTTCTGTTCTGCTTACAAAAACGAAAATTTATCTGTCAACTATCAAGATCAACATAAAAGAAAATTAACTATCAACTATAAAGATCAACAAAAACGAAATTTTTTTTAATTAAGGAACATACAACAAATAAAGTTTTACATCATACCGACTAATCTATTCCATTTTTCTATCCTGCTCGTATACAAATTCTCCCAGCCGCCAACACTACTATCATGGAATCTAAACCAGTTACTCGCTATTGGCGGTACAGGAAAATTAGGCATTAAATCTAGACGAATAAAATGTTTGTACGTATCTCCTATTTTCTTCCATTCCCCATTTTTAAACCTTTGGCCCATTTCTTTATCTTTTCCACAAATTCTATAGACCTTGTCTTCAACATCCTTATTAATATGCCATGTGCAAAGTAAGTGGGCACTCTCTGGAAATATCTCTTCAATAGGACGCATCAATCCCAACTCGCGATCCGTAACAATAGCCGTCGGATGAACATCAAACCCAAGCAAAATTTTCAACTTCTGTAACACCCACGCGTAGCTCAATTCGGTCTCATCTTTCATAATTGCATAGGCGATTAGGAAGTTCTTGTTACATGGAGTCATCCCGACTATCTCGAGAAATGGCATCTTGTACTTATTCGTTTTGTAGGTGGAATCCATGCCAATGAACCATCTGTAGGTCCGGATTAAGTTGATTGATGTTGGATGTGCCATGAACACGTGGGTAACAGCATTTGTATTCGGGTCGGCCTGCGTCCAATGTACGTAGTTATTCGTCATGACGAATGGTGAAAGCGGCCAGCGACATCTCTTTCTTCAAAATCATGCTTCCTCAAGTGGTCTATATAATTATAGATATGTCGTCTAGTCGGTTTGTCCTCGGGAAATTTATTACGAATGGCCGCCAAGATGGCACACGGCTTGGCAAGACTCATCTCACGAACAACTTTTTGGCGATTTACTCGATCCACTCATTTGACGATGCCCCTGGATAAACAATAAATGAGTGATTGTGCATACCCTTACTCCCGAGAGATCGGTCGATTATCCAACCACTCAAGTCATGCAATTGTTCGGCCTTTATCGAAATGTACACTTGCATGCTTTCGTCTTTGTGTCCTTTGAACAATGACATCCAAATCTCTTAATACCCCTGTCTGCTCACCGTTTACATCTCAATAGCTTTGTCTTTCCTTTATTCTTGCGATGAAATGATCAACTCGAAACCAATTTGAAGAGCAATTTTTTCGCCCAAGCAATTGCATCACAATCACTAGCGAATATTTCGTCATTAACGAAATAACCACTATAATCAACGCCGCGCCTTCAAATTCTTCCAATATAACTGAAATTTTTAATTGACACAATGTTAATAATAATACCAATAATATTATTATTAATATTTAAAATCAGCAAAAAAAGGTCAGGCGTCAAAAATGGCGCTGGACCATGGCCGAGCGTCGCTTGACGCACAGCCGCAATCTGGCGTCTGAATCGGGCCTTTGGCCATGGCACTGTTCGAATCGGGCCTTGGACCATGGTTCAGTGTCCGATTTAGACGCCACCTAGAACAGGCGTCGCACAGACGCTGTACCATGGTCAGGGCGGAATCTGTACCATGGAACAGGCGGAATATTCAGACACCTGCGTCATTTTCTACGAAAAATTACCTCCAGATGCGAATTCCCGTCCATTTTCGTAGTTGTCGATAATATTGACGATATATATTTGATTGTGTGTTATATTCGAAAAACTTGAGCTTGAAAGATTTTGGTGTGGTGTGGTGTTTAGAAATAATGAAAGACTTGAAATGGATAAAAAGGTAATCTTATAGGACGATGACTAGTAATTTTAGGCGGTGTTTAGTAATACCCAAAATAAATCATCAGATAACCATCTTCAAAATTCAAAAGGCAATAGGTTCTTCAAAGGACCGCATATTATTTCTCGTACAAAAGTGACGCAAATACTAGTAAGTCTAAATGCAGGATGAATCATTATCATAATCAAAAATCGTACCGCATACTAGGTGTGATGGGACGAGAGGAGGATATTTTTTCTAAGTGTTTTTTTCTCTCATTTTAGATGTCATGCGAGGCATGTCGACGAAGAGGGATATGAGGCAAATGAAAATATAAAAATGCACTCGCAACTTTCATGTAGGGTGGATTGAAATTGACATTTTAAACTGCTTCGTCCCACTATTTTATGGTGAGGATAATAATGTTAATTGGATAATAGATTCATCAAAATTTTAAAAAATATATTTGGAGCTAATGATTAATTCAAGAAAAATATATAAAATTTTGGAGTAAGTCTTCATATTCATATAAAATTTTTAGTTTCAATCCATGAAAATTAATGGAAGGAATACTTTAATTTAAAAAAAGCATATAAGAATTAATTGTAATTTTAATTATATTATAAATATTAATAAAAAATTATTTAGTAGGAGTAATTATTTTGAAAACTATGCATCATGTGTCTAATTTCAATTCTAAATAAACATGAAAAGTTATTTATTTAGCATTAATTAATTTTTAAAAATAGATATATATGAGATTAAGTGTAGTAGAGAATAAAAGTATAATTTATAAGAATTCCTATAAAAAAATATTTACTTGTGAGATAATTTACTTTAGAAAAATATAAAAATCATAATTTAAGAAAAGACCCAACGCTTTTTGTCCTTTTTCTCCCATTAGTCCACCTCGGGTCCGGGTTGGATTGGCCCCCACAATACCATAGCTATGATACAAACACGGTCCCACCAAAGCATAATAAGCTGACGAATGATAGCTCAGATTTCAAGGCCACTGTCTCCCACTGCCCGTTTTTCGCGGGCAGACGATAATATTCTTATTTACAGTATACAATTTTTAAATTTCTCAGTTACACGTGTGACGTTAGAGACGGTAACAGCGAAGCACGCCATATGCTGTGCGGCTTTCATGCGAAAACCCTTTGACCTCTTTCTTACAGACTCTCTCTCTTAAAATTACTTCCTTAGTTACTTTATTATTGCAACGTGTTGGCTATTACACTGTTCATATACTTTCTTTTGACCATCTTTTGTGATTTATACATATGAAAAAATATAGTCATGTGAGATCTTGTTAGATTCATCTCGAAATATACTTTCAAAATATCAATGTCTTATAATTTTTAAAAATAAAGAATTAAAGATATTAATAATCAAAATTGTGCATTGGCAAGCGTGAAAGTCCAGATGTTGCAGTTATAAAAGAACGGAGGTAGTATGAGTTAGGGAAGTTTCCGAAACTATAAAATTACGGAGATCGGACAACTATATATATAACTTCCCATATTTTATAAGTAAATTTCCATTTTTAGGAGTCCGTAAACCCCCTTGAACCCCCCTCCCTCGCTCTGGGTCTAATTAAGGGACGGCTAGGATCAACCAGATTGCATGATGTCTCAATTCGAGTCCCAAAATAATATCTTGTCCTCTTATGTAGAATCTATGTTCTATTATATTTTCATAAATAATTTTGGCTAATGCTTTCTTTCTCTATTGTCGAAGTAAGACAATTACTTACAACTTCATCACCAATTAAGTTGCATAAATCCGACTTCACAAGTTTTATTGTAGAAAAACAACTCTCTATTGTTGAATTTACAACCGGCAAAACCAATACAAGTTTTGACAATTGATAGACTAAAGGATAAGAAAGATGTTTTCTTGTTTGCACCATCACTCTAGCAAGATTGCATATATTAGATAGCGTAATTTTCCCATATCTAATTGGGCTTAAGTTTTTTAAGTGGGTTTTTAAATTTTATTTAAGTGGGTTCTAAAGTTAATTTAAGTGGATTCCTAAATTCTGTTTCTCCCTTAAACCCAAGTTCAGTGGGGTCCTAGCCACCCACTGAACAATATGTACATACATCCGTCCCTGCTTTGATTTGTATGTTACCTTTTCGGTCTAATATTAAAGGAGTCCCGATTCTCTTCAGTCACTGGACGGTCCAGTTCAATTTGAACCGTCCAAATCACACACACGTTCGGATGTGAGTGTGTGTGCGTGCTGGAGGATTCGGATCCCTCCAGTCCTCTCCCGAAATGGAGAGGATCCGCGCTCATATTAAAGAGAGGTGCTAATCCCCCCTTTTGACACCTGCGCCCCCTCTCCATTTTTTTTTCTTTTTTATTCTTTGTTTTAATTTTTATTTTTTTTTTCTTTTTTATCAATTTTATCTTATTTTATTTTAATATATTTAACATTAATATTCTTTTTTTTGTTATTATTAAAATTAATAGTTTCTATTAATTTTGTTTTGTTTTTCTTTTTTATTTCTTTTTTCTTTGAATTTTTATTTTACTTTATTATTATCAAAATTAATAATTTCTATTATTTATTTATTTTTATTTATATTATTTATGATTAAAAAAACTACGACACAATATAATAAATACAGAAAATACGATCAACATTGATAAATAAACTATTCAATTACATTATCTGGTCATTAAATCTAACCAAGATTGTATACTTTCTCCATATGGATCAGTCAATCCTTTACAATCTTCACTCACATTATTCCACTATAAAATTGGAATTGGTGGTACAGGATAATCGGAGTTCAAAAAAACTTGAACAAAATGATTATCATTAACTAATACAATTGCTATATGTTGACATTGTTGAAATGAAATTAGAGCTGACCTAAATGGCAAGTGTAAAAACAACTTCCACTAAGAGGAGTAAATGCATGCAACACGATATTATATCGTGTTGGAATGGCAATCCCATACATAAGGTCCATCCAACTCCACTGTGGTGCCGGAGATTCGAAGAAATTTAGTGCTCGCATCATATTATCAGCACCACCTCGTTCAAGATAAACACGATCGTAGAACTCCATATTTTGTTCAATTTCATAGTAAAGATCTGCTGGAACCTACTTCCAACCATTTTCTGAATTATACCCGACTTGTGCGGCTATCGCCCTATATCCACAGTTACCATCCCAAGAACATCAACTGTATGACTGACGTGACTCCGATATGCACTTGGCATTTGTGTGACATATGGATCATTGATTCTTTTTCCTGAATTTCGTGTACGAGTGTTCGTAGACTCAAAGCAAGAGCGCATCCTCGGCTGACTTTGCTCTTTTTTACTAGGTCAACCTTTGTTTTTTGTGTTGTAGGGTGGTTCTTGATATTTGCAGTTAGATGGATCTACCATGTCAATCATTTTATCTAACATATGATATCTAATGGTTGGATCCATTTTATCCAACTGCGTCTTCAACGTTGTCATTCTATCGGGGGATCTCGCCTCATTTGGCAAAGCAGAGGTCATGGATAACCTTTTCCAGTGGCAGTGGATCTCGCATATTGGAATTGACAAGAATTGTGACTGAAAAAACGGTAAGTGATGCTTACATGGCAAACCATATACAAAATTGAAACTACAATTACAATTGTCCAGATATTGTCCGTCGACCTTCTTCAACTCATTAGAGATCAGGTGGAGTGTCTCCAAGGATATGCAGCCTAGTCAGTTTTTGTAGATGTCCTCATTAAAATTATGTCATTTCATAATACGCGACTTTTCAAATGATCTTTGATATCTCCAAATTCCAGAATCAACATCTTGTCGATTTTTTCAATAGATGTGTCGATCGAAGACATCGTATCGCCCAAATATTTTTTCAATCTTGAATGGGCTGACTCTACCCTAAAAATTTATAATATTGTGCCAGAATATGAAATCAAGATGGATAAATATCTTTTTTGATACTAGTACATCTTTTTAAAGTTTCTCCACTTTTTAAATATCTTGGTGGTTGATATTTTCCACCCTTTTCACAAATGAGAGTGCATTTCGGGAGTTTGTTACTTATTTTCTTTGCGGATTTATCAATAACTATGACGAATCCATTTTTTCTTCCGATCGTCCTCACCCAATCTAACATATCATCTCTACTTTCAAAAATTTGTAAAAAAATAAAAAGAGTAAAACTAATTAAATGAGCAACATATATATACACTAAACTATATTTTAAAAACGGTTTTACTATATTTTCAAATAAAAAGAGTAATATATATATATATATATATATATATATATATATATATATATATATATATATACCAAAAATGACGAAACACGAAAAAAAATGATATTTACACGAAGTCGTACCTGATCAGTGGTAAATTCACACGACATGTTCCCATTATTTGCTGAATTATATTCTTTCATTTATTATAAACAGAATAGTGTTTCAGAAATGTGAACAAATAAGTGATATTACATGAGAAATTTAAGAAGAAAGGTGATGAGTTATACTTCTTCTTCACTCCCTATTTATACTAATTTGGACTACTAAATAATAAAAATTATTGACATGACAATTCAATAGGTAGTATAGATTAGAGAACTATTTTGTTGAAAGACTTTGAAATGACAATTCAATAGGTAGATATAAGTTAGAGAACTATTTTATTGAAAGACTTTGAAATGACAATTCAATAGGTAGATTAGATATAGGTTACTTAGGGATCTATTTTTTTTAAAAGATTTTGAAATGACAACTCAATTGGTAGCTAATAATAATATATATCAAGATAATAACATATAATCCGAATAATAATAATATATATTATTTGTATAGGCGACTATATAAATATTTTTTTTAAATATAAATATATTGTATAGAAAAATTATAGTCATAATAATGCGTTCACAAAGAAATAAAAATAAATATAAATATAAAGTAGTAAAAAAAATTATCGAAAAAATATCAGTGAAAAATTGAAAAAATTCAAATTATTATTATTTATACATACATATTATTCAATATATATATATATATATATATATATATATATATATATATATATATATATATATATATATATATATATATATATATATATATATATAAGTTCAAGAAGTGGGAGGAACAAAAAAATATTTTGATCTTTTTTGTCAGTTCGTAAAGGGGTGGGGGGTGGGGGGGGGGGGAGCATAGCCCATATTAAACTTAAAGTCATCTCATAAAAAAAAGTGTTTTGAGAAATGAGGTGTGGGGATGGTTGGAAATTGATTTATTAAAATGGGTTTAACTCAAATTTTGACCAATTATTTAAGTGGATTTTATTTTTCGTAAATGGAAATAAATTGTGAAATCATAATCTACATTGTTAGTAGATGAGATTAGCATTTAATTTTTCTCAAAACCAATTTCGGATGAATGAGAAATTAATGCATAAAGTGAGCCACTTAAATATATGGAGAAATGGAAAGGTGGGAATGTGAAGAGTCACATCTCATATTGGAAAAAATTGCAATTGTAACTATTTTATAAAGAGTTTCACCAAAGTAAAGAGTAATCATGTGTTACTCCTTATGGTGTACCATAGTGGACCAAGTTTGTTTGGACTAGCTCAAGGCTAACCCAAAATGCACCACTAACGGTGCGTAACACCGTCTGAGCCCGAGACCGCGATCGCGATGTCGCACGTCGCACTTGTCCCATTAGGCGCTTTAGAGGCGCACTTTGCACTCGAAATTCTATGTAAAGAACCCCCATTTGAATGATCAAAAGACTCTAGAAAAGATCAAATCCAAAATTACAAAGTTGAAAACATAAAGTTGTTCGCTGAAGGTTTAAATTTTGCAAGTGCTGCTAACTTAAACTAGGAAGCCGTTGTTGTTAGGGTTGTATACTCAAAACATACTTTATGCTTGTTTTACCTTATTTCCTTATAACTACCTATGAGAATATGAATTACATTTAATAACACGTTTTGCATATTTATTCACGTTATGGTTATGCAATAATGTAGATAATGTGGTGTGTTGGTGTCACACGGAAGATCACATTATCGGTACCTTATAAAATAATATAATAGTTCACAACCTATATAATTATTAGACAAATTATATGAATGGTTGTAGTGTATGCTTGAGATTAGTTGGTCTTGACTATTAACATACATTAGCGTATTTGCATACGTTGAACTGGATCGAGGTGAGATAGTGTCTTCTGTACTGACTGTAAGGAGAGCGTAAATCTCGGATAATTATTATTTATTAATTCTAAGTATATAATATTTAATTGTGTATTTATAATACTATTGCTTCGATTTACCATGAGTGAGAGTCAAAATGATCGACTCAATAAGCCTCGTATCTTGGGCAATAATATTATTTATATGACAGTTATTATTATTACTAGAAATCGTGTCCCGACTCGTGCGGGTTGATGATGTCCCCTTGAGGAGCTCGATAATGATTATTATATTAAACCCTGCAGGTGGATTTAATTCCGATATAATAATAAGGTTCGAGTGGTACTACTCTTGGATAACATATTAATCAATTAAAGTTGTCAGTAGCTTATAATTAATTAATGGACATTCGATATCTTAAACACGGTAAATAATATATTTAATAAGGAGCCCAATTTCGTAATTTGGGATTTTGGAAGAAAATGCAATATCAACCTTTTAGTGGACTAAGTTGATATTAATAGATTCATTATATTAGGAAGAGTCCTAATATGGTAAGATGAAATCTATTGTGAGTCCTTCCCTAAATCCCCTTTAAGATCCCTAGTAGTAGTCCAAGAGCCTATAAATAGGACATCAATGTGGGGGTTCGGCCATACATCATTCACCAAGGTTGTAAGATCAAATTTTTCTTCTTGTGTTTAATTGTAGATCTAGACTTGTGGTTTTGATCCTACACTTTAGATAACACATCAATTTGCTAAGAGTATTCATAAAATACTAGAAAGCAAGGAAAAATCGAGTGACCACAAACAAGGTGATTTCGGTCGACCTCATAGTTGTCCAAGCAAAGATCTGGTAGCTCGTTGCCCACACAACGTCCGGGTTAAGACGGATCATACTCTAGAAGGTCTAAAGGTACAAATACAAGGTGATCAATGCGAAAGCAACCATTATTGTTCATAGGTAATATCCTATGATCTTTTCGATCTAGATTAGGATATTTCAATTACCAACATATTTATTTAATAAATAATAAATAATATTTAAATTGCTTATTAGTCTTAGTAATTAATTAATTAGCATGCCTAAATAGATCTTATGCTCGTGGATGCGTAAAACACGATTATCCAACTTTCCCAAACTTCACTTCCACTGCGTTTTATTTCCAACAGTTGTATCTTAGGGATGATTGCCAAGAACTGTTAGCATTTTGTACGGGGCAATTTAGTCTCATAGTGATAGTATCCAATACTAGTCTCGACTTCATTCTCATCGCTTCAGTTCAAGAAAACCATCAGATTCACAGTCAATTCCAACTAACAATCGTAAGAGGAATTGTGTTTTCTTGAAAAATGGCAACCAGTTCGAACGCACCGTTACCCGCTGCTCCCGCACATGGCGAAAAATCGACGAAGTTTGTCGGTATCGACTTCAAAATGTGGCAACAGAATATGCTCTTCTACCTGACCACCTTAAGTCCTTCCAGGTTCCTGACGGAGGACCCCCCCCCCAACCGTTGCTGAAGAAGACACTGATTCTCAAATGTGAACGGTTGTGGATGCATGGCACCACCGTGACTTTCTATGCAGGAATTGTTAGGGTTGTATACATCAAAGCTTACTTTATGCTTGTATTACCTAATTTCTCGGTCTTTATCTATGAGAATATTTATGTTTTGCATATTTATTGACGCTATGGTTATGCAAATGTAGTCTAAATTACTTTATATTGTAGATAATGTGGTGTGTCGTGTCACACAGAAAATCACATTATCGGTTCCTTATATAATAATATTTAGTTCACAACCTATATAACATTAGACCGTTATGTGAGAGGTTGTAGTATATGCTTGAGATTGGTTGGTCTTGACCATTAGCATATATTAGCGTATTCGGTATACGTTGAACAGGATCGAGCTGAGATAGATTCTTCTGTACTGACTATAAGAAGAACGTACATCTCGGACAATTATTATTTCTTAATTCTAGTGATTAATATTTAATTATATATACTTAATATTTATTGCTTTGATTTATCATCGGTGAGAGCCACAATGATTGACTCAATATGCTCGATATTTTGGGCAATATTATTATTTATATGATAATTAATATTATAGCTAGAAATCGTGTCCCGACTAGTCGGGTTGAACATGTCCCTTGAGGCACTCGAAATGATTATTATATTAAACCCTGCAGGTGGAATTAATTTTCCGATATAATAATAAAGGTCGAGTGGTATACTCATGTATAACACATTAATTAATTAATTAAAAGCTGTCAGTAGCTTAAATTAATTAATGGACATGGAATATCTTAAACACGGGAAATAATTAATTCAAAAAGGAGCCAAATTTCGTAATTTGGGATTTTGGTCGGAAGTGCAATATTAACTTATTAGCGAACTAAGTTGATATTAATAGAGTCTTAATATTAGGAAGAGTCCTAATATTGGAAATAAGATATCTATTGGGAGTCCTTACCATATCCTCCTTAAGGTCGCTAGAGTAGCCCAAAACACCTATAAAAGGAGCATATGCCTTGGCCGATTTTCACACTTCCAATTGCCCAAGAAAATCGATTTTTTGCTTGTGTTAATTGTGGATCTTGACTTGTGTCTTGGATTCCATAATTTAGATAACACAAATATTTTTCTAAAATACTGAAAATATTCAAGAAAAATAGAGAGAACAAAAATCGTGAGTTTGTTGAGAAGAAAGTTTCGGCCGATCCATATAGCACTCCAAGTTCAGTCCGGTAGATTGTTGCCCACACGACATCCGGACGTAGGCGGGATATACTCTAGAAGATCTTGAGGTAGAAATACAAGAAGATCGGAGAGGAACACGAAGAGGAGACAAATCGACCAAAAGGGAATTTCTACCACTTCGCGTCAAATGTATAGATTACCGACTCCCATGCGTAAATATGCTTATTTAATTGTTTATTAATCTGTTTAGTTAATTAATTGACAAGTCTAAATAGATCCGGTTTTTCTGTTGGTTAGTTTATAAAACCTTTCATTAAATAATTTCCACCAACTTGCTTCCGCTGCATTTTATATTCCAACAATTGGTATCAGAGCCGGTCATTAGGTTCTGTTCAATTTAATTAATTTGGTGATTAATATGCTAGCAATTAAATATTCATATAGTGTTTTTTGGAATATTTTGTTAGAATTTGTCTTGCAGGAGAATATGATCCAATTATCATGGTTATGTGATGTTTTTAATTATTTACGCGTTTTTGGTAATTTGGCCCGGTTTGAGGCATGTATAAGTTTTTCCCGTGAGAAAATCCACGGGTAGAATATGATTTATTTTTTCTTGTAATTTGATGTAAATTCGATGTATTTTATTTCGAATAAAATTGTAATCGAATTGGAACACTCAAAGTACGAAAGAGAAAAAAGTCCAGCGCGAAGATGAGTTCCGATCGGACGAACCAACCGAGACCAGCAGGGAGCCGATCAGCACTCGGCCAGCACCTGCTCTCGGCCCCTTTCTTGCACTCGGCCGGCTAGCGGCTCAGGCGGTCAGGCGTGGCGGGTCGAGCTGCCAGGCGGCAAAGAGTCGGGCGGCACTTGGCGTGAGTCGGGCGGGCAGCAGGTCGGCCAGCGGCCAGCGGGTCAAGTTGTCCAGTTCGGGTCGTTCAATTCGTTTTTCCGAGAGATGCTTGAAGCAGTGGGAGCAAACGAGCCGAATATTTTCTCGTTATTCAAAACGAGAAATAAAAGCCATGATAATTGGATTTAATTATCCAATTTTTATTATTTGTTGGTTTTTATTGTTTTGATGTTTGGCATGTATGGATGTATGCGTGATATGTTTCCTTGCATTTTAGGACGAGAAAATTAAAAACCTTAATTTTTCAAAATAACTAAGTGATTTTAAATTGATTTTTCAAAATCAAATTGGCCTTCATAATTGGTTTAAGTTGTGAAATAATTAGCATGCGCGTTGACATTAGAGTCTTCCTCCACATCGGATGTGCTAATTATTGACTCACTGGTTTTAAACTTCAAATTTGATAACAAAAAGGTGAATATTATTTCTTATGAAAGGACCTCTCCATCTGTAAGACTATTATCATTAAATGATATTCTAAGATTTGTTAAATTATGGTGTTCACTTAGGTATATTGATTAATAAGCTCCTCATCGGAGTCTATGTTAATTAAATACATGGCCAAGAGGAACCAACTATTAATTATACTTGTCAAAACGCACCTTGGCTAGATAGTAAAATTAAAGACGTTAAAATCTACTTGAAAATGTATGTGTAAATGTCAACACTATCGTGGCTTGCATGTGCGGTTTTTCAATGTGTTGGTTGATTGCATATATATTGTTTTAAGGTTTTTTCAATATATTTTGCGTCGAATTATGTGATGAATGGTGTTTTTAATTTTATTCTCAGATGTCTTTCAATCCACTAGCTGTTATTCTCAAAGAAAACAAACTTGATGACACTAACTTTGCGGACTGGAAAAAAAATCTTGATACTGTCTTGACTGCCGAGGGGCATAAATTTGTTTTAACTGAGGAGAGCCCTGTAACACCCCAAACTAGGCGGGTATTATAGTGCCGTGGACCCCCGACTGGGACCCACCAGGCGAATGAAGGTTAATGAATTACACAATACAAATGTAGTACCGAACCACATTACATCATCAATTACTCCGATGAGGAGTTTCAAATACAACACACCCAGGGAACACTGAATACATGTATATTTTATATGAAGATAAAATATACAACACTGAACAAATGACAATCCAAAAGGAAATGCAGCGAAAAAAATACATAACAAGGAAACATGAATGGAATGAAGAGACTGGGGCCCTCTACTAGTATCACTGGGACTCCTCACCGTCAACGTTCTCTTCCCGTGCTTTAGCCTTGCCATGACCTGAAAACAACATCCCCCAACAGGGTTAATTACACAAAACAACAATCCTCAAGAGTTGAACAATCACCATAATTACATATCTTAGTTATGAAATCCAGCTGAAGAGGGGCATCGTAATACGCCCGTAATGGTATGTGCAAGTGCACAAGACGAGTGTCCGGACACACCCGCCCTTGTACCTAATTAGTCTCACGGAGGCACGTTACCGTGTGCACAGTCCATTGTGTTGGTGAACCCGATCACATGACTATCATGTGCCCGACTAAAAATTCCACACATCCCCACCCGGCCACGCAATCTGAACCCAGAAGATCACAAGAACGAGAGTGACCAATGAACATTAATGAATAATAATCTGACAAGGGTCAAGAATGACTCACCGAGATGAAATAATACTGAAATGAATGGTAGCTCATTGAAATGATTGGAACCGTCGTTCCTCGTGAATTTAATGATTAATTGATAATTACAAGTCTCGACATGAATGATATATTATGAGTGAATTACATGTATGAATGAACAACAACGTAAGGAAATAATATCCCTTTAACCGAGTAAGAATTAACTTACTCAACACCAGTGATGAAAGTCCTTCCTCGACAAACGTCCTACGTGGAAAATACGAGTCGCTCGAACAATCTTGAATAACATAATTACCAACAAACGCTCAATATACGTATAAAGCACGATTATCACCAACTCAAAAGTCGATACAACAATAACCAAAACTCATTGGGGCATTCTAACGGATACGTTGCAAACATTCTCCCGTTGATTACAACTATTCCCCAAAAATATATCGAAAACCAACCTCCAAAAGTAATCCATTCCAACAATACTTCATTAATAATATCAATTATCCCATAGGAAACCACAACTCAAGGTTACGACAACATCAATCGGAAACCCCCAAAATATCCAAAGTCAAACCCCAAGGTTTCTTGAATAATTCCCCAAATATTCATCAAATCCGCAATATACACCAACAAATCCATAGGAATATATGTATTCAAGGTAGAGAATCCATATATAACACATTACAACATCATAGCAAGTTCACACGAAGAGATCGGAAGGAAAAACACTCGAACTTTGAAAATCTAGATTCAAGAAATGATTACCTTGATTCGGACGGTAGGAGAAAATTAGGAGATGATAAATCGATGATACGAACTCAAAAACCTTGTTGGATGATGAATTCTCCGATCACAAGTGCATTCTAAGTTCTAGCCGCGGAAGAAGGGAAGACAATGGTGAAAATGAGGAATAACCTGCCGGTCCACTTATATAAATCTCAGGGACGCACGACCAAAACCGCACGATCAAGTGTCCGTGCATACGGTCGTGCGTGAAGCCTCTGCCAGCCACCGCTATAGCGCACGAGTGCCGCGCACGAGCAGTAACTCGTGCGGCCTGCTCGTGCGGCCCTGACTCAAATGCTGGGTCTCAGCCCAGTCCAGTCGCAACACACGAGCACCACGCACGGGCAGTTGCTCGTGTGGCCTGCTCGTGCGGCCCTGACTCAATCCACTGGGTCTCTGCCCAGTCCAGCCGCAACACACGAGCACCACGCACGGGCAGTTGCTCGTGTGGCCTGCTCGTGCGTCCCTGACTCAATCCGCTGGGTCTCTGCCCAGTCCAGCCGCAACACACGAGCACCACGCACGGGCAGTTGCTCGTGTGGCTTGCTCGTGCGGCCTTGCTCGACATGCAGTTCAGCCTATAACTAGTGTAACACCTCGTCTACTATCTGCTACGAACGTCAACGTTGATAAAATACTCATGTAGAGTCTTAAACGTTGATCAAAATACCAACTAGTATCCAACGAATGTAATGGAGGAAAGGAACATGACGAGAACAATACATATAACTGATGTACCGAGTACAATAAATCACAGAATTCGAGAAGTACGGGAACAAGTAGCACGAGTATTACAAAAATTACGCCGAACGGTGAACACAATTTAGTGAGTTTGAATGGTGGATGATTATTAATAAGTGAAAAATTACAGAGGAACGATTTACTGAATGAGAATGAATGAATTTACAATCGGGTATTACAAGCCCTTTGGAACCAGAAACGGATGCCACTCCTGAAGAGTTGGCTGAATTCCGGAAATGGAAAAAGTCTGATGAGATGGCTCGCTGTTACATTTTGGCTTCATTGACAAATGTATTGCAGCATCAGCATCAGACGATGGGCTCGGCCGCGGAAATGATAAAAAATCTCACTGAGATGTTTGGTCATCAGAACCGGGCGGCTAGGCAAAATACAATGAGGGTTTTGATGACAACCCAAATGTCTGAAGGGACTCCAGTAAGGGATCACGTTCTTAAAATGATGTCTCATTTGAATGAACTGAGCATACTAGGGGCCACTATCGATGCGGAGTCGCAGGTCGATATTATCTTGGGCAGTTTACCAAGAAGCTTTGAGCAGTTCCGCCTCAACTACAATATGAATCGTAGGACTTACACATTGGCGGAAATTCTGACAGAGTTTCAGTCTGCCGAAGGTCTCTTCAAACAAGGTTATCATCAAATTCTTGCGGCAACCGGTGCTGCTTCTTCAAAACCCAAATGGGGAAAGAAGAAAAAGCAGGTTGGCCAGAAGCAAGTGGCAACCTTCAAAGCTAAGGGAAAGGATCCTCAGTCAAAGGCTCCTCAGTCGGAAGTGAACAAAAAGCCGAAGGGCAAGTGCTTCAATTGCGGTCTGAAAGGGCATTTCAAGACTGATTGCCCTAAGAAAGGTACGTCTCATGCACTAGTAGTCAAAACATGTTTGGCTGCCTGTTCTATCACTTCGTGGATAGTGGATTCGGGATCCACTGATCATGTTTGTTATGACTCGCAGGGGTTCCAAGTAACCAAGGTACTTAGTGCGGATGAGATTACAATAAGCTAGGGCGACTATTCCAGACTGAAGGCTGTTGCAGTGGGAGTCGCGCAACTAAAAGTTGATGATAGGATTTTAGTTCTTAATAATGTATTATTGGTACCCGATTTTAGAATGAATTTGATTTCAGTTTCTAAATTGCGTAGTGATGGATATTCAGTTTCTTTTGAAGATAATGCAGTTATTAAAAGAAACGGTGAATATGTTTGCATGAGTACTTATAGTGAAGAACTTTATATCATCAATGCTGCACCAGCTCCCTTGCATAATTATAAATCGCTTAATTTTTTGACTAATCCTAATAAAAGAAAAGAACCTTCGAGCATAAATCCAACATATTTGTGGCATTTATGATTGGGTCATATTAACCTTAGAAGGATTCAAAGATTGGTGAGCGATGGCCCATTGGATTCACTCCAAGTTGAGTCATTTCCAACATGCGAATCCTGTCTAGAAGGTAAAATGACTAAAAGAGCTTTTCAAAGCAAAGGAAATCATGCACAAAATGTGTTGGAATTGGTTCGTACCGATGTATGTGGTCCAATGAGCATCTAGGCTAAGGGTGGTTTCGAACACTTCATCACGTTTATAGATGATTATTCGAGATATGGATACATCTATTTGATGCGACGTAAGTCTAAATCTTTTGATAAGTTCAAAGAATTCAAGACTGAAAAGGAGAAGCGTCATGGGTAGAGTATCAAGTCACTACGATCTGATCGTGGTGGCGAATACCTTAGTGGAGAGTTTTTAGATTTCTTGGCACATGATGGGATTACTTCCCAGCTCACAGCGCCTGGTACACCACTACAAAATGGTGTTGCTGAACGAAGGAATCGTACGTTATTAGAGATGGTTAGGTCAATGATGAGTTATTCTGATTTGCCTATTTCGTTTTGGGGATAAGCCTTGGAAACAGCGGCGTACATTCTAAACCTGGTGCCTTCGAAATCAGTTCCAAAAACACCCACAGAATTATGGAATGGGCGCAAGCCCAGTCTAGGACATGTTCGGAATTGGAGTTCACCGGCACATGTGCCGAATAAGGAAGTTGATAAGTTGGCATCTCGTACAGAAGTATGAGTGTTTGTAGGATATCCGAAGGGAACGAAGGGTGGATTATTCTACAGTCCTAAAGACCAGAAGGTCATTGTTAGCACCAATGCCCGGTTCTTAGAGGAGGACTATGTGATAAGCCACAAGCCTAGGAGTGAGGTCATTCTAGAAGAACTTAGGGCCGAGATTTCGACAATGCCAATTTTGTAAACACCAAGTGTACCACGTATCGACATTATTGTGGATACGCAAACCAAGGACACGCCTCGTCGTAGTGGGAGGGTTGTTCGTCAACCTGAATGTTTCATCGGCGTGGGAGCCTCTTCGGACCACTCCCCGGACCAGGATGAAACGGATCCATGTACGTACAAACAGGCAGTTCAAGACAAGGATGTTGAATCCTGGAAAACAGCAATGGAATCCGAAATGGGATCTATGGATTCTAACCAAGTGTGGGAGCTAGTAGAGCTACCCAATGGGGTAAAACCCATTGGAAGTAAGTGGGTCTACAAGCGTAAGCGAGGATCGAAAGGGAAGGTTGAAACCTTCAAAGCAAGGCTTGTTGCGAAAGGTTACACTCAAAAGGAGGGCATCGACTACGATGAGACCTTTTCATTAGTAGCCACGCTTAAATCGATCTGGATTCTCTTAGCTATAGTTGCGCATTTAGATATGGAGATTTGGCAGATGGATGTCAAGATTGCGTTCTTGAACGGGAGTCTTGATAAGGAAATCTACATGCACCAACCTGAAGGATTCATTGCTGAAGGAGAGGAGCACTTAGTGTGCAAGCTTAAGAGAGCCATTTATGGTCTCAAGCAAGCATCAAGGTCTTGGAACATGCGATTTTATGAGGTCATTCAATCGTATGGTTTTGAACAGTGTCCTAGTGAGGTTTGTGTATACAAAAAGTGCGATGGAAATGTACTGGTGTTTTTTGTACTGTACGTAGATGATATACTTCTAATTGGAAACAATGTGAAGGTATTATGAGACGTAAGGGTATGGCTGTCTGAGCAGTTCGATATGAAGGATTTGGGAGAAGCTGGGCGCATCCTTGGTATTAAGATCTTTCGAGATCGCAAGAAAAGGATGTTGTGCTTATCTCAGGCATCCTGTATCGATACAGTGCTAAAGCGGTTCAGCGTGGAGAATTCCAAGAAAGGTTTCTTACCTTACAGACATGGAAGTCAGCTATCTAAGGCTATGTGTCCTAAGACACAGAAGGAGATAGATGACATGAAGATGGTCCCTTATGCTTCGGCAGTGGGAAGCCTCATGTATGTTATGCTTTGCATTAGGCCTGATATCTGTCATGCTGTAGGCATGGTGGCGAGATATCAGTCGAACCCAGGACCTGGACATTGGATTGTTGTCAAGCATATACTCACGTACCTGAGAAGGATTAGGGAGTATATGCTTGTATATCAATCAGATACACTTTGTCCTTTGGGTTACACTGACTCAGATTTCAGTGCGGACAAAGAAAAGTCGAAATCAACTTCCGGATATGTTTTCACTTTGGGAGGTGGAGCCATTAGTTGGAGGAGTGTGAAACAGAAATGCATAACAGACTCTACCATGGAAGCCGAGTATGTAGAAGCCTCAGAGGCAGCTAAAGAGGCGGTATGGCTCAAGTACTTCCTAAAGGATTTGGGTGTGATTCCTGATTTGCCTAGGAGTATTACACTTTATTGTGATAATACCGGTGCTGTTGCAAATTCGAAGGAACCAAGGCCCACAAAGAAAGCAAACATATCAAGCGCAAATATCATATCATTCGAGATTTTGTGAAGAGAAGGAAGATTATTGTCTCCAAGATAGCATCTGAAGACAACCTAGATGATCCTTTCACGAAAGGGTTTCCCTCAAAGTCATTTGAAGGGCATGTGGAAGGAATGAGGTTGAGATGTATGGCAGCATTGCTTTGAGTATAAGTGGGAGATAGATAGACATAGTCTAGATAGTATACTTCAAAAGCATGCTTTGAGTATAAGTGGGAGATTGTTAGGGTTGTATACATCAAAGCATACTTTATGCTTGTATTACCTAATTTCCCGGTCTTTATCTATAAGAATATTTAATTCATTTATCACATGTTTTGCATATTTATTCACGCTATGGTTATGCAAATGTAGTCTAAATTACTTTGTATTGTAGATAATGTGGTGTGTCGTGTCACACAGAAGATCACATTATCGGTTCCTTATATAGTAATATTTAGTTCACAACCTATATAACATTAGACTGTTATATGAGAGGTTGTAGTATATGCTTGAGATTGGTTGGTCTTGACCATTAGCATATATTAGCGTATTCGATATACGCTGAACATGATCGAGGTGAGATAGATTCTTCTGTACTGACTATAAGAAGAACGTACATCTCGGACAATTATTATTTCTTAATTCTAGTGATTAATATTTAATTATATATATTTAATATTTATTGCTTTGATTTATCATGGGTGAGAGCTACAATGATTGACTCAATATGCTCGATATTTTGGCAATATTATTATTTATATGATAATTAATATTATAGCTAGAAAACGTGTCCCGGCCAGTCGGGTTGATCATGTCCTTGAGGCACTCGGAAGGATTATTATATTAAACCCTGCAGGTGGAATTAATTTTCTGATATAATAATAAAGGTCGAGTGGTATGCTCATGTATAACACATTAATTAATTAAAAGCTGTCAGTAGCTTAAATTAATTAATGGACATGGAATATCTTAAACACGGGAAATAATTAATTCAAAAAGGAGCCCAATTTCGTAATTTGGGATTTTGATAGGAAGTGCAATATTAACTTATTAGTGGACTAAGTTGATATTAATAGAGTCTTAATATTAGGAAGAGTCCTAATATTGGAAAGAAGATATCTATTGGGAGTCCTTACCATATCCTCCTTAAGGTCGCTAGAGTAGCCCAAAACACCTATAAAAGGAGCATATGCCTTGGCCGATTTTCACACTTCCAATTGCCCAAGAAAATCGATTTTTTGCTTGTGTGTTTAATTGTGGATCTTGACTTGTGTCTTGGATTCCATAATTTACATAACACAAATATTTTTCTAAAATACTGAAAATATTCAAGAAAAATAGAGAGAACAAAAATCGTGAGTTTCTTGAGAAGAAAGTTTCGGCCGATCCATATAGCACTCCAAGTTCAGTCCGGTAGATTGTTGCTCACACGACATTCGAACGTAGGCGGGATATACTCTAGAAGATCTTGAGGTAGAAATACAAGAAGATCGGAGAGGAACACGAAGAGGAGACAAATCGACCAAAAGGGAATTTCTACCACTTCGCGTCAAAGGTATAAATTACCGACTCCCATGTGTAAATATAATTATTTAATTGTTTATTAATATGTTTAGTTAATTAATTGACAAGCCTAAATAGATCCGGTTTTTCTGTTGGTTAGTTTATAAAACCTTTCATTAAATAATTTCCACCAACTTGCTTCCGCTGCGTTTTATATTCCAACAGGAATTATATCCTAAATGGGTTGGACGACACATTATACAACGTGCACAGTTCAATAAAGACGTCTAAAGAGTTGTTGTTGGCCACTAAGTATATAGAATACAGCTTGGAAAGTGTTTTAAACAACAAGCTGCATGATTTTCAAATCTGAGTGCGTAGCGGAAGTCTTGTTAAAGTAGGTTGCTGTAAATACAGCAACTAGATATGAAGTGTATACTTAAAAATAATCACAGATATTAAAACAGTAAATGCCAAAAGGTAAATGACACCGTAATTAAAGTGGTTCTAGGTAAACCCCTCTACGTCCACTGGTCCTCCATACAGGAGTGAAAATGTTTATTATAAATACTACGTACACAACTACGTATATATAATCAAACCTATCAATGCATCGTTCACACAGATTGATACAATGATCGAAGCTTTCAACCGTTCACACAGATTGGTTTAGGCTTTCACTTGACTAACTTCTTCACACACAGTTCCGAAGCTTTGTCTCTTCAATGCAAGTCCGTCACACACAGTTCGGGAAAAGCAATGCTTTCTCAGTCCACACAGGGCTGATGGGTTTGTTCAACGAAAGAACGATGGTTTGAACAACAGCTTAACTTTCTTGATCTTTAGCTGATAATGTGTTGTTCAAGGTTGAGCACTTTAAATATTTCTTCTCTCAGAATATGCAGTATACTTGAAGAAATATGTTTGCTCGGAATATTCGTGTAAGCGCTTCTGGTTGCTTGTTATTCTTGGTTGTTCTTCGTGGTTCTTGGTAACTGATCTTCAAACTCTGGGGGTATTTATATATAGCCCTCTTAATAGATCCGTTGTGAAAGATCCGTTGAGCAAAAGTCCATGACAACTAGATAGTTGACTTGTATAGACCAAGATCCGGATTTTGCGTGGTTTGAAGATCTCTGTCGGCTTCAGTATTTAAATACTTTATCCTTTCAGTATTTAAATACTTCTTTATCAAACGGAACTTGACTTTAGCAAATACCAAAGATTCCTTTCCAAACGGTCTACAGTCCTGTTTCGATGTGTATTGAAGGTCTCAATACTTCACAGCTTGAATGTTGTATCCATTTGTGCTGTAGGCTATAGTAGAGAAGTCGCTGTATGGAATATTTGCTGTATGAAGGGACATCTTCCATACTTGGCGCTTTTTAGACTCTGTTGCTGTATGATGGCATGATGATAAGTCTTCGATACAGGATCAGTAACTTCGATTAGTCTGTTGATACAGCAGCTTGCTGTATGCTGGATTGGCACATTGTCAAAACACTCTTATCAAGATCTTTCGATACAGGGATTGTTATCCCAACAGTTGTGGAACTCTTTGTAAAAGAAGTATAAAAGATAAGATGTCGGCACAAAGAAATTTGTTGCTGGTAAGTTTCTGGACTTCAAAATGATTGATACCAAGACGGTGATCAGCCAAGTTCAAGAGATTCAAGTCATACTTCATGACTTAGTGTCTGAAGGGATGACGTTGAGTGAATCTTTTCAAGTGGCCGCAATAATTGAAAAATTGCCGCCTATGTGGAAAGATTTCAAAAACTACCTCAAGCACAAGCGTAAGTAAATGAGGATTGAGGATCTAATTGTGAGACTACGCACTACACCAAAAACAGGATTTTTTGACATTGAAACTTGCTGGATTTGTGACTGACAATGACAGTCACAACTTTGTGACCCTCAATAATAGTCACAAATACCAAACAGTGATAAATCCAAGTATTTGTGACTGTTAATGACTGTCACAAGAATTTTGACTGTCTTGAGCAGTCATAAACTTTTTCAGGTTAAAATATTAGCATATTTTCCTCGTTTCCTTTTCATTTCCCTTTCTCATCTGCACATCGATACTTGGCTTAGGGTTTACCACCCTTCCTCTCCGCCCCTCTCTCCCTCTCTTGGCTTTGATATAGACATAACCATGGTGACCTGCTAAAATCTACGGTGACCACGCCATAGCTGCGGCTGCGTTTGTCGCGATTGAAGGACTCGGGTCGGATTTACTCAATTCCGATTCAAGCCCTGGCGGAAGGAAGTGAAGTATTCTGGTCCGATGGAATCCACCGGCGATTCTATGAGCGCGGCTGAAGGGGTGTCGGAGTGGTGGAGGCTGAGGTTGGAGCACCGCAATTAACTCATTTAGATAAAATCATGATACACAGGTACTTTGCATAAAAGAGGAGACTTACGTCCACAGGCCGCACGGAGATGACGGTCGCCCACGATACTAATCTCATCCGAGAACATATCCGACACGTTGTGACTACGCACAACTCAACTTGTCACCTGACGACTCGAACGACAAGACAACACATTACTCGACAAACCACGACTCGACTCGACCCGACAGCCTAGGTTTCCGCAACCTAAGCTCCGATACCATATTTGTAACACCCCCAAAACCGTATGGGAATATTACACGCCGTAGACCCTTTCCACAAGGATCTACCAGGCTAAACATCCATGAACAACCAAATGCTTGCCCGGCCAGGGTCAAACAATATAATAATACAGACCGTTAAGGTCACTTACACATAAACACACAGACCGATGAGGTCACACAACTCTATCAATGTAATCGACTAACAACATTACCGACACGTGGGTCGAAACACAATCTGACGGAAGACCGAATCAACTCTAATAATACAACCAAACTCTACCAACTCTCGACTCTTGATTAGTATCGCACTCGTCATCCCCTTGTGCCAATCCCGTGATCGCTCCCCGAACTCCGCATGTACACGGACGCAGTAAGACATCCACCCCGATTACTCGGGGGTTAGTAAAACTCCACTGTTTTACTAGTGCAAGTATAAAACGATACGAAATGCAACAAGTAAATAGCAACTACGAATTTAATATGGAAATCAATTATCAAATGTTCCCGAGAAGTTTTATTAATTTAGAACTCAAGCAAGAGATATTTGAAAAGGAACACATCATCTCGGGGATTTTTAAAGCAGAAATCATTTTGGACCTCGAGTCCCAATTTACAAAGCCTTTTCGAAAACATTAGGGCCTTAGCCCGATTCTCTTTTCAAAACACAATAGATGTGATATCATTATAGGTCCGAGACCCGTATTTAAAATGTTATCCAAATAATCACTGCTATACGACCGTTGTTCGTACACACCATGTAACGAACTCCGGAGGCCTCGACGGACCTTACCCGGACCACACACTCTGTTCGTACACATCATGTACCGAACTCCGGAGGCCTCGACGGACCTTACCCGAATCACACACTCTGTTCGTACACATCATGTACCGAACTCCGGAGGCCTCGACGGACCTTACCCGACCACATACATCGTTCGTACACATCATGTACCGAACCCCAGAGGCCTCGTCAGACCCTACCTGGATCACACACCTTGTTCGTACACATCATGTACCGAACTCCAGAGGTCTCGTCAGACCCTACCTGGAACACACACACCTCGACACAACACAATTCATAATCATCAAATGTCAAGCCATTCCACATTACACCGAAATGCATAATCAAGTATGTAAATCAAAACAACACAAATATCATAATCATCACAACAACTCACAATGAACAATCACGCCCGGCACAACTTAGATGATTTGCACATCCAACACAATTCCACGATGTTAACTAGGTGATGGTATTATCGCTACCATCAATCATTCATGAAAATCAATTCATACGAAACATATTCACGAAAGTAAACCAATGCATCACAACCATAACACGACGTCCCTATTCACAAGACACAATTCGTATAGTAAAATACTTGCCTCGAAACCACGACGCGGAGAATCGACCGAAATAGGTTGACACGAACCGACTATGAACCCGCCGTCTCTACCGATCGCCAACTCGCGGTCATAAACTACAAAGGACAAGAACAACAATGAAATGAATTCCATAACACGACTCAAAGCCGTTGAATTCAAAGAACAAATGACGAAAGTTCAAGTGTTTTCCCCAAAACGGTCAAGAACACGATTCGTCCCGAAAAAATACGAAAACGGAATTCCAAGTCGAAATATGGATATACAATCCATATAATATGTTTAACAACATCATTTAACCACAATCTATCCAACAAAAACGGATGAAAAACGAGATCGAGAACAAATCCCCAAAAAGTCGATTTGAAGGAAATCAAGAAATATACTTCGATTCGACGAAGAACAATGAATTAAATGATGTTAAACACAAGAATACTACCAAGATTAATCATACCCATCATGAATTAATCAACAACACGGGATGAAACGGACAAAAATGCAAAACCCCCCAAATTCACGAAATTAGGGTTCTAAGGAAGATTACCTTGATTCGCTGGATCAAAGGATGATAACTGATGATTGATTGATGTTATGAACTCAAGAACTTCGTGGATTTGTTGTTAAACAACATGGCTCCACGATCTCTAGGTCTCCAGCCGCGGAAGAGAAAGCTAGGAAATGAAAAACGAGATGAAATGTGACTGCTCTGTCACATTTATACTGGGCCGGACTAGCGCGTGCTAGGCTGCCGAGCTAGCGTGCGCTATCGGCCCAGGCCGCAATCCAGTGCCCTATCGACTAGACCGCCGCCAGTAGCGTGCGCAGCCTTTCCGGCCGAAGCGCGTTCGCCGGCCAGAAGGCACGCAGCTGGCCCGACAAGAGCGTGCGCTATCTCGCCGAGCCTAACCGATTCCAACCCCGTGACTCCACCGTCTGCACCCGAGCACAGGCGCTACACTGCCGCAGAAGCGTGCGCTACACTCCGGCGAAGCGCGCAGCCTTCCGGCCGTAGCGTATGCTACGCCGGTTCCTGCCGCACCCGTCCGACCGGTGCCCGCAATCGTCCGGCCAGTCCCGCAACCGTCCGGCCAGTGCTCGAACACAAGGGCTCGACGACTCGATTTCCGAAAACGTACGAAACGAACACGACGAAAAGTTCGCGGACAACATCAACGACCCGGAATGAAACATAATACCATAATTAATCATACGCGACCAAGAAACGGGTCGAGACAACAATTACAGATACGGATACCCGTAACTTTCAAGAAATTACAAAATGGCCCAGAACGCCCGGAAATCACGATACGTGATCGAATAACCAAACCGAAGTTTACAACACGTCTAAAAAAGATAAACGGACTTACGGGAAACTCGAAACAGCAGTTTCGAACGAGATTCGCAAGAATCGAACTCAAGTGCGGAAAAGTCGCTAAAAAGCACGGAACTCAACAAAACGACACCGAAACGAACTCGGATGTCAAAAAGTGTAGAATTAATTATTCTCAGAACGATGAAACGGTCATAAGCGAGTCGTCAAAACGGACTCTCGCCGAAAAAAGAAAATTACCGAAAATCGAAAATTGCGGATAGTACATTCTACCCTCCTTAAAAGAAGTTTCGTCCCGAAACTTAAAATAGGTGTTGACTAAAAATGTATTTTGATGATTATTCCATTCAAAACATTTAATTAGATCAATCTCAGATCGATAGTATTTTGAAGGAGCTAAACATTGTTAGCGCACGCTACTCATCTTATAGTAGCGCACGCTATCGAGATATATATGTACAACTGCATACCACCGCAGCCAAGTGAAGTCACCTGATGGATAACGCACGCAAGTCATTCAATGTTAGCGCACGCTAAGTAACTACAGTTAGTGCACGCTATACAGTAAATAATAACGCACACTATCGTATTATTCCAGAGGACAGTGAGGTTTGGAAGGAAATTGGAAATGGATTTTGCGCACGCTACACATATCAACTTACGTACGCTAAAACAAGGATGTAGCGCACGTTACTGCTTAGCTCTTGCGCACGCTACCGATATCACGGTCAGTAGTCCAGTAGCTACTGGACTCAATATGTTAAGGTCTTTACGTACGCTACACAGGGTAACGTACGTTACTGAAAGAAATTAGTAGCGCACGCTAAGGTATAGGCATTAGCGCACGCTAAAAGAAGTCAGCATATTACCGTTTGATTTTCTACCGTTGGAAGGCAAGAGTCAATGAAGATCCGAAAAATCTGGAAAAGTTGGATTTAATTAATGCTAGCGCACGCTATGCATACTTGCTAGCGCACGCTAATCTCAAATTTAGCCGTTGGATAAAGAGTCGTTGGAGAGACAAACGGACTTTTTCAAAGTCAAGATTGAAGACTTGTTGACCAGACGTTAACGCACGCCATCGATACATGACTAGCGACGCTAGCCATACTATTTTACCATTGCAACAGTCTTTGTGACCGTTCGTAAAAGCCAAGTCAAAATCGAGAAGACGCTACAGGACATTATTAGCGCACGCTAATAATATGTTTTTCAGCATTTAAAGGATGGCTCTCACCTATAAATACCCGAAGGACTTGGGTATCAAATACACAACTTCAAGCATTCAAGCATACAAGCATACAAGCAATCAAAGCATACTTGAGCTCAGTTTTATATCGTTTATTGCATTTCAAGTTGTGAGAAAAGAAAGATACAAGAGTGATTTTCATTGTAATATTTACTATTCTTTGTATTCTTTCATTTGATTGTAAGTGTTGCATCACTTACACTTGAGCGTAAAAGAAACGAATCAAGAGTCACTAATCCGGTGTTATTAGGATCTTTGATCCGGCATTGTTAGGATTATACTCCCATATTCGTATAGTGAGGATTATCTAGTTCCTATAGAACACTAGATAAACAATCATTTATATTAAGAGAGAGGTTTAGCTTGGACCGATAGAAAACAAGCGATTGTAACGGTTGTGAACTCGGACCGATAGAAGACGAGTCAAGATTGTGGTTGTTCTTGAGCCAATAGAAAAAGAAAGCCGGAGAGAGGACGTAGGCAAGTTGCCGAACCTCTATAAATCTTTGAGTCTTTAAATTCCGCACTATTTTCTATTTATTCGCAAGAAATTTCGTTATTCCGCATTACCACTATTCAACCCCCCTTCTAGTGGTATATTTATCTCTTCAGTTGGTATCGGAGCGGGTCTCTTTTTAAAGGTTTAACCACCTAAGAGAAAAAGATCCGCAAATGGCACTTCTTGGCCAAATTGAAGGAAATGCTCTCAACCGTCCTCCTTTCTTCGACGGCTCCAATTTCATGACGTGGAAAAAGAAGATGGCGATCTTCGTTCAAGCCTACGATATTGAAATCTGGAAAGTTATTGCCCTTGGTCCTAAACTTGCTAAGAAAGAGGATGGATCGTTGAAAAAGATCGAAGAATTTAACGACGAGGATTGGAGAAACACGCACGTCAACTCACGAGCTACTCAACTTCTCTATTGCGCTCTTAATCCCGAAGAACTCAATAGGATATCGTCCTATGAAAGTGCAAAAGAAATTTGGGAAATTCTCGAAGTCACTCATGAGGGAACCACCCAAGTCAAGGAGACCAAAATCAACATGTTACTCCATGACTATGAATTATTCTCCATGAAAGACGAGGAAACGATTACAAATATGTTGGATCGATTTTCGGCTATAACAAATGGTCTTGCATCTTTTAGAAAGCCTATATCGAGCAGCGACAAAGCTAAGAAAATTCTTCGATCGTTGCCACGAGAATGGGATGCCACGGTCACCGCGATCATGGAGTCCAAAGATCTCAACAAGCTCGAATTTAGTGCCCTCATCGGGTCACTCATCAATTATGAGATCGTTCTCAAGTCTAGAGGCACAAAACCAAAGCCTCGGGAAAGAGTAGTCGCATTCAATGTTGATAGCGACGTTGAGGAAGATGTTCCCGAAGATGAAGACGACGAGGAACTCGCTCTCTATGCCAAAAACTTTAGAAGGTATAAAAACCTAATTCAAAAGAGGCGAAGTTTTCTTGGTCGGGATGGCAAACCGGAGCAAAAGAAGAGTGGCTATACTCCCATCAAGAAGTTCGACAATAATTGTCGGAAATGTGGTCAAGCCGGTCACTATGCCAAAGAATGCCGAGGATCCTCTTCAAAACCTCAAATGGAAAGATTCAAAAAGAAGGAGGTCCTAATCTCTTCTTGGAGTGATGACGAGGAGGAGATTGAAAGATCTCTAGACGCAAATCTTGCATTCATGGCCCTCGACTCCGAAAGTAATATCGAGGTAAGCTCTAAACTTAATGATGACGAATATGACTCTTTCGATTTTTGTGATTCACAAGAAGTTCATCATGATGATGAGTTATTGAGTGCGTTTGAATCGTTCAATACGGAGTATGACGAGATGGTTAAATTAAACATATCTTTAAAGAGAAAAATAAAATCTCTAGAACTCGAAAATTCCTCTCTTCAAAACAAGGACAAAACCATTGAGATCGACCATACATTATGCCTTGAAAAAGAAAATGTTTTGAAAATCGAGTTAACAAAAACTCAAAAGGAGCTAAAATATATTTTGAACAAATTTACTCTCGGAAACGAGAAATTCGAAAGGCTCCTATCTATTCAAAAATCGCCCTTGCTCAAACACGGTCTTGGTTTCGATCCTTTTAAACGGGAACAATCCCTTATCAACCTTGACAAAATAAAGAAAACCGAAACCGAGAACTCAAAAGATTCTTCCAAACGAGTTCATAATATCAATGTTCATTCAAAGTTAAGAACCATTAAAGTTAAGCAAATATGGGTTCCTAAATGGACAATTGTTCCGAATGCTATAAGCATAGTTAACTTTGGAGGACCCAAACGGGCTTGGGTACCGAAACAACCGAGAAACTCTATTTTTGTAGGTACCGGCACCAAGGAAAAACAAGTGGTACATTGATAGCGGATGCTCAAGGCACATGTGCGGCTCCGAGGACTTATTTGAAGACCTCGAATATCAAGATCAAGGACATGTGACCTTTGGAGATAATCAAAAGGGAAAAATCAAAGGCATCGGCAAAGTCGGTAAGGAACCTTCTCCTTCTATCAACAAAGTATTATTTGTTGAAGGTTTGCATCATAATCTTCTTAGCGTTTCGCAACTTTGTGATGAAGGCTTTAAAATTCTATTTGAGCAAACGCATTGCACGGCATTTAGAAATAATAAAATTGCATTCATTGGTTTGAGATGTGGAAACATCTATATTGTTGATCTTAACGATAAAAGTTCATTCAATGAAAAATGTCTTATTACCTTGGATGACAATGCATATTTATGGCATCGAAAATTGGGGCATACTTCTCTACCTATCATTTCTATTTTATCTAGACACGACCTTGTTCGTGGATTGCCCAAACTCAAGTTTGATAGAAAGCATTTGTGTGAATCATGCATAAAAGGGAAACATACTCGAGAATCGTTTAAACCAAAATTCGAGGTTTCCACTAGTCGCGTTCTTGAACTCGTGCATATGGATTTGATTGGACCATCTAGACATGTTAGTTTAAATGGTAAACTTTACACTTTGGTTATTGTTGATGATTTCTCTCGATTTACTTGGGTTAGATTTTTAGCACATAAGGATGATGCATTTTCCGAATTCTCTAAATGGTGTCGTTTGGTATCAAATGAGAAAAATCTCTCCATAATTTCTATTCGCACCAATCACGGAGGTGAATTTGATTGCACTCCGTTTGAACTTTTATGTGATAAATATGGTATTAATCATAACTTTTCGGCTCCTAGAACACCTCAACAAAATGGAGTTGTTGAAAGGAAAAACCGATCTTTGGAAGAAATGTCGAGGACAATGCTTAATGAATACTCTCTTCCACGATATTTTTGGGCCGAAGCAATTTTCACGGCATGCTATGTGATTAACCGGGTTCATGTTCGTAGAACTCATCTTAAAACCCCGTATGAATTATGGAAGGGCAAAAAGCCCAATATTGCTTATTTCCATCCTTTTGGTTGCAATGTATTTATTTTGAACAACGGCAAGGATAACTTGGGCAAGTTTGATGCCAAATCCGACTCCGGAATATTTCTTGGTTATTGTACTAATAGCAAAGCATATCGTGTTTATAATATTAGAACGAATAAAGTTGAAGAGTCCATACATGTTAAATTTAATGATATGATCTCACCCCCGAGAAAGGTAGAATATTTTGATGATGCAGGTACTTTTCCGGATCCCTCACCCGAAGTGAAGAAAATTTCGGAAATCGAAACGAACACAATCGTTGATTTACCGAAAGATTGGAGGCACATCAAAGACCATCCAAAGGATCTCGTGATTGGAAACATTGAAGACGGTGTTCAAACCCGAAGGAGAACCACCGAATTTATGGCTCATTGTGCTTTTGTATCCGAAATAATTCCCAAGAATATATCCGAAGCTCTCGATGATGAAAGTTGGGTGATGGCAATGCAAGAAGAGCTAGTGCAATTCAAGCACAATAATGTATGGAATTTAGTTCCCGCTCCTAAAGATAAAACAATTATCGGAACTAAATGGGTGCATCAAATCAAGAGTGACGAAGACGGCTATCCAATTCGAAATAAATCTCGTTTGGTCGCTCAAGGATATCCCGTGGCTCGACTCGAAGCCATTCGCTTGCTTTGTGCATTTGCCGCCCATAAGAAGATCAAACTATTTCAAATGGATGTGAAAAGTGCATTCTTGAATGGGTACATTCAAGAAGAAGGCTACGTCAAGCAACCTCCCGGTTTTGAAGATCATCATTTTCCGGATCATGTCTACAAGCTCAACAAGGCACTCTACGGGTTGAAGCAAGCACCCCGAGCATGGTATGATCGTTTAAGTCAATTTTTAATTGCTAATGATTATAAAAGAGGCAAAGTCGATAATACCTTGTTTGTTAAAATATTGAATGATGATATACTTGTTTGCCAAATCTACGTTGATGACATTGTATTTGGAGCTACTAATGAATCTTTGTGCCAAGATTTTTCTAATCTTATGAAAGGAGAGTTCGAAATGAGTATGATGGGAGAATTAACGTTCTTCCTCGGGCTTCAAATCAAGCAATGCGAAGATGGAATTTTTATCCATCAAACGAAGTACTCAAACGATCTCCTCAAGAAATTCAATATGGAAAGTAGCAAGGTGATATCTACGCCAATGTCTTCATCATTAAAGCTTGAGAAAGATGAAAATGGCAAATCCGTAGATCAAAAATTATATCGAGGTATGATCGGATCTTTGTTATATTTGACTGCATCTAGGCCAGATATAATATTTGCTACATGTTTATGTGCTCGATTCCAAGCTAATCCCAAGGAATCACATTTAATTGCTTGTAAACGCATTTTTCGCTACTTGAAAGGAACTATTGGACTAGGTCTATGGTATCCTTCTTGCTTAGATTTTAATTTAATTGCATATAGTGACGCCGATTTCGGCGGATGTAAAATTGACAAAAAGAGTACTAGGGGTACATGTCATTTTGTTGGATCATGTTTAATATCTTGGGAAGTAAAAAGCAAACCAAAGGTAGCATTGTCTACAGCTGAGGCCGAATATGTCGCTGCAGGGAGCGCCTGCGCTCAAGTTTTATGGATTAAAAATCAACTCCGCGACTACGGCATACATTTTGAAAATACCTCTATCCTATGTGATAACACTAGTGCAATTAATCTGAGCAAAAATCCTGTGTTGCATAGTAGAACCAAACATATAGATATTAGACATCATTTTTTACGTGATCATGTTCAGAAAAAAGACATCTGTTTAATTTTTGTCGGGACGAAGGACCAACTTGCTGATATTTTTACAAAACCTCTTCCCGAAGAATCATTTAATTCCATTCGTTTACAACTTGGTATGGGACATGTAGACAACTTTTGAAATAAGCTTACTACTCAAAATATCAAAATCCTTGATTCGGTTCACTCGCTAGCGCGCGCTAGCTTCACTTTCTTAACGCGCGCTAAACCTTGCTTTCGATAGCGTACGCTAATTTCACTCTCTTGCGTACGCTAATTAAAATCTCTTCAAATTCCTTATTCGCATGGATACCCAAAGAAGCTTTTCATTTTATACCTAACGTACGCTAACTCTTGGTTCCTAGCGTACGCTAACTAAAAATCCGTTGACTATATATATTCCGTACAACCCAGAAACACACTCATCCTTTCTAACGCACGCAATCGTAAGAACACTCTTTTCAGAGAAACCCTAGCCGCTAATCGGATTCTTCAAACTTCCTCAGATCTTCAGTTCCTCTCCGATTGATGTCGAGCAAGAATCGACAAGCCATGGGAAAAACATACAATAACCTAAAACGACCCCTCAACGCACAACATGATGCGACTCGATTCATCTCATCCACCGCATCGAGGGTATTCTTTGAAATCCTTTCACAAGAACACATTACGGACTGTTATTTCTTCAATCTTTCGAGTCTGGAACGGGTAAATGTCGATATTTCTAATTTCTTCTCTTCGCTTGGAATTGCCCGTTTTGTAGAATGTAAAAACCCCATTTTCCCTGAACTTGTCCGAGAATTCTACGCCAATCTCCATGTGGCCGACAGTGAAGGGTCTTCATCCCTTGTTTTAGGAAGTTTTGTTGGAGGAACACAAGTGACAGTTTCCTCGGATATTTTGTCGCAAATTTTTGGTTTATCATCCGACGGATTTGTGTGTACTGGAAAAACTATTGCCGAGGATACTGGAGTCGGGGAAATCGATGTCAAAGAGTTCCTTAGCTCAAAGGATGTTATTGACATAACGGACGATTTCTTCGAAAATAATGATTTTGGGATCAACATTCGTCTACTCCTAGTAGCTCTCACAAAGTGCTTAATGCCGAAGGTGAATTCCCAGCACAAATTAGTGGGAGTCGACAAGCAAGTGGTGTATCGAGTTCTTAATGATGATAAAGTGAATTTTTCCGATATCATCATCAGCTGGATGAAGGTGAAGGGCGACCTTTTTCGGTCGAAAAACTACGCATCTCGCTCACGCAAGGCTGGAATGCCTTATGGCTCAATTCTCACGGCCATATTCAGTTTTCACCACGTCGATTTGTCTAAAGACAAGGCTGTCCCCATCTCTCTCGGTCATGAGATTTCGGACACTTCGCTTAAGGCTATGCACTATGTCCGGACGTCCAACCGAGGCTGGATCCTATTCCCGTATCTTCGCGACGGCGACCAAGTGGAAAAAGGATCGCGCATGCCTACTGCAGAGGAGAAAATCACTCGTCGGGGACCTCATACTCTTCGAGAGATGCAAACCGGGGAGTTCGTGAGGAAGCCCATTTCGAAAGGGAAGCGCCCGATGAGAGATGTTGTCACGGAGGAAGAGGAAAGCGACCTTTGCGCTCGGATGCGGAGCATCGAGACCTCTCAGGATGAAATTCGAGAGGATGTTCGGGCTCTACGTTCGGAAGTCCGGGAAGTGCGCGGGTTGATCTCCGATTTCATCCGTTTCACACACCCTTCGTTTCCTTTCCCCTCGTCCTCTTCCGACCCTGCTCCTTAGATTTGAGGATTTTTGATGTTTGGTTGTAGAATCTTGTTGTTCGAATAATCTTTATGTCTCATGTCATGAAAACTCTATGTATTGCTTGTATTCCATCTTAATGATATTCGCATTTCACTTCACTTGGCATTTGTTGTTTACGTAATTTCGCTTTGAATAATGGCATTTTCGTTGATATTTGTTATAACGCAACAATTCAGGGGGAGTTCCTTTTTGTTTATGTCAAAAAGGGGGAGAATACTCCAAAAACCAAAATATACTAATATATCGAACAAGTTTACCTTGATTCGAATCATTTAAAATGTTTTTGCAGGTATTAATTAAATGTTTTGACATCATCAAAATGGGGGAGATTGTTGACTCAAAATGTATTTTGATGATTATTCCATTCAAAACATTTAATTAGATCAATCTCACATCGATAGTATTTTGAAGGAGCTAAACATTGTTAGCGCACGCTACTCATCTTATAGTAGCGCACGCTATCGAGATATATATATGTACAGCCCAGACAGTCAGCTGCAGCCAAGTGAAGTCACCTGATGGATAGCGCACGCAAGTCATTCAATGTTAGCGCACGCTAAGTAACTACAGTTAGCGCACGCTATACAGTAAATAATAACGCACGCTATCGTATTATTCCAGAGGACAGTGAGGTTTGGAAGGAAATTGGAAATGGATTTTGCGCACGCTACACATATCAACTTACGTACGCTAAAATAAGGATGTAGCGCACGTTACTGCTTAGCTCTTGCGCACGCTACCGATATCACGGTCAGTAGTCCAGTAGCTACTGGACTCAATATGTTAAGGTCTTTACGTACGCTACACAGGGTAACGTACGTTACTGAAAGAAATTAGTAGCGCACGCTAAGGTATAGGCATTAGCGCACGCTAAAAGAAGTCAGCATATTACCGTTTGATTTTCTACCGTTGGAAGGCAAGAGTCAATGAAGATCCGGAAAATCTGGAAAAGTTGGATTTAATTAATGCTAGCGCACGCTATGCATACTTGCTAGCGCACGCTAATCTCAAATTTAGCCGTTGGATAAAGAGTCGTTGGAGAGACAAACGGACTTTTTCAAAGTCAAGATTGAAGACTTGTTGACCAGACGTTAACGCACGCTACTGATACATGACTAGCGCATGCTAGCCATACTATTTTACCGTTGCAACAGTCTTTGTGACCGTTCAGAAAAGCCAAGTCAAAAATCGATAGCGCACGCTACAGGACATTATTAGCGCACGCTATTAATATGTTTTTCAGCATTTAAAGGATGGCTCTCACCTATAAATACCCGAAGGACTTGGGTATCAAATACACAACTTCAAGCATTCAAGCATACAAGCATACAAGCAATCAAAGCATACTTGAGCTCAGTTTTATATCGTTTATTGCATTTCAAGTTGTGAGAAAAGAAAGATACAAGAGTGATTTTCATTGTAATATTTACTATTCTTTGTATTCTTTCATTTGATTGTAAGTGTTGCATCACTTACACTTGAGCGTAAAACAAACGAATCAAGAGTCACTAATCCGGTTTTATTAGGATCTTTGATCCGGCATTGTTAGGATTATACTCCCATATTCGTATAGTGATGATTATCTAGTTCCTATAGAACACTAGATAAACAATCATTTATATTAAGAGAGAGGTTGAGCTTGGACCGATAGAAGACAAGCGATTGTAACGGTTGTGAACTCGGACCGATAGAAGACGAGTCAAGATTGTGGTTGTTCTTGAGCCAATAGAAAAAGAAAGTCGGAGAGAGGACGTAGGCAAGTTGCCGAACCTCTATAATCTTTGAGTCTTTAAATTCCGCACTATTTTCTATTTATTCGCAAGAAATTTCGTTATTCCGCATTACCACTATTCAACCCCCCTTCTAGTGGTATATTTATCTCTTCAATAGGTAGGGAGGAGAAACATCCCGCCAGAAAACACTCAACGAGATACACAAGAACCGAAACTCGCGCCAACGACGGAACGCCATAAGCAACGCAAAGAGACATACGCCGTGAAAACACGCCCCACGATAACCAACACAACGCCACCGGTAGAAACATAATACAATCAACAAGTGACAAGCGTCATCAAACAGACACTACAATCGAGTCGATTATCCGGACAATCACAAAACACAACGAACGAAAATCAATAGGATTGACCAACCCAACGGTACATTAATCAAAACGCGAGCCAACCGCTGCACAAATACGGAATTCCACCGCCCAAGGGTTGGAAGATTGAAAACGATACTAACTTCCCGAACTTAAGGGAATTAGGAAGGAGCCTGAACGCTCAACAATCACGAAACGAGAACAAAACCGAACAAACAAACGATCGAGACAACAAAAATCGAACAATCATGTCCGAAACACGAAGGATAATAAAATTCAAACAACAACTCCCAGGACGATCTGGTGAGAACTACAAGACATGCATTCCCATAAGATCCACCGGAAAAGGAAAAGCGATTGAAAAGTCACAACGACAAACGAGTTATTCCGAAATAATACCACACTCGTTCGATCAACAAAAGTAAGGGGCAGGACAAGCACAGAAATGTCAACGAACATAAACGAGTCGACAGAGTCGAAAACACAAGAGTTCCAAATCCGATCCACTTCGAATAAAAGAACTAATAGAACCAGATGATGTCACTCCCGAACAAGGTTCACAAGAATCGAACCGAACTCGAAAAAGTCACAGCGATGACCAGATCGACCCACAACAAGATCACAGTTTGTTCGGACGATGAAACCGAAATACAGAACAAGTTCGGAAAGTAACAACGAACACGAGCGAGTCGATAGAATCGAGAAAGAGAAAATGCAGAAGCCAAAAATAATACGGGTATTATATCCGACCTCTTATAAAAGAAATGTCGTCCCCGCAGCAACAACGGAAACAAGTTAACCACACAAAAAGCAACCGGCAGAAAAATCTCCACTGGGCCTCTCAGAGCCGATCCTGATAACTGTGCTGAAGCGCGAACTCCGAAAGTCTCGGTAGCCAATTCGCAAAACTGAATTCGGTGTCCCTCGAGTCCGCACTTGAAACGCGTTACTGACGAGAAGGACAATTTACACGTGCATGCCCCGGCACATCACGGTTGAAACACCTCGGCTCGGCATACCGAAACTACAAATGCTAGATACAATGGGGCATAACGTGGCAGAGCAATATAGCGGAGATGCCAACTCAGCACAACAAAGAATCATAACACATATCATATACAACGATTACCATTGTAAAGTAATACACACACAAACACTACAACAACGACGGTATCGTTCGGCGACCTCAACGGCCCGAACGATAACCAGCACATAATTACAAACATTATGAAACAATCACACATGTACACAAACGTACAAACCCAAGCTTCAACAGCTCAGACTCGTGCGATAACACGCAAATCACCACGAGGCGATAAACAGTAAACACCAGTTCACACCTCTCACAGAGGGCTAGTACAACAAATGCGTGGCAACGCCTCGACGTTCATGCCACCAATTCGATCATACTCGGGAGCAAACATCATAATGACAACGCGAACATCATACATACATACCTTTCTCAAACGGGAATGGATAGGTTTTAAAAACGAAAACATCATTTTGAAAATAATTTAGAAGAACACTGGTTAATCTTGAGTATCATCTTTCAAAAAAAGTACAAACGTGAAACATCGTTACCGAGACTTTGAAAACCATTATGCGTTTGGTAAAATGAGGACATTATCTTTTAGCGAAAGACTTTCATAAATATTCGACCCTCGGGTCTAAGTATAAGTGTTTCTAAACATCGAAAATATCTCAAAATATTTTGGTCCTCGAGGTAGAAGAATTTTGAAACATGTTGTGGCACCTTGGATGTACCACGAGAAAATAATTCATTTTAAAAGTACGTCTCGAAATTTATTTTCTAAGATACTCAAGTTTTTTCAAAGATAATTCAATGGGCTAGAATGCCCAAAAACTTCAGGTAATTACACAAAACATTATAGCGCCGTGGGTCCCGCGCCGGAACCCTCCAGGCTAAAAACCATTTACAAAAACGCCAAAAAGGCCGATGACGGTAATATTTCAAAAACTCACAAAATCCATTTACAAAATACTAAATACCGTCATAAGAATTTCGCCAAAACGATCAAGGCCATAATGCCAAAAACTCGGTTAAGGGAATCGGTTTTCGAAATAAAACTCAGTCGGTAAAATACCGAAAGTCATTACAAAAGAACTCACGCAGCGGAAAAAGGAATACAATCCAACATGCACAATCCAATTGAATACATCTCACAGCATCTAGTTTAAACATACAACAAAACCATTCCTCGGAGTTTCTCACGAACTCAATCGTCGATACCTTATTCGAAACCCAACAAGGTTCTCAATTTTCACACCATACCACCCCTCACAGTGGTTCAAAGGTAAAACAACAATAGGCCCAGTTTTATACATATACTATATGTCACACGTATTAAATACAACTATATTCACAACACCGTGCAAATAAAATTATGCACCGCAATTAACTCATTTAGATAAAATCATGATACACAGGTACTTCGCATAAAAGAGGAGACTTACGTCCACAGGCCGCACGGAGATGACGGTCGCCCACGATACTAATCTCATCCGAGAACATATCCGACACGTTGTGACTACGCACAACTCAACTTGTCACCTGACGACTCGAACGACAAGACAACACATTACTCGACAAACCACGACTCAACTCGACCCGATAGCCTAGGTTTCCGCAACCTAAGCTCCGATACCATATTTGTAACACCCCCAAAACCGTATGGGAATATTACACGCCGTAGACCCTTTCCACAAGGATGTACCAGGCTAAACATCCATGAACAACCAAATGCTTGCCCGGCCAGGGTCAAACAATCTAATAATACAGACCGTTAAGGTCACTTACACATAAACACACAGACCGATGAGGTCACACAACTCTATCAACAGAACTGACTAACAACATTACCACACAGTGGGTCGAAACACAATACTGACGGAAGACCGAATCAACTCTAATAATACAACCAAACTCTACCAACTCTCGACTCTTGATTAGTATCGCACTCGTCATCCCCTTGTGCCAATCCCGTGATCGCTCCCCGAACTCCGCATGTACCGACGCAGAATAGACATCCACCCCGATTACTCTGGGGTTAGTAAACTCCACTGCTTTACTAGTTCAAGTATAAAAAGATACGAAAAGCAACAAGTAAATAGCAACTAAGAATTTAATATGGAAATCAATTATCCAAGGTTACCGAGAAGTTTTATTAATTTAGAACTCAAGCAAGAGATATTTGAAAAGGAACACATCATCTCGGGGATTTTTAAAGCAGAAATTATTTTGGACCTCGAGTCCCAATTTACAAAGCCTTTTCGAAAACATTAGGGCCTTAGCCCGATTCTCTTTTCAAAACACAATAGATGAGATATCATTATGGGTCCGAGACCCGTATTTAAAATGTTATCCAAATAATCATCGCTATACGACCGTTGTTCGAACACATCATGTAACGAACTCCGGAGGCCACGACGGACCATACAAGGACCACACACTCGTTCGTACACATCATGTACCGAACTCCGGAGGCCTCGACGGACCTTACCCGAATCACACACTCGCTCGTACACATCATGTACCGAACTCCGAGGCCTCGACGACCTTACCCGACCACATACATCGTTCGTACACATCATGTACCGAACCCCAGAGGCCTCGTCTGACCCTACTGGATCACACACCTTGTTCGTACACATCATGTACCGAACTCCAGAGGTCTCGTCAGACCCTACCTGGAACACACACACCTCGACACAACACAATTCATAATCATCAAATGTCAAGCCATTCCACATTACACCGAAATGCATAATCAAGTATGTAAATCAAAACAACACAAATATCATAATCATCACAACAACTCACAATGAACAATCACGCCCGGCACAACTTAGATGATTTGCACATCCAACACAATTCCACGATGTTAACTAGGTGATGGTATTATCGCTACCATCAATCATTCATGAAAATCAATTCATACGAAACATATTCACGAAAGTAAACCAATGCATCACAACCATAACACGACGTCCCTATTCACAAGACACAATTCGTATAGTAAAATACTTGCCTCGAAACCACGACGCGGAGAATCGACCGAAATAGGTTGACACGAACCGACTATGAACCCGCCGTCTCTACCGATCGCCAACTCGCGGTCATAAACTACGAAGGACAAGAACAACAATGAAATGAATTCCATAACACGACTCAAAGCCGTTGAATTCAAAGAACGAATGACGAAAGTTCAAGTGTTTTCCCCAAAACGGTCAAGAACACGATTCGTCCCGAAAAAATACGAAAACAGAATTCCAAGTCGAAATATGGATATACAATCCATATAATATGTTTAACAACATCATTTAACCACAATCTATCCAACAAAAACGGATGAAAAACGAGATCGAGAACAAATCCCCAAAAAGTCGATTTGAAGGAAATCAAGAAATATACTTCGATTCGACGAAGAACAATGGATTAAATGATGTTAAACACAAGAATACTACCAAGATTAATCATACCCATCATGAATTAATCAACAACACGGGATGAAACGGACAAAAATGCAAAACCCCCCAAATTCACGAAATTAGGGTTCTAAGGAAGATTACCTTGATTCGCTGGATCAAAGGATGATAACTGATGATTGATTGATGTTATGAACTCAAGAACTTCGTGGATTTGTTGTTAAACAACATGGCTCCACGATCTCTAGGTCTCCAGCCGCGGAAGAGAAAGCTAGGAAATGAAAAACGAGATGAAATGTGACTGCTCTGTCACATTTATACTGGGCCGGACTAGCGCGTGCTAGGTTGCCGAGCTAGCGTGCGCTATCGCCTGTGCCGCAATCCAAAGGCCCTATCGACTAGATCGCTCGGCCAGTAGCGCGCAGCCTCTTCCGCCGAAGCGCAGGCACTGCCGCCAGAAGCGACGCAGCGTCCGACAAGAGCGTGCGCTACTCCGCCGAGCCTAACCGATTCCGTAACCCCGTGACTCCACCTGCCTGCACTCCGATAGCGTGGCGCTACACTGCCGGTAGCGTGCGCTACACTGCCGCAGAAGGCGGCGCTACACCTGCCGGTTAGCGCGCAGCCTTCCGGCCGTAGCGTACGCTACGCCGGTTCCTGCCGCACCCGTCCGACCGTTGCCCACAATCGTCCGGCCAGTCCCGCAACCGTCCGGCCAGTGCTCGAACACCAGGGCTCGACGACTCGATTTCCGAAAACGTACGAAACGAACACGACGAAAAGTTCGCGGACAACATCAACGACCCGGAATGAAAACATAATACCATAATTAATTATACGCGACCAAGAAACGGGTCGAGACAACAATTACAGATACGGATACCCGTAACTTTCAAGAAATTACAAAATGGCCCAGAACGCCCGGAAATCACGATACGTGATCGAATAACCAAACCGAAGTTCACAACACGTCTAACAAAGATAAACGGACTTACGGGAAACTCAAATGTTAGCTTTGAACGAGATTCGCAAGAATCGAACTCAAGTGCGGAAAAGTCGCTAAAAAGCACGGAACTCAACAAAACGACACCGAAACGAACTCGGATGTCAAAAAGTGTAGAATTAATTATTCTCAGAACGATGAAACGGTCATAAGCGAGTCGTCAAAACGGACTCTCGCCGAAAAAAGAAAATTACCGAAAATCGAAAATTGCGGATATTACATTCTACCCTCCTTAAAAGAAGTTTCGTCCCGAAACTTAAAATAGGTGTTGACTAAAAATGTATTTTGATGATTATTCCATTCAAAACATTTAATTAGATCAATCTCAGATCGATAGTATTTTGAAGGAGCTAAACATTGTTAGCGCACGCTACTCATCTTATAGTAGCGCACGCTATCGAGATATATATGTACAGCCCAGACAGTCAGCTGCAGCCAAGTGAAGTCACCTGATGGATAACGCACGCAAGTCATTCAATGTTAGCGCACGCTAAGTAACTACAGTTAGCGCACGCTATACAGTAAATAATAACGCACGCTATCGTATTATTCCAGAGGACAGTGAGGTTTGGAAGGAAATTGGAAATGGATTTTGCGCACGCTACACATATCAACTTACGTACGCTAAAACAAGGATGTAGCGCACGTTACTGCTTAGCTCTTGCGCACGCTACCGATATCAAGGTCAGTAGTCCAGTAGCTACTGGACTCAATATGTTAAGGTCTTTACGTACGCTACGTGGTAACGACGCATCGAAAGAAATTAGTAGCGCACGCTAAGGTATAGGCATTAGCGCACGCTAAAAGAAGTCGGCATATTACCGTTTGATTTTCTACCGTTGGAAGGCAAGAGTCAATGAAGATCCGGAAAATCTGGAAAAGTTGGATTTAATTAATGCTAGCGCACGCTATGCATACTTGCTAGCGCACGCTAATCTCAAATTTAGCCGTTGGATAAAGAGTCGTTGGAGAGACAAACGGACTTTTTCAAAGTCAAGATTGAAGACTTGTTGACCAGACGTTAACGCACGCTACTGATACATGACTAGCGCACGCTAGCCATACTATTTTACCGTTGCAACAGTCTTTGTGACCGTTCAGAAAAGCCAAGTCAAAAATCGATAGCGCACGCTACAGGACATTATTAGCGCACGCTAATAATATATTTTTCAGCATTTAAAGGATGGCTCTCACCTATAAATACCCGAAGGACTTGGGTATCAAATACACAACTTCAAGCATTCAAGCATACAAGCATACAAGCAATCAAAGCATACTTGAGCTCAGTTTTATATCGTTTATTGCATTTCAAGTTGTGAGAAAAGAAAGATACAAGAGTGATTTTCATTGTAATATTTACTATTCTTTGTATTCTTTCATTTGATTGTAAGTGTTGCATCACTTACACTTGAGCGTAAAAGAAACGAATCAAGAGTCACTAATCCGGTGTTATTAGGATCTTTGATCCGGCATTGTTAGGATTATACTCCCATATTCGTATAGTGAGGATTATCTAGTTCCTATAGAACACTAGATAAACAATCATTTATATTAAGAGAGAGGTTGAGCTTGGACCGATAGAAGACAAGCGATTGTAACGGTTGTGAACTCGGATCGATAGAAGACGAGTCAAGATTGTGGTTGTTCTTGAGCCAATAGAAAAAGAAAGCCGGAGAGAGGACGTAGGCAAGTTGCCGAACCTCTATAAATCTTTGAGTCTTTAAATTCCGCACTATTTTCTATTTATTCGCAAGAAATTTCGTTATTCCGCATTACCACTATTCAACCCCCCTTCTAGTGGTATATTTATCTCTTCAGTTGGTATCGGAGCGGGTCTCTTTTTAAAGGTTTAACCACCTAAGAGAAAAAGATCCGCAAATGGCACTTCTTGGCCAAATTGAAGGAAATGCTCTCAACCGTCCTCCTTTCTTCGACGGCTCCAATTTCATGACGTGGAAAAAGAAGATGGCGATCTTCGTTCAAGCCTAAGATATTGAAATCTGGAAAGTTATTGCCCTTGGTCCTAAACTTGCTAAGAAAGAGGATGGATCGTTGAAAAAGATCGAAGAATTTAACGACGAGGATTGGAGAAACACGCACGTCAACTCACGAGCTACTCAACTTCTCTATTGCGCTCTTAATCCCGAAGAACTCAATAGGATATCGTCCTATGAAAGTGCAAAAGAAATTTGGGAAATTCTCGAAGTCACTCATGAGGGAACCACCCAAGTCAAGGAGACCAAAATCAACATGTTACTCCATGACTATGAATTATTCTCCATGAAAGACGAGGAAACGATTACAAATATGTTGGATCGATTTTCGGCTATAACAAATGGTCTTGCATCTTTTAGAAAGCCTATATCGAGCAGAGACAAAGCTAAGAAAATTCTTCGATCGTTGCCACGAGAATGGGATGCCACGGTCACCGCGATCATGGAGTCCAAAGATCTCAACAAGCTCGAATTTAGTGCCCTCATCGGGTCACTCATCAATTATGAGATCGTTCTCAAGTCTAGAGGCACAAAACCAAAGCCTCGGGAAAGAGTAGTCGCATTCAATGTTGATAGCGACGTTGAGGAAGATGTTCCCGAAGATGAAGACGACGAGGAACTCGCTCTCTATGCCAAAAACTTTAGAAGGTATAAAAACCTAATTCAAAAGAGGCGAAGTTTTCTTGGTCGGGATGGCAAACCGGAGCAAAAGAAGAGTGGCTATACTCCCATCAAGAAGTTCGACAATAATTGTCGGAAATGTGGTCAAGCCGGTCACTATGCCAAAGAATGCCGAGGATCCTCTTCAAAACCTCAAATGGAAAGATTCAAAAAGAAGGAGGTCCTAATCGCTTCTTGGAGTGATAACGAGGAGGAGATTGAAAGATCTCTAGACGCAAATCTTGCATTCATGGCCCTCGACTCCGAAAGTAATATCGAGGTAAGCTCTAAACTTAATGATGACGAATATGACTCTTTCGATTTTTGTGATTCACAAGAAGTTCATCATGATGATGAGTTATTGAGTGCGTTTGAATCGTTGAATACGGAGTATGACGAGATGGTTAAATTAAACATATCTTTAAAGAGAAAAATAAAATCTCTAGAACTCGAAAATTCCTCTCTTCAAAACAAGGACAAAACCATTGAGATCGACCATACATTATGCCTTGAAAAAGAAAATGTTTTGAAAATCGAGTTAACAAAAACTCAAAAGGAGCTAAAATATATTTTGAACAAATTTACTCTCGGAAACGAGAAATTCGAAAGGCTCCTATCTATTCAAAAATCGCCCTTGCTCAAACACGGACTTGGTTTCGATCCTTTTAAACGGGAACAATCCCTTATCAACCTTGACAAAATAAAGAAAACCGAAACCGAGAACTCAAAAGATTCTTCCAAACGAGTTCATAATATCAATGTTCATTCAAAGTTAAGAACCATCAAAGTTAAGCAAATATGGGTTCCTAAATGGACAATTGTTCCGAATGCTATAAGCATAGTTAACTTTGGAGGACCCAAACGGGCTTGGGTACCGAAACAACCGAGAAACTCTATTTTTGTAGGTACCGGCACCAAGGAAAAACAAGTGGTACATTGATAGCGGATGCTCAAGGCACATGTGCGGCTCCGAGGACTTATTTGAAGACCTCGAATATCAAGATCAAGGACATGTGACCTTTGGAGATAATCAAAAGGGAAAAATCAAAGGCATCGGCAAAGTCGGTAAGGAACCTTCTCCTTCTATCAACAAAGTATTATTTGTTGAAGGTTTGCATCATAATCTTCTTAGCGTTTCGCAACTTTGTGATGAAGGCTTTAAAATTCTATTTGAGCAAACGCATTGCACGGCATTTAGAAATAATAAAATTGCATTCATTGGTTTGAGATGTGGAAACATCTATATTGTTGATCTTAACGATAAAAGTTCATTCAATGAAAAATGTCTTATTACCTTGGATGACAATGCATATTTATGGCATCGAAAATTGGGGCATACTTCTCTACCTATCATTTCTATTTTATCTAGACACGACCTTGTTCGTGGATTGCCCAAACTCAAGTTTGATAGAAAGCATTTGTGTGAATCATGCATAAAAGGGAAACATACTCGAGAATCGTTTAAACCAAAATTCGAGGTTTCCACTAGTCGCGTTCTTGAACTCGTGCATATGGATTTGATTGGACCATCTAGACATGTTAGTTTAAATGGTAAACTTTACACTTTGGTTATTGTTGATGATTTCTCTCGATTTACTTGGGTTAGATTTTTAGCACATAAGGATGATGCATTTTCCGAATTCTCTAAATGGTGTCGTTTGGTATCAAATGAGAAAAATCTCTCCATAATTTCTATTCGCACCAATCACGGAGGTGAATTTGATTGCACTCCGTTTGAACTTTTATGTGATAAATATGGTATTAATCATAACTTTTCGGCTCCTAGAACACCTCAACAAAATGGAGTTGTTGAAAGGAAAAACCGATCTTTGGAAGAAATGTCGAGGACAATGCTTAATGAATACTCTCTTCCACGATATTTTTGGGCCGAAGCAATTTTCACGGCATGCTATGTGATTAACCGGGTTCATGTTCGTAGAACTCATCTTAAAACCCCGTATGAATTATGGAAGGGCAAAAAGCCCAATATTGCTTATTTCCATCCTTTTGGTTGCAATGTATTTATTTTGAACAACGGCAAGGATAACTTGGGCAAGTTTGATGCCAAATCCGACTCCGGAATATTTCTTGGTTATTGTACTAATAGCAAAGCATATCGTGTTTATAATATTAGAACGAATAAAGTTGAAGAGTCCATACATGTTAAATTTAATGATATGATCTCACCCCCGAGAAAGGTAGAATATTTTGATGATGCAGGTACTTTTCCGGATCCCTCACCCGAAGTGAAGAAAATTTCGGAAATCGAAACGAACACAATCGTTGATTTACCGAAAGATTGGAGGCACATCAAAGACCATCCAAAGGATCTCGTGATTGGAAACATTGAAGACGGTGTTCAAACCCGAAGGAGAACCACCGAATTTATGGCTCATTGTGCTTTTGTATCCGAAATAATTCCCAAGAATATATCCGAAGCTCTCGATGATGAAAGTTGGGTGATGGCAATGCAAGAAGAGCTAGTGCAATTCAAGCACAATAATGTATGGAATTTAGTTCCCGCTCCTAAAGATAAAACAATTATCGGAACTAAATGGGTGCATCAAATCAAGAGTGACGAAGACGGCTATCCATTCGAAATAAATCTCGTTTGGTCGCTCAAGGATATCCCGTGGCTCGACTCAAGCCATTCGCTTGCTTTGTGCATTTGCCGCCCATAAGAAGATCAAACTATTTCAAATGGATGTGAAAAGTGCATTCTTGAATGGGTACATTCAAGAAGAAGGCTACGTCAAGCAACCTCCCGGTTTTGAAGATCATCATTTTCCGGATCATGTCTACAAGCTCAACAAGGCACTCTACGGGTTGAAGCAAGCACCGAGCATGGTATGATCGTTTAAGTCAATTTTTAATTGCTAATGATTATAAAAGAGGCAAAGTCGATAATACCTTGTTTGTTAAAATATTGAATGATGATATACTTGTTTGCCAAATCTACGTTGATGACATTGTATTTGGAGCTACTAATGAATCTTTGTGCCAAGATTTTTCTAATCTTATGAAAGGAGAGTTCGAAATGAGTATGATGGGAGAATTAACGTTCTTCCTCGGGCTTCAAATCAAGCAATGCGAAGATGGAATTTTTATCCATCAAACGAAGTACTCAAACGATCTCCTCAAGAAATTCAATATGGAAAGTAGCAAGGTGATATCTACGCCAATGTCTTCATCATTAAAGCTTGAGAAAGATGAAAATGGCAAATCCGTAGATCAAAAATTATATCGAGGTATGATCGGATCTTTGTTATATTTCACTGCATCTAGGCCAGATATAATATTTGCTACATGTTTATGTGCTCGATTCCAAGCTAATCCCAAGGAATCACATTTAATTGCTTGTAAACGCATTTTTCGCTACTTGAAAGGAACTATTGGACTAGGTCTATGGTATCCTTCTTGCTTAGATTTTAATTTAATTGCATATAGTGACGCCGATTTCGGCGGATGTAAAATTGACAAAAAGAGTACTAGTGGTACATGTCATTTTGTTGGATCATGTTTAATATCTTGGGGAAGTAAAAAGCAAACCAGTGTAGCATTGTCTACAGCTGAGGCCGAATATGTCGCTGCAGGGAGCGCCTGCGCTCAAGTTTTATGGATTAAAAATCAACTCCGCGACTACGGCATACATTTTGAAAATACCTCTATCCTATGTGATAACACTAATGCAATTAATCTGAGCAAAAATCCTGTGTTGCATAGTAGAACCAAACATATAGATATTAGACATCATTTTTTACGTGATCATGTTCAGAAAAAAGACATCTGTTTAATTTTTGTCGGGACGAAGGACCAACTTGCTGATATTTTTACAAAACCTCTTCCCGAAGAATCATTTAATTCCATTCGTTTACAACTTGGTATGGGACATGTAGACAACTTTTGAAATAAGCTTACTACTCAAAATATCAAAATCCTTGATTCGGTTCACTCGCTAGCGCGCGCTAGCTTCACTTTCTTAACGCGCGCTAAACCTTGCTTTCGATAGCGTACGCTAATTTCACTCTCTTGCGTACGCTAATTAAAATCTCTTCAAATTCCTTATTCGCTACTGGACAGTCCAGTAAGCTTTTCATTTTATACCTAACGTACGCTAACTCTTGGTTCCTAGCGTACGCTAACTAAAAATCCGTTGACTATATATATTCCGTACAACCCAGAAACACACTCATCCTTTCTAACGCACGCAATCGTAAGAACACTCTTTTCAGAGAAACCCTAGCCGCTAATTGGATTCTTCAAACTTCCTCAGATCTTCAATTCCTCTCCGATTGATGTCGAGCAAGAATCGACAAGCCATGGGAAAAACATACAATAACCTAAAACGACCCCTCAACGCACAACATGATGCGACTCGATTCATCTCATCCACCGCATTGAGGGTATTCTTTGAAATCCTTTCACAAGAACACATTACGGACTGTTATTTCTTCAATCTTTCGAGTCTGGAACGGGTAAATGTCGATATTTCTAATTTCTTCTCTTCGCTTGGAATTGCCCGTTTTGTAGAATGTAAAAACCCCATTTTCCCTGAACTTGTCCGAGAATTCTACGCCAATCTCCATGTGGCCGACAGTGAAGGGTCTTCATCCCTTGTTTTAGGAAGTTTTGTTGGAGGAACACGAGTGACAGTTTCCTCGGATATTTTGTCGCAAATTTTTGGTTTATCATCCGACGGATTTGTGTGTACTGGAAAAACTATTGCCGAGGATACTGGAGTCGGGGAAATCGATGTCAAAGAGTTCCTTAGCTCAAAGGATGTTATTGACATAACGGACGATTTCTTCGAAAACAATGATTTTGGGATCAACATTCGTCTACTCCTAGTAGCTCTCACAAAGTGCTTAATGCCGAAGGTGAATTCCCAGCACAAATTAGTGGGAGTCGACAAGCAAGTGGTGTATTGAGTTCTTAATGATGATAAAGTGAATTTTTCCGATATCATCATCAGCTGGATGATGGTGAAGGGCGACCTTTTTCGGTCGAAAAACTACGCATCTCACTCACGCAAGGCTGGAATGCCTTATGGCTCAATTCTCACGGCCATATTCAGTTTTCACCACGTCGATTTGTCGAAAGACAAGGCTGTCCCCGTCTCTCTCGGTCATGAGATTTCGGACACTTCGCTTAAGGCTATGCACTATGTCCGGACGTCCAACCGAGGCTGGATCCTATTCCCGTATCTTCGCGATGGCGACCAAGTGGAAAAAGGATCGCGCATGCCTACTGCAGAGGAGAAAATCACTCGTCGGGGACCTCATACTCTTCGAGAGATGCAAACCGGGGAGTTCGTGAGGAAGCCCACTTCGAAAGGGAAGCGCCCGATGAGAGATGTTGTCACGGAGGAAGAGGAAAGCGACCTTTGCGCTCGGATGCGGAGCATCGAGACCTCTCAGGCTGAAATTCGAGAGGATGTTCGGGCTCTACGTTCGGAAGTCCGGGAAGTGCGCGGGTTGATCTCCGATTTCATCCGTTTCACACACCCTTCGTTTCCTTTCCCCTCGTCCTCTTCCGACCCTGCTCCTTAGATTTGAGGATTTTGATGCTTGATTGTAGAATCTTATTGTTCGAATAATCTTTATGTCTCATGTCATGAAAACTCTATGTATTGCTTGTATTCCATCTTAATGATATTCGCATTTCACTTCACTTGGCATTTGTTGTTTACGTAATTTCGCTTTGAATAATGGCATTTTCGTTGATATTTGTTATAACGCAACAATTCAGGGGGAGTTCCTTTTTGTTTATGTCAAAAAGGGGGAGAATACTCCAAAAACCAAAATATACTAATATATCGAACAAGTTTACCTTGATTCGAATCATTTAAAATGTTTTTGCAGGTATTAATTAAATGTTTTGACATCATCAAAATGGGTGAGAATGTTGACTCAAAATGTATTTTGATGATTATTCCATTCAAAACATTTAATTAGATCAATCTCACATCGATAGTATTTTGAAGGAGCTAAACATTGTTAGCGCACGCTACTCATCTTATAGTAGCGCACGCTATCGAGATATATATATGTACAGCCCAGACAGTCAGCTGCAGCCAAGTGAAGTCACCTGATGGATAGCGCACGCAAGTCATTCAATGTTAGCGCACGCTAAGTAACTACAGTTAGCGCACGCTATACAGTAAATAATAACGCACGCTATCGTATTATTCCGGAGGACGGTGAGGTTTGGAAGGAAATTGAAATGGATTTTGCGACGCTACACATATCAACTTACGACGCTAAAATAAGGATGTAGCGCACGCATCGCTTAGCTCTTGCGCACGCTACCGATATCACGGTCGCAGTCCGGAGCTACCGGACTCAATATGTTAAGGTCTTTACGCACGCTACACAGGTAACGACGCATCGAAAGAAATTAGTAGCGCACGCTAAGGTATAGGCATTAGCGCACGCTAAAAGAAGTCGATATTACCGCTTGATTTTCTACCGTTGGAAGGCAAGAGTCAATGAAGATCCGGAAAATCTGGAAAAGTCGATTTAATTAATGCTAGCGCACGCTATGCATACTTGCTAGCGCACGCTAATCTCAAATTTAGCCGTTGGATAAAGAGTCGTTGGAGAGACAAACGGACTTTTTCAAAGTCAAGATTGAAGACTTGTTGACCAGACGTTAACGCACGCCATCGATACATGACTAGCGCATGCTAGCCATACTATTTTACCGTTGCAATCTTTGTGACCGCTCGTAAAAGCCAAGTCAAAATCGATAGCGCACGCTACAGGACATTATTAGCGCACGCTATTAATATGTTTTTCAGCATTTAAAGGATGGCTCTCACCTATAAATACCCGAAGGACTTGGGTATCAAATACACAACTTCAAGCATTCAAGCATACAAGCATACAAGCAATCAAAGCATACTTGAGCTCAGTTTTATATCGTTTATTGCATTTCAAGTTGTGAGAAAAGAAAGATACAAGAGTGATTTTCATTGTAATATTTACTATTCTTTGTATTCTTTCATTTGATTGTAAGTGTTGCATCACTTACACTTGAGCGTAAAACAAACGAATCAAGAGTCACTAATCCGGTTTTATTAGGATCTTTGATCCGGCATTGTTAGGATTATACTCCCATATTCGTATAGTGATGATTATCTAGTTCCTATAGAACACTAGATAAACAATCATTTATATTAAGAGAGAGGTTGAGCTTGGACCGATAGAAGACAAGCGATTGTAACGGTTGTGAACTCGGACCGATAGAAGACGAGTCAAGATTGTGGTTGTTCTTGAGCCAATAGAAAAAGAAAGTCGGAGAGAGGACGTAGGCAAGTTGCCGAACCTCTATAATCTTTGAGTCTTTAAATTCCGCACTATTTTCTATTTATTCGCAAGAAATTTCGTTATTCCGCATTACCACTATTCAACCCCCCTTCTAGTGGTATATTTATCTCTTCAATAGGTAGGGAGGAGAAACATCCCGCCAGAAAACACTCAACGAGATACACAAGAACCGAAACTCGCGCCAACGACGGAACGCCATAAGCAACGCAAAGAGACATACGCCGTGAAAACACGCCCCACGATGACCAACACAACGCCACCGGTAGAAACATAATACAATCAACAAGTGACAAGCGTCATCAAACAGACACTACAATCGAGTCGATTATCCGGACAATCACAAAACACAACGAACGAAAATCAATAGGATTGACCAACCCAACGGTACATTAATCAAAACGCGAGCCAACCGCTGCACAAATACGGAATTCCACCGCCCAAGGGTTGGAAGATTGAAAACGATACTAACTTCCCGAACTTAAGGGAATTAGGAAGGAGCCTGAACGCTCAACAATCACGAAACGAGAACAAAACCGAACAAACAAACGATCGAGACAACAAAAATCGAACAATCATGTCCGAAACACGAAGGATAATAAAATTCAAACAACAACTCCCAGGACGATCTGGTGAGAACTACAAGACATGCATTCCCATAAGATCCACCGGAAAAGGAAAAGCGATTGAAAAGTCACAACGACAAACGAGTTATTCCGAAATAATACCACACTCGTTCGATCAACAAAAGTAAGGGGCAGGACAAGCCCAGAAATGTCAACGAACATAAACGAGTCGACAGAGTCGAAAACACAAGAGTTCCAAATCCGATCCACTTCGAATAAAAGAACTAATAGAACCAGATGATGTCACTCCCGAACAAGGTTCACAAGAATCGAACCGAACTCAAAAAAGTCACAGCGATGACCAGATCGACCCACAACAAGATCACAATTTGTTCGGACGATGAAACCGAAATACAGAACAAGTTCGGAAAGTAACAACGAACACGAGCGAGTCGATAGAATCGAGAAAGAGAAAATGCAGAAGCCAAAAATAATACGGGTATTATATCCGACCTCTTATAAAAGAAATGTCGTCCCCGCAGCAACAACGGAAACAAGTTAACCACACAAAAAGCAACCGGCAGAAAAATCTCCACTGGGCCTCTCAGAGCCGATCCTGATAATCGTCCAAGCGCGAACTCCGAAAGTCTCGGAGCCAATTCGCAAATCAATTCGGTGTCCTCGAGTCCGCACTTGAAACGCTAAGCATCGAGAAGGACAATTTACACGTGCATGCCCCGGCACATCACGGTTGAAACACCTCGGCTCGGCATACCGAAACTACAAATGCTAGATACAATGGGGCATAACGTGGCAAAACAATATAGCGGAGATGCCAACTCAGCACAACAAAGAATCATAACACATATCATATACAACGATTACCATTGTAAAGTAATACACACACAAACACTACAACAACGACGGTATCGTTCGGCGACCTCAACGGCCCGAACGATAACCAGCACATAATTACAAACATTATGAAACAATCACACATGTACACAAACGTACAAACCCAAGCTTCAACAGCTCATACTCGTGCGATAACACGCAAATCACCACGAGGCGATAAACAGTAAACACCAGTTCACACCTCTCACAGAGGGCTAGTACAACAAATGCGTGGCAACGCCTCGACGTTCATGCCACCAATTCGATCATACTCGGGAGCAAACATCATAATGACAACGCGAACATCATACATACATACCCAGCCCTCAAACGGGAATGGATAGGTTTTAAAAACGAAAACATCATTTTGAAAATAATTTAGAAGAACACTGGTTGATCTTGAGTATCATCTTTCAAAAAAAGTACAAACGTGAAACATCGTTACCGAGACTTTGAAAACCATTATGCGTTTGGTAAAATGAGGACATTATCTTTTAGCGAAAGACTTTCATAAATATTCGACCCTCGGGTCTAAGTATAAGTGTTTCTAAACATCGAAAATATCTCAAAACATTTTGGTCCTCGAGGTAGAAGAATTTTGAAACATGTTGTGGCACCTTGGATGTACCACGAGAAAATAATTCATTTTAAAAGTACGTCTCGAAATTTATTTTCTAAGATACTCAAGTTTTTTCAAAGATAATTCAATGGGCTAGAATGCCCAAAAACTTCAGGTAATTACACAAAACATTATAGCGCCGTGGGTCCCGCGCCGGAACCCTCCAGGCTAAAAACCATTTACAAAAACGCCAAAAAGGCCGATGACGGTAATATTTCAAAAACTCACAAAAGCCATTTACAAAATACTAAATACCGTCATAATAATTTCGCCAAAACGATCAAGGCCATAATGCCAAAAACTCGGTTAAGGGAATCGGTTTTCGAAATAAAACTCAGTCGGTAAAATACCGAAAGTCATTACAAAAGAACTCACCCAGCGGAAAAAGGAATACAATCCAACATGCACAATCCAATTGAATACATCTCACAGCATCTAGTTTAAACATACAACAAAACCATTCCTCGGAGTTTCTCACGAACTCAATCGTCGATACCTTATTCGAAACCCAACAAGGTTCTCAATTTTCACACCATACCACCCCTCACAGTGGTTCAAAGGTAAAACAACAATAGGCCCAGTTTTATACATATACTATATGTCACACGTATTAAATACAACTATATTCACAACACCGTGCAAATAAAATTATGCACCGCAATTAACTCATTTAGATAAAATCATGATACACAGGTACTTCGCATAAAAGAGGAGACTTACGTCCACAGGCCGCACGGAGATGACGGTCGCCCACGATACTAATCTCATCCGAGAACATATCCGACACGTTGTGACTACGCACAACTCAACTTTTCACCTGACGACTCGAACGACAAGACAACACATTACTCGACAAACCACGACTCAACTCGACCCGATAGCCTAGGTTTCCGCAACCTAAGCTCCGATACCATATTTGTAACACCCCCAAAACCGTATGGGAATATTACACGCCGTAGACCCTTTCCACAAGGATCTACCAGGCTAAACATCCATGAACAACCAAATGCTTGCCCGGCCAGGGTCAAACAATCTAATAATACAGACCGTTAAGGTCACTTACACATAAACACACAGACCGATGAGGTCACACAACTCTATCAACAGAACTGACTAACAACATTACCGACACAGGGGTCGAAACACAATACAGCGGAAGACTGAATCAACTCTAATAATACAACCAAACTCTACCAACTCTCGACTCTTGATTAGTATCGCAGCTCGTCATCCCCTTGTGCCAATCCTGTGACTGCTCCCCTGAACCTGCATGTCGGACGCAGCAGGACATCCACCCCCCGATTACTCGGGGGTTAGTAAAACTCCACTGTTTTACTAGTGCAAGTATAAAACGATACGAAATGCAACAAGTAAATAGCAACTACGAATTTAATATGGAAATCAATTATCAAATGTTCCCGAGAAGTTTTATTAATTTAGAACTCAAGCAAGAGATATTTGAAAAGGAACACATCATCTCGGGGATTTTTAAAGCAGAAATTATTTTGGACCTCGAGTCCCAATTTACAAAGCCTTTTCGAAAACATTAGGGCCTTAGCCCGATTCTCTTTTCAAAACACAATAGATGTGATATCATTATGGGTCCGAGACCCGTATTTAAAATGTTATCCAAATAATCACTGCTATACGACCGTTGTTCGTACACATCATGTAACGAACTCCGGAGGCCTCGACGGACCTTACCCGGACCACACACTCTGTTCGTACACATCATGTACCGAACTCCGGAGGCCTCGACGGACCTTACCCGAATCACACACTCTGTTCGTACACATCATGTACCGAACTCCGGAGGCCTCGACGGACCTTACCCGACCACATACATCGTTCGTACACATCATGTACCGAACCCCAGAGGCCTCGTCAGACCCTACCTGGATCACACACCTTGTTCGTACACATCATGTACCGAACTCCAGAGGTCTCGTCAGACCCTACCTGGAACACACACACACCTCGACACGACACAATTCATAATCATCAAATGTCAAGCCATTCCACATTACACCGAAATTCATAATCAAGTATGTAAATCAAAACAACACAAATATCATAATCATCACAACAACTCACAATGAACAATCACGCCCGGCACAACTTAGATGATTTGCACATCCAACACAATTCCACGATGTTAACTAGGTGATGGTATTATCGCTACCATCAATCATTCATGAAAATCAATTCATACGAAACATATTCACGAAAGTAAACCAATGCATCACAACCATAACACGACGTCCCTATTCACAAGACACAATTCGTATAGTAAAATACTTGCCTCGAAACCACGACGCGGAGAATCGACCGAAATAGGTTGACACGAACCGACTATGAACCCGCCGTCTCTACCGATCGCCAACTCGCGGTCATAAACTACGAAGGACAAGAGCAACAATGAAATGAATTCCATATCACGACTCAAAGCCGTTGAATTCAAAGAACGAATGACGAAAGTTCAAGTGTTTTCCCCAAAACGGTCAAGAACACGATTCGTCCCGAAAAAATACGAAAATGGAATTCCAAGTCGAAATATGGATATACAATTCATATAATATGTTTAACAACATCATTTAACCACAATCTATCCAACAAAAACGGATGAAAAACGAGATCGAGAACAAATCCCCAAAAAGTCGATTTGAAGGAAATCAAGAAATATACTTCGATTCGACGAAGAACAATGGATTAAATGATGTTAACACAAGAATACTACCAAGATTAATCATACCCATCATGAATTAATCAACAACACGGGACGAAACGGACAAAAATGCAAAAACCCCCAAATTCACGAAATTAGGGTTCTAAGGAAGATTACCTTGATTCGCTGGATCAAAGGATGATAACTGATGATTGATTGATGTTATGAACTCAAGAACTTCGTGGATTTGTTGTTAAACAACATGGCTCCACGATCTCTAGGTCTCCAGTCACGGAAGAGAAATCTAGGAAATGAAAAACGAGATGAAATGTGACTGCTCTGTCACATTTATACTGGGCCGGACTAGCGCGCGCTAGGCTGCCGAGCTAGCGTGCACTATCGCCTGTGCCGCAATCCATGCCCTTTGGACTAGATCGCCGGCCGTGTAGCGTGCGCAGCCTTCCGGCCGGCGTCGCCGGCCAGAAGGCACGCGTGGCCCGACAAGAGCGTGCGCTACCCGCCGAGCCTAACCGATTCCGTAACCCCGTGACTCCACTATCTGCCCGATAGCGTGCGTTACACCTGCCGGTTAGCGCGCGCAGCCTTCTGGCCGTAGCGTACGCTACGCCGGTTCCTGCCGAACCCGTCCGACCGGTGCCCGCAATCGTCCGGCCAGTCCCGCAACCGTCCGGCCAGTGCTCGAACACCAGGGCTCGACGACTCGATTTCCGAAAACGTACGAAACGAACACGACGAAAAGTTCACGGACAACATCAACGACCCGGAATGAAAACATAATACCATAATTAATCATACGCGACCAAGAAACGGGTCGAGACAACAATTACAGATACGGATACCCGTAACTTTTAAGAAATTACAAAATGGCCCAGAACGCCCGGAAATCACGATACGTGATCGAATAACCAAACCGAAGTTCACAACACGTCTAACAAAGTTAAACGGACTTACGGGAAACTCGAAACAGCAGTTTCGAACAAGATTCGCAAGAATCGAACTCAAGTGCGGAAAAGTCGCTAAAAAGCACGGAACTCAACAAAACGACACCGAAACGAACTCGGATGTCAAAAAGTGTAGAATTAATTATTCTCAGAACGATGAAACGGTCATAAGCGAGTCGTCAAAATGGACTCTCGCCGAAAAAAGAAAATTACCGAAAATCGAAAATTGCGGATATTACAACAAGTTGACTTGAATGGATGGTTTAGGTTTAGGCTTATGGTTGATGGTTTGATTCTTTAATGGTAATTGTTGGCTACTGCATATTAATCACAGGAAGAAAAAAAAGATGGAAACAACTAGAGAATATGACTGAAGGGGAAGGTTATACCTTTTCCTGAAGGCAAAATGACTAAAATGGGACTTCAAGTTTGCTCATTTTAGCAGTTAAGGACCTTCTTTTTAAAAGGTATCATATAAGGCCTTGTAATTTGGTCCGTCATACCAAGTTAAGACATCCGTCCAATCTGGTCCGTTAAGTGTTAAAAATCGTCCTACAAGACAGTTAAGTTACACATCATTAATTCCACATCATCCGATTTTAAATATTAAACCGGTTATTCATCTTAATTCCACATCGTCTTCACTTTCAGTCATCTTCTTCACATCGCACATCGCGCTGGTTCTTCTTCACATCGCGCTGGACAGTAATCTTTGACATCTTCAGTCTGTGATTCAACATTGACATCTTCAGTCTGTGAATCCTTGACAGTACGACTTCCGATAGCTACCATCGATCTGATACGAGTACGAACAGTAGGGAAGACACCGCGTCGAGCTTGGTTAGGGTTTCAAAAATATATTTTGGGGCTTTTACTGCTAAGAGGTTAGATTCTCTGACATAATATCTCTCGTGTCTTCTGAATACAAGATTTGTACTTTGGTGAATTATTATGTGATATTTGTTTCGACAGAAGCATATAAATGACATCCGGTAGTTGTGCATCAACGAACTCACGAGTTACATGCTTTTGCAAGAAAGAGTCTCCCTTACGAACGCAAAAGCAGATTCTAATCGAGGCGAGAAATTCTATGGATGTGGCAATTATGGTGTTAAGGATAAGTCACCTTGTTCCTTCTTTCAATGGGTGAATGATATAGGAACATCGAAGCAGTACAAGAGTTATCGAGAAGCATGGTTTGCGAAAGGAACACGAATTGAAGAGTGAATTGGTGAGTTGAAAAAGGAACTTGAAATTGAAAAGAAGAGTAACTCGAGTTGAAGATGAAATTGTTGGTTTTGAAGATCAAATTTTTTATGTTTACTGCTTGTTTGATTTGTATTTTATTTGCTATGTTAAGTTGATGAAACTATGGTTCTTGGAGACTTTTAGTGTAATGAAGGATTTGTGTGATTTGTGTTTACAATTGTACTCTTTTACATTAAGTTGATTCAATTGTACTCTTTTTCTATTAATACCATTCAATTGTACTCTTTTTTCTGTTAATACCATTCAATTGTACTCTTTTTTTCTGTTAATACCATTCTATGTTCAGGCGCCTTGATGTGACGAGGCATAGGCCTTTTTAAACATTGATATAGTTTTCTTACTTTTCATTTTTAGAAAATCTTCAAATTGAACAAGGGACTTCATTGTTTACACATATATGAAATATCAGTAATGTAAAACGCAGAAGAGGTGATTTCATAGCAAAATTAGTGATTTAGCCACTGATAAGCGATCTACTAATAAAATGTATGAGGGACAATTGAGGTTATGTTTTCTTTTCCCTAAAAATAATGATATGATAGATAAAACTTACAGAGCCTCCTGATGATAGATAAAACAAGGGACTTCATTGTTTACACATATATGAAATATCAGTAATGTAAAACGCAGAAGAGGTGATTTCATAGCAAAATTAGTGATTTAGCCACTGATAAGCGATTTACTAATAAAATGTATGAGGGACAATTGAGGTTATGAAATAGGATAAGAAATAAACCGACAATGTATTCAACTACAACATTGACAATGTATCCAAAACAACAATGTATCAACCGTACCACATACTTAATACATTGACAAAAAGTATCCAACAAAGCAGAATATATCCAACTACAACATTGACAAAAACAACAATGTATCCAACTATGTATCCAACCGTACCATCAAAACAACAATGTATCCAACTTCAACATTGACAAAAAGAAACCGTACCACATGCTTAATACATCAACCAAAAAGTACCCAACAACCAACAAGAAAACAAAATAAAACACCCCGACTTCATTTCTTGAAATTTCCTTTTCATTGTGTCAATGTTGTTTTTCTTGAACCCTCAACTTGTCTTTTGTTCCTTGTGTTGTGTCTTTGGTGAGGACATGTCCCTTGTATTGTGAGCTGGTGTTGAAGCCTCATTTGAGGTTTGTGTTGGTTGTGATTTCTTGATCCACATGAGATTTGTGTAGATTCATCAAGTTGATTCATTTCAAAAGCTTGACCCTTGCCAGGATTCTTTCTACTAACATTCTTTGCACTTGTTGGTTTGTTCTTCTTTGGCACTGATTTCATGAGAGCAAAATGATTAAACTTTGGTTATAATGTAAATGGAATAGGCTACAACAAATCATAATTAACATATTTACCTTTGCTCCACATGCTTGGTGCACCTTACAAGTCCTTTTGTTATGACCTTTACGAAGACAGATTTTGCAAGTAACATCCCTTCCATTACCGACTGGACTTCTTTACACTATGCTTAGATTCTTCATGTGCACCTTTCCTTCTAGCCTTTTTGGGCCTACTGGGCATTCTTCTTTGTGGAGGTGGAAGTATAGGTGCGTGTCATCCTTGGGCCACAAGTTTTTACCATTCATTGTGCTCATGAACTCAGCATAGGCCAATTTGCATCTTTCTACCCTCAACATAGGATCAATATAGTTTCTAGGCTCATCATTCAAATAGTAAATTGCACTAATGGCATGACTACAAGGGATGCCACTCAACTCCCACATCCTACAACTACAGGATTTAGCTTTGGTGTCTACAACATAGCCATTTAACCCCATCCTAACCTCAAACTTGTAGTTGCCATTGTATGATGTACAAAAAAACCTATGATCGGCAATATTTCTTTGTAACACGTCTATGATCCTAGGGCGAATTCCCCATCCCATTTATCCATAATCAGTCTTCTCCTTTCCATTCTCTCCTTTATACCACATCTTATTTCCTCTAACATGTCTATTATAGGCCTATACCTAGCATCTATGATAGTGCCATTAAAACATTCACACATGTTATTGTCTACAGAGTCACATTTAGAGAAGAATGAGAAGAAACCTCTACACCATAACACGGGATTGTGCCTTTTGATCCAATTAAAAGCATCCAAGTTGATGTCCTTTATCTCCTTCATAACATCATCAAATTCTTCTGGAGTTGTACTCTTAGCAGCCCTCCAGAATAGATTCTTCAATTCAGTGCCTACAACATGTGTTTCATTTCAAAATCTATACATGCTCAGAACACTTAAAACAGTGTAATTTTACCAGTGTAATTGTACCAGTGTACTTTTACCAGTGTTTCAAAATCAAAAAACTTAAAACTTTACCAGTGTAAATTTTCCTCAAGTTGGAGTATATATGCCTTGCACAACATCTATGCTCAGAATGTGGTAACAATTCAGCAATGGCATTCTCTAGCCCTTTCTGTTGGTCTACAACATCATGCATAAGTTAAGAAACACATATACAACATAACAATGACAAATAATGCATGTAAAAAACACAAGTAAATAAAACAAGAATACCTGTAATTAAAGTGAGACCAATTACTTGGTCCAAACATAGGTCATCCTTCAATATTTCTAAAAACCACTTCCATGAATCAGTTGATTCCACTTCTACAATAGCCCATGCCACAGGGAACATCTGGTTGTTGGCATCTCTACCAACAGCAGTCAAGATTTCACCACAACAATAGGACTTCAAAAATGACCCATCCAATCCTAGCACTGGTCTACAACCATCAATCCAACCCTTTTTCAAAGCATAAAAACATATATACATTCTCTTAAAAACAGCAACTCCATTAGGTCCATCTCTTTGCACACTTATTCGACGGTGTTTCTTTTATCGATTTAATTTCTCTCCCATAACTCCTAATATAAGAGTAATCTTTGTTTAAGACCATTCTCAACTTCCCTAAAGCTTTCTTTTTAGCTCTGTAACACCGTAATTTTGTCAGTCATCTTGTAATTTTCATTCACTTCCCTCTTAAAGTCCTTTGTCTTCGGCTAGGGTTATTTCTAATCTTATCACCATATATTTTTGCCAACCAAGAAGAGGTGGCCATCTTAACCTTATCCTCCTGCAACACTTGTGGTAATCAACTAAGGTCTTTACTTGAAAAGATTTTTCTTTGTTCATCCAACTACAATACATCTTCCAAGGGCACCCTGTTTGCACCAACTTGAACCAAATTGGGTTTGTTCTTTAAAAACTTGAGCATAACCATTCACTCCGCATAATTTCTATGACTTCTTTTAGTTGCTTAGGGTTGGAAAACCTCAATCCCACTTCAAACTTTATTTTTGGATGTCAATTTTGGGTTGAAAACGGGTAAGAAATATTAGTTGCTTTAGAATCGGCATCGCATCATCATCACTTTCGGTTGCGGTGTGATAATCACTAGGCTGATGGTTACGACTCATAACCCTCATTATGTGCACTAGATTCAACATGGTCCATTAGCAATGGAGCAGTTCGATTGTTTTTGGATCAACCCCAATGATGCAAGTTTATCTTTTTCCATTCTTAACTTATCCATTTCTTTTCTCATTTCTAATAACTTCTTCCTAATGGAATGCAATTCCTCATCATCATCATCGAACAATGTTCCATCCGTTTATGTCACTTAGGTCATCAAATTCTATGTCTTCATCAAATTCTTGCACATCTTCAAATATAGTATCATCCCTAGCACTACTGTGACACATTCATTATTTCCGTAGCTTCAACATTGACATCTTCATTTTGAACTCCATCAGACAAATGTTCTACATAAACCATGACCCTATTGGTTTCCTTTCCAGCTTCTAAGAACATAGGGATTTGGTCATCATTGTACATCATTTTCAACCCAGATTCATTTGACTCTAAAGGGGATTTGAAATAAAGTTTGCACAAGTCAGAGTACCCCAAGTCCTTAACATGTCCTAAGATCTCAAAGTAAGAAATTAAGTCCACATCAATGTTCCTTAAAGTTTTGATCTGCCCCCCGATATACATCTTGGTTATACTATGGAGAAATAACCCCTGTGTTTCTACAAATTCCCCGCCATGATGTATTACAATGGTTAACTTGTCACCCATAATGTATTCAGAAAAAACGAGAGATATTATGTCAGATACTCTAACCTCTCAGCAGTAAAAGCCCCAAAATATCTTCTTGAAACCCTAACCAAGCTCGACACAGTCGCCTTCCTACTCGTACCGCCTTCCTTCGTACTCGTATCGCCTTCCTGGGAGCTATCGAATGTAAATCTTGTGCAAGATTCATAGACTGAAGTCTAAATCGCCAAATAAGAACCAGCGCGATGTGCGATGTGAAGAAGATGACTGAAAGTGAAGACGATGTGGAATTAAGATGAATAACCGGTTTAATATTTAAAATCGGATGATGTGGAATTAATGATGTGTAACTTAACTGTCTTGTAGGACGATTTTTAACACTTAACGGACCAGATTGGACGGATGTCTTAACTTGGTATGACGGACCAAATTACAAGGCCTTATATGATACCTTTTAAAAAGAAGGTCCTTAACTGCTAAAATGAGCAAACTTGAAGTCCCATTTTAGTCATTTTGCCTTTCCTGAACTACTAGAAGATTTGGAGAAGAATTACGACGGAGGATTTGCAGGAAACGAAAAAAAGGAATTTGAGATGGAACTTTTGGTGTGTATGAGATTTCTGTGTATATCGTGTATTGCTTTCTGCAGATATCGGGGGAGAGAGACTAGCGAAAAATGGGCCAGCAATCGTTGATCTACAGCTTCGTGGCGCGTGGGTCTGTGATCCTGGCCGAATACACTGAGTTCACCGGCAACTTCACTGCAATCGCCGCGCAGTGCCTTCAGAAACTTCCCGCCACGAACAACAAGTTCACCTACAACTGCGATGGCCACACCTTTAATTACCTTTTTGAGGATGGATTTAGTAAGTCCTTGCCGTATACGATCTGTTCGTTTCTTTATGTTGATTCGTAGTGTTCGATTTTGCACGTGTTTTTCCTTGATTGTCGGTGTTCCGAGATTCTAGAGGACTTTTTCTCTGTCGTGTGGTTTTTCTTCGTCCTGTTAGGAGCTCCAAATCCTAGTTCACTGTGATATTTTATTTTTCTTGTTAACATTCTGAATATATTGGTGGTACATTACGGATGCATTTCAAATTTTCTAAATGTAATTTCGTTTTACTTGATGAATCATATTTTTGATGCTTAGATGAGCTAGATCTCGAAAATTAGTGTATGAGTCAACTATCTTCTACATATAGCATCATTTCAAATTTTGGGTAGGGATTAGACCTCGTTTATTTTACCAATATGTTTTCATCTAGATTTGTTCTGAGTTGCTTGCATGTGTTGTTACTTTATCAGGAATGCTCGTTTACAAGAAAATGTCTGAGTATATTGTTTATGGCGCTGTTTATGTATACATTGTGCAGTGCCTAAGCGTTTCACGTTTTCGTTTTCATTTATGTAGACTGAAATTGGTGTTTTTAAATGACAGCATATTGTGTTGTGGCTGTTGAATCATTGGAAGATGACTTAGGTGCATTTATCCCGATCTAAAATCGCATAAGGAGTTGTATGTTTTTATTATGTTTTTGTGTGTATATGCGATTAGTGTATGTAAATGTCTAATAATGTAGTTGAAATTGTAATTGATTGATTCAAAGAACAAAAATTGTTATTCTGATTGATCTAAAATCACTTTTAAGTGCTCAAGGCCTCAAATTATTGCATTAGACCTTTTTTTGTGTGTATATATATGCTATTATTGTACCTAATTGTGTAATTATGTAGTTAACATTTTATCGTTTTGATTCTGATCCGGAATCATTGTATTACCTCCATGAAACTCTAAATCCCTTATGTTGCATGTTTCTTAGAGTACATTTTCTATTTTGATTACCAATTTTTTGCAGTACATGAATAGTCTGACTTACCTAACCAGTGAGGCGTTCTCCACTATTCCGAGGGAGCTGGTTCCAGATTTGCAAAGAATGCTATCTGCAAATGAGGTTTCGAGGCCAACGACATTGGATTTTACAGGTTACCGTTGGTGCGTGTTTGTTATAGCTTTTTTACTATCTTGTTTGCAATCCTTAGATGTGTAATGTTTCTGTTATACATGTACGGTAAAATCACTACGATATGAAGAGTGAGAAGTTTAATTTTCATTTTCATTTTTTTCTTGTTTTGACTATTAATCTCAGTTGGCTACAGGTCATTTTTTGGAGATTTTATCATTTTAATTTTGATAAAATGTGTGGTACAAGTCATTTCTTGGAGATTTTATCATTTCTTGGAGCATTGTGTGGATTCATTTCAAATATGGCCTCTTTAATTTCCTGAGCAGTATAGGGAGCTATCAATCATTGTTGCTGATTTAGATTTAGAATAGGGAGCAGTATAGATTTTGGCCTTGAGTGTGGCTTTTCATGTTTCGTTTTGCTGAAGATCCTTGTTTATGGCTTCGGCTTGCTAATATACAGTGTGAGAATATTCATATCATTGGTTCATGGATTTTGCTACTTCTTGTTTTGGTACTTCTTGTTATGGATAATTCTACCCTTGGTTCATGGATTTTGCTAGTTTTGCTCTTTTTGTGGTTATTCCATGCATTACTTTAGAGACGGATTTATTTAGGAATTGATGCTCCTGCTTGACTTTGATGCACAGAGGTATGGCTGGTGACCTGTTTTTGTTTGTCCATATTGAGGAGAAAAAAGAAATTCGAAGGGAGGTAAATTTTGCCTTGTTTTATCATGTTTGAAGTTAGTGATCTTTTCTTCCTCTTGATTGCCACAAAAATAATTCTGCTATCATGTGATTTTTGCTGATTTATCGAGTTAAACTGTGTTATGAACTTACACTTCAACCAAGAATTTCTTCTTCCTGAAAGATTGATGATATGATATTTTCATGCGTACCGCAGGTTAATACTGCTAAAGGTATGAAGGATCTACGGATCCCCCCGGGAACTCAGCCAAGAGATAAGTTAGGATTGCCCTACATGGGTGTGCCAAACATAAATAACCCTTCTTCATGAGGCGATCATTATTTCACTGTGGATGTTCATATCCCAAAGCGTATTATTTAAGAATCAATATATATGTATGATTCTTTATGTAATATTATTGAATCTATTTTAGTTTTATAAAAGTTGATATTTGCGATGTTTATGTCTTGTAAAAATTAATTGGAGTGTCGTGGGAATACTTTGAGAAATATGTTTGGATTGTATTATGAGAAAAATAATTCGATTGCATTCACAGAAAAATTGGTTTTACTATTTTTTTTTGTATTTTTTTCCAATATTTGTGACTTCTAAAAACAGTCACAAGACAGTCAAGAAAAATGATATTTGTGACTGTCCATGGAAGTCACGAAAGTTGAAATTCGTGACTGCTAATGACTGTCACAAAAGTGGTAATTCGTGACTGCCAATGACAGTCATAAATGGTATTTGTGACTGTCATGGAAAGTGCTATTGTAAAGTCATATAAATGAGGTTTTGTCACTGTTTTGTGACTGTTATTGACAGTCACAAAAAAACTTGTGACTGGTGATTTTATGACAGTCATTTGTGACTGTTTTTGCCATTTGTGACAGTTTTTGACAGTCACAAAATCGTGATTCTGGTGTAGTGACGGATTGAGGAAGACAACCGTAAATCCGAAGTCAAGTCTAGCAAACCAGGAATGGAAGCGAAGGCTAACCTTGCTGAGTCAAGTACTAGCAAGAAGAGGAAGCACCCTGCCAACAGTAAGAGAAAGGGAAATGCCAAGAAGTTTAAAGGGAATTGCTAAAATTGTGGCAAACAAAACCACATAGCTAAAGATTGTTGTCTTCCAAATAATGGCAATCAGTACCAAGTCAACGTGACTGAGGACAAGTCTCTTCCGTTAGATTTGTGAGAGCTCGATCTCTGTGCTGTGGTATTTAAAGCCAACATAGTTGATAATCCAAGGGAATGGTGGATAGATACCGGAGCGACTCACCACATCTGTGCAGACAAGGACATGTTTTCTTCGTGCACACTGATTAATGGGAGGAAGATACTCATGGGAAATTCTGCTACTTCCAACATTGTAGGACTTGGTAAGGAGGTGCTCAAAATGACTTCTAGCAAAGAGCTGACTCTAGTGGATGTGCTGCATGTTTCGGACATTCGTGAGAATTTAGTGTCAGGTTCCCTATTAAGCAAAGCCTGATTTAGGCTAGTTTTTGAGGCAGGAAAGTTTGTAATGACCAAAAATAGTCAGTTCCTTTATAAAGAGTACCTTGATAAAGGGCTCTTTAAAATGAATGTAATGTCTGTGTTCCGCCAAGAGGCAAAGAATAAAGCTTCTACTTCTGTGTATTTTCTAGAGTGTTCTAATTTATGGCATGATAAATTAGGACATATTAATTTCAACACAATTAAAAGGTTAATGAATCTGGATCTGATACCTAGTGTTAAATTGATACACAAAACCACAAGTGTGAAGTTTGTGTTGAGACTAATTTCGCTAAAGCACCATTTCATTCGGTTGAGCGATGTACTACACCACTCGAGTTAATTCATACAGACTTGTGTGATTTAAAACTTGTGCAAACTCGGGGTTGGAAAAAGTACTTCATTATGTTTATTGATGATTGCATAAGATATTGTAATGTATATCTTCTGAAGCAAAGATGAAGCTTTTGAGAACGAGGTTGAGAACCAGCTTAACTTAAAGATTAAAATGGTTCGAAGTGATATAGGTGGGGAGTATGTTGCTCCGCTTGAATAACTATGCAAGAAAGCTGGCATAATTCATCAGACTACAGCTCCTTATTCACCTCAATCAAATGGTTTTGCTAAACGCAAGAATCATAATCATAAGGAGATGATGAATGCGATGTTGATAAGCTCTGGCTTACCCGACAACATGTGGGGGAAATCTATACTTTCAGCCAACCACATTATTAACAAGATACCACGTAAAGGTAGAGATAAACTCCATATGAATTATGGAAAGGTCGGAAACCATCATATAAATACCTTAAAGTGTGGGGGTGCTTGGATAAAGTAGAAGTATCTAAGCCAAAGCAAATGAAGATTGGACCTAAAACGGTTGATTATGATTCATTGGATATGCAAACAATAGTAATGCTTATCGCTTTCTAGTGCACAAGTCAGCAATTCCTGATATAAATGACGGTATGATGATATAATCAAGGAATGATGTTTTATTTGAAAATGTCTTTCCTTGCAAAGAAAAGAAAGAAGTAAGGTCTAACAAGAGATCTTTTGAAATTGCAGGTTTACCTCAAAATGAAGTAGAGGAACCAAGTAAAAGGACAAAAGTAGCTAAGTGTCTTGGTCATGTTTTTCTGACATATGTGTTGAAAAATGAACCCAAAAACATTCAAGAAGCTTTTTCTGGTCCAGATGTTCCTCTGGAAAGAAGCTATCAACAGTGAAATAGAATCCACCATGCATAACAACACTTGGGAGTTGGTTGATCTCCCACCGGGTTGTAAACCATTAGGATACAAATGGATTTAAGACGAATCTATTGATAAATACAAAGCCGGGTTAATAGTCAAAGGATTCAAATAAAAGGAGGGATATGATTTCTTTGATACATATTCTCCTTTAGCAAGAATCATTTCCATTCGTGTTCTCATTGCTATTGCAGCCTTCATAACCTTGAGATACATCAAATGGATGTAAAAACTGCCTTCTTGGATGGGGAACTTGAAGATAAGATTTACATGGAGCAACCCGAAGGGTTTGTTGCACCCGGACAAGATAAAAATGTGTGTAAACTTGTTAAGTCACTTTATGGATTAAAACAAGCACCTAAGCAATGGCATGAAAAATTTGACAAAACAATGTTGTCAAATGGTTTCAAGATAAATGAATGTGATAAGTGTGTTTAAATTAATGGAATAAATAATAATTATGTCATGGTTTGCCTTTATATAGATGATATGTTGATTATGGGAAATAATAATGAATTAATCTTGGAAACTAAGAAAATGTTAAACAAGTACTTTGCCATAAAAGATATGGGATTATCTGATGTTATATTAGGGATTAAGATCTCTAGAACTTCATATGGAATTCTTTTGTCGCAATCCCATTACATCGAAAGCATACTCAGAAGATTCAATACTTTTGATAGTGCTCCAGCTAAGACCCCTGTCGATATAAGTCTACACTTAGCTAAAAACAAAGGGGAACCAGTTTCTTAGTTGGAACATGCAAGGATAATTAGCGGTCTAATGTACTTAATTAATTATACACGTCTAGACATTGCATATTCGGTGAGTACATTGCATAGGTGGAGGAGTCGTGTCATGAAAAAATTCTAAGCAAACGTGTATAGATCGATCCACTATGGAATTTAAGTTTATTGCTCTAGATAAAGCTGGAGAAGAAGCTGAATGGCTTAGAAATTTCTTAGAAGATATTCCTTGCTGGATTAAACCAGTACCAGTTGTGTTGATACATTGTGATAGTCAATCAGCAATTGGAAGAGATCAAAGCAGCATGTACTATGGTAAGTCTAGGCATATTCGTCGAAGACATAATACCATTAGACAATTGATCTCGAATGGGGTTATTTCGGTTGACTATGTAAAGTCAAAGGAAAACCTAGCAGATCCACTTACAAAAGGCATAAGTCGAGACCAAATGTACAAGTTGTTGAGGGGAATGGCTTAAAATCCACAAAATAAGAATACTCATAGTGGTAACCCAACCATGTGAACTGGAGATCCCAAGACCTTGGTTCAATGGGACAACTAAGTTAGGAATGTTCAGTTGCACACTTGGAAATTATTTCAGCCCACTCCCAGAACATCCAAGTGAGAAACCTGCATAATGTGGTGAGGTTAAGTCTAAACTTTTAATGATTCCTATACCTAAATGGTGGGGTATGGAAGGATACTCTTCATAGGAAATCACCTATGTAAGTGAGAAGTACTGGCCGCTTCGACTCGGAACACTTATGAAACTAAGATATGGTCCAGGACCGAAATGGACACAACGTGAGAACAAAATGTGTTAGAATGATTAGTGTGTAAATACTATTGTCTTGGTTTACATAAACGGCTGAATAGTTCAAGACATCGCGTCACTAAGCAGCTAGTAAATCCGATAGTATTTTACTAAGGTTCAAAGTCATAAACTACCGTTCGTGATGCAATAATTATTTGCGAGAACTTTCGAATGACTCTGCATACATGCATGCATTAATGTTCATTTATGTGGGGTATTGTTGGAAATTGGTTTATTAAAATGGGTTTGACCCAAATTTTGACCAATTATTTAAGTGGATTTCATTTTTCGTAAATGCAATAATTTCGGGTGAATGAAAAATTAATGCATAAAATGATTCACTTAAATACATGGAGAAATGGAAAGGTGGGAATGTGAAGAGTCACATATTGCAATTGTAATTACTTTATAAGGAGTTTCACCAAAGTAAGAAGTAATCATGTGTTATTCCTTATGGTGTACCATAGCTGACCAAGTTTGTTTTGACTAGATCAAGGCCGACTCAAAATTCACCGAGGACGGTGTGTAGCACCGTTCGAGCCCGAGACCGCGACGTCACACCTCGCACTTGTCGCATTGGGCACTTTAGAGGCGCACTGTCCGAGCCCGAGACCACGACGTCGCACCTCGCACTTGTCGCATTGGGCGCTTTAGAGGCGCAATTTACACTTCGCACGTGCGCATCATCGCGAAGAGCTATGAGGAGCCTTAAATTTGTTATAGCTCGAACCAGAATTCGGTTCACTGGCTCGGTGACGTGGCTAGCCCGCCTGGAGGGCATGACTGGGTTCGTACATGCCAAGAGGCGCGTTTACAACGCGCATGTCCACTGATGGGCACCATGACTAGACATGATTGTCCATCATGCAAAGGGTGTCTGCACCGTGATCGGACGCATCTGTCCACTAATGAGATCTGAACCAAGGGGTGCAGCTAGTCTGTTGGCCACTAAGTATACAGAATACAGCTTGGAAAGTGTTTTAAGCAACAAGCTGTGCGATTTTCAAGTTTGAGTGCGTAGCGGAAGTCTTGTAATAGTAAGTTGCTGTAAATACAGCAACTAGGTATGAAGTGTATACTTAAAATAATCACAGTTATTAAAACAGTAAATGCAGAAGGTAAATAACACAGTAATTAAAGTGGTTCGAGGTAAATCCCTCTACGTCCACTGGTCCTCCACACTGGAGTGATAATGTTTATTATAAATACTGCGTACACAACTACGTATTTATAAGCGAACCTATCAATGTATCGTTCACACAGATTGATACAAAGATCGTAGCTTTCAACCGTTTACACAGATTGGTTTAGGCTAACACTTGACTGGCTTCTTCACACACTGTTTCGAAGCTTCGTCTCTACAATGCAGATCCGTCACACACAGTTCAGGAAGAGCAAGGCTTTCTGAGTCCACACAGGGCTGATGGTTTTCTTCAATGAAAGAACGTTATTTGAACAACAACTTGACTTTCTTGAGCTTGACCTGATGATGTGTTGTTCAAGGGATGAGCACTTGTGTATTTCTTCTCTTAGAATAGATTGAATGCCTGAAGAAATATTACTGCTCTTGATATACTGTTCGTTTGAGGATCTCGATGAAACTCAGTACATCTCAGATAGAATACTTGTGAAAGCTAGAGTATAGTTCTTCGTTCGTAAGTGTTCAAGTATTCTCTTGGTATATGTATGATCTCTTGTGTGTATCTCATGTATATCTGATGTCTGTCTGATCTTCAAACTTTGGGGATATATATATATATATATATATAGCCTTTTGGAATAGATCCGTTGAGCAAAAGTCCGTTCCAACAGGATGAATTATTTGAATAAAACACGATCCGGTTTTTGCTCCTTGTTTGAAGATCTCTGACGACTTAGTATTTAAATGCTTTATCCTTTCAGTATTTAAATACTTCTTTTCAAACGGAGTTTGACTTTAGTGATAAAGCATATTCCGTCCTGAACGGTCTTGTCCTGTTTGGATAAGTATTGAAGATCTCAATACTTACAGCCTGGATGCTGTATCCAACATATTGCTGTAGGCTATGTTAGACCGATACTGTATGGAAGGATGTTGAATGATTATTTCGGGACAGCTTCCATAATATGATTCTGTTGCTGTATGATGGCTAGACCTGGCAAACGGGCGGGCTCGGCCCAAACGGGCCGGGCAAAAAACGGGCGGGCCAAATCTGGGCTGGGCCAAAAAGGCCCGGGTTTTTTTTGGGCCAAAAATATTAGGCCCGTGGCCCGCCCCGTGTGGGCCCGGCCCGGCCCGCGGGCCTCGGCTCTTTTATTTTTTTTGAATATTATTTCTGAATAAATATAGAAATATTTTTCGATCCGTAATTATTATATTATTCACTATACTATCACAATCAATTAAATAAATATACAATTATTTTTATTTGATAATTATATTATTTACTACACTACCACAATCAAAGGACAAATATATAAATATTTTTATTTGATCATCATTTCATTTATCACTACTACTTTCTTATAAAAATCATAAAATAATATTATTATTGATATGAGATACTACAAAGTAATCACAAAGTCCCATAAAAAATAAAACTACATTAATAATTAACATATAGATGTAATCTAATCTAACAAATAAGGAAAATTTTTAAATATATTAATTACATATAACATAAATATAAAAAAAAAAAAAAAAAAAAAAACTGGACCGGGCGGGCCGCCCGCGGGCCGGGCCTCAACGGGCGGGCCAAAAAGGCCCGATTTTTTTTGGGCCAAAAATATGAAGCCCAATGCCCGCCCAAAAACGGGCGGGCTGGCCCGGCCCGGCCCGTGGGCCTGGGCCTATTTTGCCAGGTCTACTGATGGCAACGTGAAGGCTTGTTGTATGTTGGCAGGTTGAAACTTTGCTGTATGTTGGCTGGATGAGAAGACTTCGATACAGGTTTGACAACTTCGATCGTCTTTCGATACAGCTGCTTTGTTGTATGTTGGCATAATATCAAAGCTTCGATACAGGATTGTTTTATCCCAACACAGTCCCAAGAGGCACCCGAAACTCTATATAAAGAACCCCCTTTGAATGATCAAAAAACTCTGGAAAAGATCAAATGTGAAATTACTAAAGAAAACATAAAATCCGAAAAGCATATAGCATTCGAGCATCTTGAGTTCTTTCGTTCCTTGAATATTCGAAAGTTCAAAACACAAAGTTGTTCGCTGAAGGTTTAAGTTTTGCAAGTGGTGATAACTTAAACTAGGAAGTCGTTGTACCTTCGGGACTATTGCCAAGAACCATTAGCACTTTGTACGGGACAATTTCGTCTTACGGAGATAGTATCTAACACTATCCTCGAGTTCATTCCATTGCTTCAGTTCAAGAAAACCATCAGATTCGCAGTCAATTCCAACCAACATGGATTAGATCGCTGCGGATCTCATTCTTAATATTTTTGTATTTAAACATATTTGAAAGTGTTGTATTACTCTATTGCTAACTACATGAGTAATGTTATACTCATTTGATCGAGTACATAGTACTCGCAATATAAATTTTTGGCAAGTACTTGCATATTATGAGCAGAATGATATTCATTTTGCGAGTACATGCATACTATTATAGTCATAATATATAAACACAATTAAAGTACTGAAAACTTGAACATCGAATGTGCGTCGAGTAGGTATGTACTCCCTTATTAATTATCGATTTTGTTGTTTTTCAAGTTGATCAATGAAAGTTATTTCATTAATGATAATTGCAATATTTTACAGAAACTTTTTCACTAAATTTGTATTAAAAATTCTTTTCATAATATAATTTTCAATATTTTGATCGAATGTGAAAATAAAATAACAGATTATATGAAATTGAAGGAATACTATATTCTAAGTTACTCTTTATTTTCCTTCTTTATTCCTTTCTTCTTTTTATTTTAAATTTTCTTAGCCCCATCTCCATTGTGCTCAAGGACTGCAAACGAACCCCAATACACTCGCGAGCAGGCTCGGTCGAAGCTTGACTAAACCTTGTAAATACTTAGATCGTGAGCACGCGGTGATTAATTATTATTATTTTTTAGTTTTTTATATATAGTTTCCTTAATATCTTAATTATTTAATAATAATATTATTATTTATTAAACTATATAGTTATTCTATAAATGTTTTAACATAAATATTAAAAAAAACAAGAAAAGAGAAATAGTACTTGCGAGACTCACAAGCGCTCGAATTAAGCTCGAGCTCAAGCTCAGATATACAGTAAAAGCGCTTGCTCGTCAAGGCCAAAACTCGACTCGTATGCAGCCCTAATGTTCATTCTTTCGACCGAACAGTCAAATAGGAAAAACTTTTGGGCAGCCGAGATTAGCCCAAAGCAATTAAGCAATTCATCTTGTTCACTGTCTTACCATTTTCCTTTCCGTATTTCAAATGACAAAACGAGTGTTTCCTTGGAAATCATTTTATTTAATTATTTTGCACTAAAAGTAACACGCCAAGACGGCCAAAACCACAAACAAACATACGACGAATAATACTCCAGTTGAAGATACAATAAATCCAGTGGGCTAAGCAAACATATTGCTACATCAGCATTCATCTACAATCAAAACTATATTATCAAAAGTTGGCAGATCAATCAATCCCGGTTAATTAAGAATCAGCGGATAATCCCAACAGAGAAGAATTTAAATCACTTAGAACATCCACCGCTACTCGGGCTTCAATTTTCTCCATACCACTCGACAAAGTGTTCAGCTTCCCAGTGAATTCTGCAAGCAACTCTCTGACAGAAGCAGGGTCGACATGCTCAATCGGAGCAGCCTCAACTGTGATCACATCGGTAATAGAATTTGAATGGACAAATGCAAACCCGCTACTGATGAAGTAATTAGACACTTCATTTCCTTCGTGTATGGAAAGTAAACCGGGCTTTAGCTCTGTTACTGATGATACATGTCCAGGGAGAATACCCATTTGCCCGGTTACGGCGGGCACTATAACCATGTCAACCTACGTTGGAATAGGACCTAAATGTCAGAATGGTAAACAGCTAAATAGCATATAATATCACAGAACTAACTTTCGTCTTCAAGGCGTGGTGTATACAATATATCATACACAAACGTACACCACCAGCATGATGCATATATGGCTCACTTATCCATGGATCAAAACAATTCAAAGGCCAAACAGAAGACGAAAACTTTAATTAGATAACAGTAAGGACTATATAGTTCAACCGTATAAATGAGGGTCAAAACTATAAAGGAAATTTCTTATGTGAAAAGGTTCTAAGGCCGGTCGCTTTTTTGCTCTTCCTAGACACTAATGGAAATTTTCCGACAACCAAATTTAGTTGGTTGAATGTCTACCCTGATACTAGTGAAGACAGTTTGTGTCTTTGATGAACTCAACACTAGTATCACACTAGTAGCTTCTGAAAAGAAGACCTTCAAATTGATAGACAAAAAGAAGGGCTTCCGTGGAGGTCTTTCGTATGGATTAATTACATCGAAAAGGATAAGAACAGAGAAACCTTTGATCGTTTATTTTGTACATGAGCATATATGCAAAGACTTAAAACTAGACTTGGAACTCGTCTAGCAATCATTACTCAATTGTCATTCACAATATTGCAAATTCAAATCCTTCATGGGACAAGGTTTTCAGAAAAGTGCAAAGGGATCGAGTTCCAGGTCACACCGAGATATGAGAAAATATATCTGTATATGTATTTTGTGTCAAACGCTGTCCATGAAGTTGTGCATAGAAACGCTTGCAGGCATAATGTCAAACAGGAAATGAACACTCTTTAACTGCAACTCCCAAAACAGCGTTCCAAACAGAAGGGGAATCCTTTCAGATAACCGATCAAAAAGTTAGCTACCAATTCTAACTCTACAGACATAATAAATTAACACCGGGCTAATGAAACTGAGTTAGACAAGAAGCCAAATATTCCACAGTTCCTAAACCCTAAACCCTTAACTGCAACTCCCAAAACAGCGTTCCAAACAGAAGGGGAATCCTTCGATCAAAAAGTTAGCTACCAATTCTAACTCTACAGACATAATAAATTAACAACGGGCTAATGAAACTGAGTTAGACAAGAAGTCAAATATTCCACAGTTCCTAAACCCTAAACCCTTAACTGCAACTCCCAAAACAGCGTTCCAAACAGAAGGGGAATCCTTCGATCAAAAAAGTTAGCTACCAATTCTAACTCTACAGACATAATAAATTAACAACGGGCTAATGAAACTGAGTTAGACAAGAAGTCGAATATTCCACAGTTCCTAAACCCTAAATAGTTTAAGCGACAAAAATCTCGCCAGAAAACAGAAGGAAAATACACTAACAATTATGTATGGATAGAAAAACCTGTTTATTGGAGAACCCGGCAGAGTACTTCGAAACCATGTTGATAGTGAGCTTCGAAGCCGTGGATGGCCGTGGCTGCATGAAGGACAATGGAGTTTTGGGTGGGTCCTGGTTGGGTATTATCCGCCTCCAAGCCGCCGGGAATAGGTCGTCCGCCAAACGGTCAATCGGAACCTCGGAGGTGGAGAAAGCCCGATAGAAAATTGGGGGGACGGCTACACGGCGTAACATCGCGTATTTGGTGAAATGATCGCTCGATTCGCAGGCCGGAAGAAAATATGATCGCCGAACGGTCAATCGGATCGATATATCGGAATGATAGAAAAGGGGATACATCCAAAGTACAAACTAAACGTCCTTTTTACCATCACTATATACCCCTACTATCATACCCCTGCATACCCTGCTTTCCAGAGTTGTACCAGGTAGTTTATATATTTTTTATTATAATATTAATTAATATTATTTAACACTCATACTACTTATAAAGCACTCGATACAATCCTGCAAAATAAGGTGTTGTAGAGGTGTTGATAGTAGGAGTATTGATATATCATCCCTCATGCAAAACACAAATTTTATTACTTTACACACAAAAAATTACCTTACCTTACCGCTGAGTTCTCATTATACCCTTCCATAAATTTAAAATAATCAGACATTACACGGCAATAACCGGCTAACGATTTTTATGAGAGCCGTGAGACGTATATTTTTAAATACAGTTTGATAATATAGATTACCGACGAATATTTAGACATTCGCCCCACTGATAATTATGTCGGTCATAGACCGTTCAAATGTCAAAAAAAATTTCCTATAAGTGTTGAAAATTATTTTGTGGTAGTTCTAATTTACAAACACCAACCGACCAACTACAGGACCGCCGACAAATCTACCAAGTCGACGACAGTTTTTTTAAGTTTACCAACCAATCCGTATTTTAGATTATCAGTGGATAATCCAAATTATCAGTGGATAATCTAAATTATCAATTAGTAATCTTATTACTGCCAATCCATCAGCATGTCAGCACCCGATCAACGCCAACAATATCTAAATTACCAACTGATAATTTAAATAACTAACAAATATCTTGAATTAATATAAGGTAATCCAAAATATCATACACCGTTTTAATAACATAATGATGATTTTACTGAAAAACATATAAGAAACTAAACTAATCATCTCAAAATACAGAAGATAAAAAGCTTTTCCCTATATATATATGAGTGAGTTCACGTGAGAATGCAATTTAAGTTAAGAAATTTAAATGAATTTCATCAATAAATCTTGATAAATGGATGGCCTAGATTTATTCTCACAAAAAATTTGATGCGTATAATGCAGTATTTTAATGCATCGATATTTTGATGCATATAATGCATATTTTAATGCATTGCAATTTAGAGGCACGAAATGCATATATTTCATGCATAATTAGTAAAAAAGTCATATTCACAATTCGCAAGATAAGAACCGTTCTCACTTGATCCTAAATCTCTCTCTCTCTCTCACTCTATCTATCTATCTATCTATCTATCTATATATATATATATATATATATATATATGTGTGTGTGTGTGTGTTGATTTAGGATCATATGAGAATGATTTTTATGTTGTAAACTGAGAATAAATCTGAATCGTTGATTTTTATGTGATGTACAGTCCAGATTGGCTTATGCATGCAATATATGCATTTCGTGCATCAAATTTGCAATGCATAAAAACTCTGCATTATATGCATCAAAATATCGATGCACTAGAATATTACATTCTATGCATACGTTTTTGTGAGAATAAATCTAGGCCATCCATTTAATCAAGATCTATGGATCAAATTCATTCTTATTTCCTAACTTAAGTATCATTTTCACGAGAACCCACCCCTATATATCTTATAACGATTTAAAAATAAAAACAATGGAAGAAGAAAGGAAGAAAAAACCAGATCTGATCTCTTTGCCTATGAAACGTGGAATGAGGCTACTCACTCTCCCTTTTTTGGTGAAGGACGCCTTGTCGGACCGAGAATATACAACGGAAAACAAAGGAGAACGAAAATTAGACAACCGCCACAACCCTGAAACGACAATAAAGACAACCGCCAAAATATTCAAACGAGGCATTCGACACAGACTCATCCACGACGGGTCTATGAGACCGGATCAGTGAGGTTGGCGGCTGGAGATGATAGATTGCGATTCGGAGTTGCAATTGATGATGAGTGATGGTGTTTGGATAGTTCGCGGTATCCAGGCGGCACTGTGACACGGCAAATGAGCTATGGTTTCAACTGTAAGCCCGTCGAATGCAAATCGGACATTACAAACGTTCTCACTCTTTTGATTTCCTCAACTCTAAGAGAAGTTGACATATATTTATTTCGGAGACATGTATTTATTTCGGAGATCGTGCGGCTGCACAGGACACAAAAAACTATTCTTTCTAATCAATATGATCGCTTCGTATCATACTTTTGGCAGGCGGTTCATGAGGCTTAGGTACCGAGTTGAGTTGCGTACTTACTCACGTCCACAGTCAGATGGTCAGACTCAGTAGTCAGTTCAAATATTGGAGGATATGTTGCTAGCTTGCACTTTAGATTGGGGTAATGATGCGACCGTCTTCCTCCACGCCACCTCAGCTCAGGCCCGAAGTCGACCTCGCGAATCGTCATGTCAGTCAATCCCACGTTTGGGAGGCTATCGCTTGTGATTAATTCGACGTGGGCGATCTAACTGCCACGCCATCCTGAAGCCGACACGTGGTGACATGGACCAATTCGGAGAAGATGATCTGGATACTGTCCGACCTGGATATCCAGCATTAGCGGAATTAATGAATTTCAAATCATGCAAGTCCCCCATATCGCTTATAAGCCTCTCGGATTGCCTCATCTAGGCGAGCATGATATTATCGTACCTGGATATCTAACCCAGACAACGAAAGCACCGACAACTCAGTTCGGCTACATGGTGATCTGGATACACATCTCAAGAGTAGGGCCGGGAACCAACATTCTCGATCGAAGAGAAAACCAGTCTGAGCCGATGAATGCAGACAGGATGCTACGTGCTTGATCTATGAAATAATGGGTGTCCCATCCATGCAAATTGTGCTAGTTGCCGCGACAAAAAAGAGATAAATATCTAATCAATGACAATGACTTGACTTGCCTACATGTACGGTGAAAAACCAAAGAATGACAGCTATCCAGCAGGATTTTCAATTAATATCCTCAACTACGATCATTAATCAAGATCCAGATTTTTATAGCCAAACTCAGCATTGTAAAAGCAAAAAGATAAGAAATAAAGTTCACTAATACAATCATTTCTTGTAGTCATTTCATCTTTTGATTGCAGTTTAATTGTTTATTGTAATTAGACACTCCTACGAGGAATATTCGTGTTTACATGTACGAATTAATTGTCTACATCATTCATCAGTGATTGCATGAATTTGTTGACAAGCATGTGCATCAAATAATATGGATGGTAAGTATGTGACGGAGAGTAAGTGATGTGGTTGTAATTGTTTCATATAAATGTATTCATGACCGCCCCAAAATTCAAACCATTAAAGCTAGGATTTTTTGCCTCACAAAAAAATAATTATTTTGAGCAATAAAGAAGACCCCAATTTTTTTCATTTAATTATGAAAACTCGCAAATAAAAGCTAATTCTACTATTGGTGTCAAGACGATGATAGCTTGACTGGTTGGTTGTTAGTTTTTCAATCATATATTGGTCACCAGTTGGACATCTTCTCTTGACATGTTTTTCGAAACTATTTTATCATTTTGTAAAAATAAATTGTAACATAAACTCTACATGTTGAGACACTATCCACCAAAAAAAAATGTCTCAACACTCTTTTTACCATAAATTATAATTTGATTAACAAAACCAAAATTCATAAAAAGCATGCTTTTATTAATAATTTATTAGTATGTGATATTTTTTGTAAAAAGCATTTTCCATAAAAATATTAGCAAATAAATTTTAGCTATAACTTGCTTTTTATGTAAAAAAAGGATAAAAATGCATAAAATAAATTAACCTTTATTTTAAAGTTTTTAATTTAAATTCTAACTTTAAAAAAATATTCTACTCATTATTTTCAACTCTGCGATTTTGGCTAAGCGCATGTCTATATTTCTCCATTTCATTTGTACAGTAACTACTTTATTGCAATTTCAAAACATAATTTGTTTGGTGAAGAAAAAGTCCTGAAATTTTTCTTATCTTTTGAGTGTGAAACATATATATAATTTAGCTTCAAAATAACTAAGGGGGCGTATTCAATTGAGTCATGTGATGAGTTTCAAAGACTTTTATAGAATTTAATAGATTTGGAAAAGTTTGGATCTATTTAATTGAGAATTTTAAATATCAATTAAATTTTTATGGTATTCAATATATAATTTTATGGAGTTTTTAAAAGTTCATTAAAGTCATGAGTTATTAAATAAAAACTTTTATAAATCTTACAAATTTAGGAGGTATTCAAAGTTATTTTGGATTATAAGGATTTTAATTGAATCATTTAGGTACTAATCTTTAATTAGAAAGTACAAATATAATTTGTTTTTTAAAAATTTTCGTATACCCAATAAGATTTTGATGGATTTCTATTCCTCACCACCACCCACCACCACCGTCGCAGCCGCCTCCACCACCACTGCCTCCACACCACCATTGTCACCGTCCCATCTACAACCAACACCATTTCCGCTGTCACCCCGCCGCCGCCACCACTGCCACTACCACCACTGTCATTTTTCATAACTTTTTCTTCTTTATTTTCTTTTTTTATTTTTTCATACTTTTACTATAAGAATAACGTAAATGTTTCAGGAGAATGTAAGAAAGTAGTAAAGATGAATAGATTGTATTCATAATAGTGATAGATCATAAATGTGCCTCTATATAGGCTTTACAATGAGAGTCATTACATACATATGATTCTTAATTAAGGTAAGACACATAAAGGGATCCTACTACCTCTAGAAGAATTGAGAACCTTCCATCTACGTATCTTACTACAATCAGTATTAGGCAAGACACAGATAAGGGAAGGATATCCCGGAACAGTAAAGAAGTTCTTATAATATTTTTATCTTTTGTTATTCAACTTTTTATGAAAAAAAAATATTTACAAAAACTTGTAAAAAAAATTCAGTTTATAATTAAATATTTTATATCTACTCATTACTTTCATAACTTGATATATATTTTAGTCTTTTTAATATGAGATAGTTTTTTATTTTTTCTCGTTAAATTATATCAAATTATTGTAAAATTTATATTTGTAATATCTATTTATTTTTAATTAAAAAATCTATTATACATAACTATTTATTGAAAATCACATATAGAAACTATCTATTAAGATAGAACGCTAATAAATGAATTTCCTGTGGTTACTATCTTTTGAGAAAAATAAACTCATTAGAAATTCATAAAATTCCATAAAAATCCATGAAAGTCTATAGAATTCTAATAGATATAAGTCCATTGAAATCAAAGAGAATTTATGAAAGTCTATTGAATTCCACTAAAATCGATTAAATCCATTAAACTCTGAAATCTGTCAAATTTCATTAAAATCTTAACTAAATACGTTCCGACTTGTTGTTATTATAAGGTTATACTACAAAAAATAGCGCTTCTGAGTTATATTTTTTTGTTCTTATATTGGGTAACTTTTTCCTTCTATTATATTCTAAGAAAACAAAGTTTTAATGAGTTTTGACCCGACATTAAGATATGTAAATTTAGGTGGAAATCCATCATTTTGACCTAGTTAATGATAATATTTGTTAAGGAACTTAGTTTGTACAAATTTTAGTTAAAAAAGTTTAAATTCTAGCCAAAAAAGAAATGTCTGGACCAATATACCCTTATTTTTCAATAAATTGCATGGTAACACAAAAGGTTAATCAAAATACGAAATGGTTATTTCTTTCAAAGGTTACCAACACACAATAAGGTAACCCAATAAAGAAATGATCATTTCTTAACGAGTTACCAACACACACAGGGGCGGAGCCAGAATTTCTTGGTACGGGGGCGACACTAGATTTTTTTTTGACACAACGACATTAAATTTTTTTACATGAGTTATTAACAACAAAAATCACATTAAATAAACGAATTCATATTAATACGTAAAACTATACTAATAGAACTCAAAAAAATACATTTGTTTATAGAGTTTGACCGACTACTTTTCGTACTTTGGGGCCAATATTTTTTAAATAACAAAAATACAATAATAAAAAAAAATATTAGTAGAATTGTTTTTTTGGGAGTGGGGCCACAGCCCCCTGCCCGCCACCTCCTCCCTCCGCCCCTGAGCACACAATAGAGTAACACAATAAAAAAATAATCATTTCGTAACGAGTTACTAGCATGTATGAATGTAATTCGGTTAATAATTAATTATTTATTACAGAGTTACCATCACATAGAAGGGTAACCCAACTAATAAGTCATAATTTCGTACTGAGTTACCATCACATACAAGAGCATCCCAGTTAAGAATTGATCATGTATGATGCCTAAAGAAATGATCATTTCGTAACACAATAAAGAAATGATCATTTCGTAGAGAGTTACCACAACACATTAGAGTAACCTGGAAATTCAAATCAATTCAGCCACAAATTATCAAGAAACGTGCTATATACTCCAGAATTACAGCAAGAAGACAAGTAATCATACCACAAACAAATCGTATCCACCCTGGGATTTCACAAATTCATTTCAAACCAAAACCATGTGATATTTGTTTTTTCGTTACGTTCGTTACCATTACATACAGAGCTGATCATTCGTTACTTATTTCATGCAGATGAGATCATCTTGTTTAATTGTTGCGCATGGAGGAGAATGGAACGGAAATATATAAAATGGAGATAGAAAAGAGTACATATTCCTATTCCGCCTATGCGTATAACATTTGACCAGTACGACATATGGTAATACAAAAGGGTAATCAGAATACTGAATGGTTATTTCTTTCAAGGGTTACCAGCACACAATAGGGTAACCCAATAAAGAAATGATCAATTTCTTAACGAGTTATCAGCACACAATAGAGTAACACACTAAAGAAATGATCATTTCGTAACGAGTTACTAGCGTGTAGGAATGTAACCCGGAAGTAAGAAGACAAGAAATATTGTACACGAGGTACCAGTAAGCGGATATGATATTTATTTTTTCGTTACGTTCATTACTATTACATACAGAGTAGATGAGATCATCTTGTTTAATTGTTGCACATGTAGGACAATGGAACGAAAATATATACCAAGGGTTACCAACACACAATAGGCTAACCCAATAAAGAAATAATCATTTCTTAACGAGTTACCAGCACACAATAGAGTAACACAATAAAGAAATAATCATTTCGTAATGAGTTACTAGCCTCCCCTTTAACAAGGGTAAATTGGTCCAAATTAGTCATTTTTTGCTACAATTTATACAAACTAAATTGCATGAAAAATATTAAAATATAATAAGCTATATGGCTAAACCATGTAGTCTCTCTAAATTTATTCCATATGAGGAGAAAAGAATATAAATACATGATTCCATTTTGGGTCTCTGCTTAGAGTTTGCTTTTGGTCTCCATAAGTGTTGGGTGGGTCTTGAATGTATTAAAGTTAAAAATTTAAAATCTTAAGAAACAAATATGATTCTTCACGTATATATACCGTATTTATAAATTAATTATATAAATCTAACATAAGAAATGTAATATCCGTGTTTTCTATTTTTGGTAATTTCTATTTTTGGTGTATGTTCGTTTCGGACAACTCGCTTAGCACTGTTTTGGAATTCTGAATCTATTTTGTTCTTGGAGTTTTTCCGTCTGGATGAGTTTTGAGGATGTTTTTGCATAATTTCATCTTAATTTGTATCTTGCCGTATGTACGTTCGATTCTCGTAAACTTGTTCGTTTCCGTTGTTTCTTGATTTGTATAAGTTTGTATGGTTGAGTTGGTCGTGTTGAAATTTTCGGTTTGTTAATCCGACGTTGCATCGCGATTTTTCGGGCTCTTGGGCCGTTTTTGTAATTTTCATAAGTTTGGGGAATTTCGTTTCATTTGCTTCATTTGAGACTCTCTAGTGATCGGGATTATATTTTCTTTCAAAACTCAGCTTCGTTGTTTTGGATACCCCATGTTTATGCTTTTGATTCTATCCTTGTGTTACGTTTCGTCGTTGTATCGACTGTGCTGGGCTAAGTGATTAGCAGTGCTGAACTGCTGCATGCATAACGTACGTTATGCATGCTCCTTTACGTACGTTATATAGGTATCATAACGTACGTTATACCCCATTGGTAACGTACGTTATGGTTTCGCAGAAAGTGTCCAGATTGTTCGTTACGTACGTTAACCTGAGAGGGGTTACGTACGTAACCTTCATAACGTACGTTAACAATAGGCGTTAACGTACGTAACTCGCCGTCAGGTCTTTTAATTCCTGACTTATTTCCGGTCGACTTATTTCACTCCTTTTCTTTCTTTCTCGCGACGTGAGCTTCCTTTGGGCGATTTCAAGCGATTCATCCGGTGCAATCCGTAGGAACCTTCTAAAGATCGATTTTTGCGTCCCAAGCAAGGTTTATCATCATCATAATCATCCTCCATCCGTCCGAATCGAGGTATACATCGATGAACCCTAGTTCTTTGGGGATTTCGGGATTTTTGGCATAATTCTTCCTTTTAATCCGTTTTGACTTCGACGACTTGTTAGATTACGATTGTGTAGTCGTAAATCCCTTGTTTCCAGTATAGTTTAACGGATTTAACCTAGTAATTTCTTCATTGTTAGATTATAGCCATCGTGGACTTCGTATTTTCCGACAAATCGTTCCGAGGGGTAGATTTAGGATTAATTCTTACCTTTCCGCATTATTGAGACTTGTGTATACCGTTATTGTGTTAGGAACGGATTTGGGAAGATTGTTCGGACCGAAACCTATTCATTCGTCGTTTCCTTCGTTTCGTTTCATTCAAGGCAAGTACATGTATTACATTTCGTTATGTATGTTGTGATTTTCAAAATGAATGATGAATTGTGATTTTCGGGTGCGTGAGTTGTGTTCCTTCCACCCGGAGTGTCCGACGGGATGTCTGGGGGTCGATACTAAGGGGTACGGCCGCGGAAGGGAACTTGGGTGCGTGTGTGTTTGTACTTCCACCGGAGTGTCCGACGGGATGTCCGGGGTCGATACTAAGGGAATGCGTCGCGGAAGTGGTATCCCACGGAGTGTTCGACGGGATGTCCGGGGTCGATACTAAGGGGTACGGCCACGGGATACCAGTTGTGATTTTGTGATATCGTGATGATTGGAACTGATTTGATTGCCAATGTAGTATTCCGGAATATATATATGGCAAATGATTTCTGATTGAGATGATTGTGCTAAAAACCGTATTTTTGTATATAATGTTGTGTAATTGTGTACTTGCACTAGCTATTCGAATGTTAACCCCTTAAATGGGGGAAATGCGTCTTATGCATTTCAGGTACCGGGAGAGCTGAGGAGCAGGCACGGGACACGCACGTAAAGGATGGGCTGGCTTGATGATGTGGCTCGAGTCTGTAATTTTATGTTTTGTCATTGCATTGTCGAGTACTGGAATTAAACTGTCTACTTTTAAACTCGGTTTAAGTCCCCTGCGTGGGCAACGGATTGGTATTTATTTTATGTTCATGTACTCCGTTAAAATTGTTTTGGCCGAGGCCACGACCTTATTTACTTTTGAGTGCATTGTTTGGATTTGCATTGTGGGTTTGTGTCATGTGTTAGCTTGGTAGACCTCACGAGGGTTCTACGGCGTGTAATGTCCCATTTGTGAATTGGGGTGTTACATTTATGGTATCAGAGCTTAGGTTTTGAATACCTAGGCTGTCGGTGAATTTTGGGTCTGTCAGTTATGTCGTTAGAGTCAGTCGTTGAGCCTAATATCATCACGCTACCGTCTTTTCGTGCGAACCGTGGCTGTAAGTCTCCTCGAACTCTTATATTTCTGTAATTCGTTTTCTTGCGTAGTTCGGAATTGTGACTTGTGTTACCAACTTTGTGAATTGTGAATCTTTCTGATCTTGTTCTTTTCGTATTTTCTTCAGTATGTTGAGAGGTCGTGGTAGACCAGCTAGGGGCGCGGCCGAGTCCGTGGTCGGGTGCGATAATGAAGAGGGCTCACTTTCTCGATCCTCTGCAGAGACTCGGCCTCTCACTCAAGGCCGTCGGGTAATAATGCCGACAGGGCTCTGCCGTACTCCAGATTAGTAGCCCGGCTTGCTCGAATAGCTCGGGGTGGACGCGAGAATCCGCCCGACACCTGAAGAGGAAGCTAGTAAGTGGCTTCAGACGGTGTCTAAGATGCATCCTCCTCGTTTCTCCGGATCTTCTGACTCTCTCGGTTGGGAGAATTGGCTCTTTCAGTTGTCCAGGACCTTCGATGCCGTAGCTTGTCCCGAGGACAGGAGGGTACATATTGCCCAGTACCTCCTGGATAAGGAAGCTGCGGAATGGTGGGAGGCCGTTGCGCCCAGAGACCGTCGGGCCACTTGGGATGAGTTTAGGGCTGCTATGGAAGCAGAATATTGTCCACCGCCAGTTAAGGAGCGCAAAATTGTGGAGTTCTTCACCGCTACACCTCAGGATGTGCCTATTTCTCAGGCCATCATTACTTACAATCAGCAGCTGGGTTTCATGAGAGATCAGGTGAGGAAGGAAGCTGATAAAATCCGTTACTTTAATATGCGTATGAAACCGCATATCAGGCAGAGTATGGCACCGCTCATGTGTGCCACTTTGAAGGAGTATCAGGATCGCGCTCTAGCGATCGAGATAGCCGCACTGATCGAGTTGGGTGCCGAGGCCAAGAAACAAAAAAGCGATTGGCAACTTCTCGGCAAGAGCGGCCGATTTTCGAGAGCGATGCCCCTACACCGGGAAGAGGCCATTTCATCAGTGGGGATCTCGGGAAACCGTTCGGTGCGGTTGCTTACGGTGGCGTGGTTTGTTTTAAGCGCAACCAAGATGAGCATTTGATGAAGGATTGCCCTTTTTCTCCGATTACTTGCTTCACTTGTGGGCGAGGCCGGGCATCGGGCGACTCATTGTGAGCGGGCCACGTGGCATTAGAGTTCCGACTACCACTACCGATCGTAGGAGGATCACAAGACTCCGGCCTACTTATGTTCCGCAGAGTTCGAGTCGTGGTAGGGGACGGAGTCACGGATCGCCGTCTGTTGTCGAGTTCGGGTTGATTCACCCCGATTGTATCGATGAGGCGTACGAGAGAGACAGATGTTCCAGTGGCGTCAGTACTACTAAGATCCTTACTCATCCAAAGGTCGGTGCTTTTGATTCGGTGCTACCCATTCCTTTATTGCTTCGGATTGTGTGAGTCGTATTGGTTTTGACTGCTTGTTTGAGTGTGAGCCGTTTGTAGTGAGTACACCCAGTGGGGATCGTATGGTTGGGGACCGGGAAGTTAGGGATTGCCCAGTGAGGATCGGGAGCCGGGATTGGCCCTCGAATCTCATTTTTATAGACCTTAAGGGTGAGGATTTAATCCTCGAGGCGATTAGTTGGATCGTCACGGTGCTATCATGAACTATTGGACTCGTACCATCTCGATAGTTGCCGAGACGGACCGAGCATACTCGTCTACCGTGGCCGGGTAGATCGGGAGTGTGATTAGCGCCTTGAAGGCGATAAAACTTCCGAACCGTGGTTGTGTCGGCCATCGGTGTTTCGCTCTGCAGCGGAAGATGGTGGGGTTGACATATCGTCGATTCCAGTTGTTAGCGAGTATCCTGATGTATTTCCGGACGACTTGCCGGGATTACCACCACATCGAGAGGTGGAGTTTCCTATTGACCTTGAGCCGAATGCGGCCCCTATTTCTCGAGCACCGTACCGTATGGCACCGTCGGAGATGCTAGAGTTGAAGAATCAGTTGGGGAGTTGTTAGATAAAGGGTATATTCGACCGAGCGCATCGCCTTGGGGTGCGCCTATACTTTTTGTTAAGAAGAAGGATGGATCGCTTCGTTTATGTATCGATTATCGAGAATTAAACAAGTTGACCATAAAAAATAAATACCCTTTGCCCCGGATTGACGACTTGTTTGATCAGCTTCAGGGGCGGCAGTCTTTTCAAGATTGACTTGCGATCGGGCTACTACCATTGAGGATTCGGACACGATATACCGAAAGCCGCCTTCGGACGAGATATGGCCATTACGAGTTTGTGGTTATGCCTTTCGGGCTAACCAATGCCCAAACAGTTGTTCATGCGATTGATGAACAAAGTTTTTATTGAGTATCTGGACAAATTCGTAGTCGTCTTTATCGATGACATTCTTATCTATTCACTGAGTCGAGGAGCACGCCTTACATCTCGGATTGTATTAGACATTTTGAGAGCAGAGCAGTTGTATGCGAATTTCTCTAAGAGTGAGTTATAGATCGATGAATTGAAGTTACTCGTGCATGTGATTTCAGCAGAGGGAGTTCGGGTAGATCCGCGAGAAGATAGAGGCGTGAATGGCTTGGGAGCCGCCTAAGAATGTGAAGGAGGTGAGGAGTTTTACGGGTCTTGCTGGCTATTACCGTAGATTCGTGGAGGGATTTTCTAAGATCGCTAGACCACTCACTCAGTTGCTCCAGAAAACTCAGAAGTTCGAGTGGACTGCAGACAGACAGGACAGTTTTGACGAATTAAAGAGACGTTTGACTACCGCACCCGTTTTAGCATTGCCTCAGGGGAACGAAGATTTCGTAGTATATAGTGATGCTTCGGGCCTTGGGCTCGGATGTGTTTTGATGCAGAGAGATAGGGTCATTGCGTATGCGTCCCGCCAGTTGAAACCTTATGAGGTGAATTACCCCACGCACGATTTGGAGTTAGCTACGGTCGTTTTCGCCTTAAAGATCTGGAGGCATTATCTCTATGGGTCGTCGTGTAAGATTTTTACAGATCACAAGAGTTTGAAGTATATCTTCAGTCAGAAAGAGTTAAATATGAGACAGCGTAGGTGGTTGGAGCTAATTAAGGATTACGACCTCGAGATACTTTACCATCCGGGTAAGGCTAACGTAGTGGCTGATGCCTTGAGCCGTAAGCCGATGGCGTTACAGATGTTGGAGGTACTTACACCACAGAGTAGGATCCAGCGAGATTTTATCTGTCAAAATATTGAGGTTTGGGTTCAGAGAGTTCAGGGCCAGTTATGTGCATTAGAGATCACTTCGTCCTTGACTGATGATATCAAGGCGAAACAGTATGATGATCCGTGTTTGGTCTAGTTGAGGGAGGATGTGAGGAAGGGGAAAGCCCCTGGATTTGTGATTCAGGATGATGGCGTTCTGAGATTTCGCGGCAGATTATGTGTACCGAATGTTATTGAGCTGAGACAGAAGATATTGAGCGAAGCTCATACCACGCCTTACTCCATACATCCTGGTACGAGTAAAATGTACAAGGACGTGAGGAGTAACTACTGGTGGAGTAATTTGAAGACACACGTTAGCGAGTTCGTGTCGAGATGTTTGACCTGTCAGCAGGTTAAGATCGAGCATCAGCGACCCGCGGGGTTTTTGCGACCACTTCCCATCCCGGAGTGGAAATGGGAGGATATTTCTATGGATTTCATTACCAGTATGCTAGGACTCGGACTGGAATGAACATGATTTGGGTTATTGTCGATCGACTGACCAAATCAGCTCATTTCCTGGGTATTAAGGACACTTGGGGTCCAGAGAGACTGGCACGAGTGTTTATTGCAGAGATCGTGAGATTACATGGGACTCCTAAGAGTATTGTTTCGGATCGTGATGGCCGGTTTATATCACATTTTTGGCAGGCTGTTCATCGAGCTTTGGGGACTGAGTTGAGACTCAGTACGTCTTACCACCCTCAGACTGACGGGCAGTCGGAGCGGACGATCCAGACGTTGGAGGATATGTTGAGAGCCTGTGCCCTAGATTGGAAGGATGATTGGGAGTCGCACTTGCCGTTGATCGAGTTCACGTACAACAATAGTTGGCACGCCTCGATCAGAATGGCACCATTTGAGGCATTGTATGGGAGGAAGTGCAGATCGCCGTTGTGTTGGGACGATGCGTCCGAGCTGATTGGTACCGAGCCTGATATGGTAGTGGAGACGAGGGAGAAGATTACTCTGATTCGTGATAGATTGTTGACGGCCCAGAGTCGGCAAAAGTCTTATGCCGACACGCGTCGCCGGCCGTTGGAGTTTGAGGTGGGAGATCATGTTTTGCTTAAGGTGTCGCCGACACGGGGAGTTTACCGCTTCGGCCGGAAGGGTAAACTTAGTCCGAGATATATTGGGTCGTTTGAAATTTTGGAGAGAGTGGGAGAGCTTGCCTATCGGTTAGGCTTGCCGCCGTCTTTGAGTCACGTTCATAACGTATTTCATGTTTCCCAGCTTAGGAAGTACGTATCGGACCCTCGCCATATTCTTGATTTTGGAGAGATCGAATTGGGACCCGACATTACCATTGAGGAGAGGCCGATTCAGATTTTAGAGCATCGGATGAAGCAACTTCGTCATAAAACCATTCCTCTGGTTAAAGTTCAATGGTCGAGACATGGATCCGAGGAAGCCACATGGGAGACGGAAGAGAGTATGCGGTCGAGATACCCCGAGTTGTTCGCGTTGTAAGTTTCGGGACGAAACTTATTTTTAGGGGGAGATAATGTAATATCCGTGTTTTCTATTTTTGGTAATTTCTATTTTTGGTGTATGTTCGTTTCGGACAACTCGCTTAGCACTGTTTTGGAATTCTGAATCTATTTTGTTCTTGGAGTTTTTCCGTCTGGATGAGTTTTGAGGATGTTTTTGCATAATTTCATCTTAATTTGTATCTTGCCATATGTACGTTCGATTCTCGTAAAACTTGTTCGTTTCCGTTGTTTCTTGATTTGTATAAGTTTGTATGGTTGAGTTGGTCGTGTTGAAATTTTCGGTTTGTTAATCCGACGTTGCATCGCGATTTTTCGGGCTCTTGGGCCGTTTTTGTAATTTTCATAAGTTTGGGGAATTTCGTTTCATTTGCTTCATTTGAGACTCTCTAGTGATCGGGATTATATTTTCTTTCAAAACTCAGCTTCGTTGTTTTGGATACCCCATGTTTATGCTTTTGATTCTATCCTTGTGTTACGTTTCGTCGTTGTATCGACTGTGCTGGGCTAAGTGATTAGCAGTGCTGAACTGCTACATGCATAACGTACGTTATGCATGCTCCTTTACGTACGTTATATAGGTATCATAACGTACGTTATACCCCATTGGTAACGTACGTTATGGTTTCGCAGAAAGTGTCCAGATTGTTCGTTACGTACATTAACCTGAGAGGGGTTACGTACGTAACCTTCATAACGTACGTTAACAATAGGCGTTAACGTACGTAACTCGCCGTCAGGTCTTTTAATTCCTGACTTATTTCCGGTCGACTTATTTCACTCCTTTTCTTTCTTTCTCGCGACGTGAGCTTCCTTTGGGCGATTTCAAGCGATTCATCCGGTGCAATCCGTAGGAACCTTCTAAAGATCGATTTTTGCGTCCCAAGCAAGGTTTATCATCATCATAATCATCCTCCATCCGTCCGAATCGAGGTATACATCGATGAACCCTAGTTCTTTGGGGATTTCGGGATTTTTGGCATAATTCTTCCTTTTAATCCGTTTTGACTTCGACGACTTGTTAGATTACGATTGTGTAGTCGTAAATCCCTTGTTTCCAGTATAGTTTAACGGATTTAACCTAGTAATTTCTTCATTGTTAGATTATAGCCATCGTGGACTTCGTATTTTCCGACAAATCGTTCCGAGGGGTAGATTTAGGATTAATTCTTACCTTTCCGCATTATTGAGACTTGTGTATACCGTTATTGTGTTAGGAACGGATTTGGGAAGATTGTTCGGACCGAAACCTATTCATTCGTCGTTTCCTTCGTTTCGTTTCATTCAAGGCAAGTACATGTATTACATTTCGTTATGTATGTTGTGATTTTCAAAATGAATGATGAATTGTGATTTTCGGGTGCGTGAGTTGTGTTCCTTCCACCCGGAGTGTCCGACGGGATGTCTGGGGGTCGATACTAAGGGGTACGGCCGCGGAAGGGAACTTGGGTGCGTGTGTGATTGAACTTCCACCCGGAGTGTCCGACGGGATGTCTGGGGGTCGATACTAAGAGTGCGGCCGCGAAGTGGTATCCCACGGAGTGTTCGACGGGATGTCCGGGGTCGATACTAAGGGGTACGGCCACGGATACGATTGTGATTTTGTGATATCGTGATGATTGAATCGATTTGATTGCCAATGTAGTATTAGGAATATATATATGGCAAATGATTTCGATTGAGATGATTGTGCTAAAAACCGTATTTTTGTATATAATGTTGTGTAATTGTGTACTTGCACTAGCTATTCGAATGCTAACCCCTTAAATGGGGAAATGCGTCTTATGCATTTAGTGCACGGAGAGGCGAGGAGCGAGGCACGGGACACGCACGTAAAGGATGGGTGGCTTGATGATGTGGCTCAGTGCAGTAATTTTATGTTTTGTCATTGCATTGTAGTCTTGGAATTAAACTGTCTACTTTTAAACTTGGTTTAAGTCATGCGGCAACGGATTGGTATTTATTTTATGTTCATGTACTCCGTTAAAATTGTTTTGGCCGAGGCCACGACCTTATTTACTTTTGAGTGCATTGTTTGGATTTGCATTGTGGGTTTGTGTCATGTGTTAGCCTGGTAGACCTCACGAGAGTTATACGGCGTGTAATATCCCATTTGTGAATTGGGGTGTTACAAGAAAGTGGTCACAAAATTGACGTACCGGATACTTGTAGTTAATAATTTAATTATTTGAAACAATACATTTAGATATCAATTATTATGTATTTTACGGCTCAGCTCCAAGTGAAGTAAATTGTCTTCAGATATTTGCAAATAACAATTTAATTACATGATATATTGCATTTGGGTACCAACTCAAATTGTAATTCTTGTTATTATTTTATTATTGTGGTATTTTTGTAATTTTTTAATAAAATATAGTGGATAGCATAATTTGTCCAGATAAATATAAGTAAACATAGAATTTTGAGCGATTTGGATCGAGTAAATTCAAAGTTATCCTACTTGTATCTCTCGTTAACCCACCACACTAAATAAAGAGTTGTTTCTTAATTATATCTCTACTTTAATGAACGGTTGAGATTAAACTAAGGGAAAGCATAATTAAAATTTTTTGTACTCTCCCCGCCTATATAATATGAGGGGATAGGGCAACACCCTAAACCACATCCCATACATACTCCGTGCTTTATGGATGTTGTACCGCATGCTTTACAAATAAAATATTCATAATAATATTATAATAAAATTAATAATAAAACACGCGGTACAACACCCATAAAGCACGAGTGTTTGGGGTGTGGTTCACAGTGTTGCCCTATCATTTCTCACATAATATATCTTGGACCGTCACACAAACCACATCATAAACACATATCGATAGGCAATGAGATATGAACATAAAATAACATCTAATTCAAAACTACAAAGACAATAGTCAAATTTCAAAAAAAAAAAAAAAAAAAAAGAACAAAAAATAATGACAGAGCTTTATAAATAAATATATATAAATATATAAATATATAAAATGAAATTTTTTTCGTACAGCAACCTCATACCTTAAAAGAAAATTCATGACATGGCTTTTTACTACTAAGGAATACTATAAGATTCTTGTTTCAGTGCAGCATTAAAAAGTTGATCAAATCAAATCAGCCTTCATTCGCAACGGACAATTAAGATTTAGGAGGGGAAAAAAAAAAAGCAATATATAGCTCAAACTTTGGGCAAAGGATCATCAAACCCAAGTCAAACTTAGTAGACCTTTGGCCCTTTTGCGGTTTGTTCGGTTTCGATTTCTACATTCTACTATAAGATAACCCATCTTCAAACCACATTTTCATGTTTGGATTCAATTCACTTTTTTTTTTTTTTTATTTTACTCTTTTTAATCAAAATTAAATATATCTTACTCCATCATCTATCAAAAAATGATGAAATACAACTTTAATAATCTCATATTACGTTCGCTATCATTATATACCTATATATACAACTTTAAGTTGTACAGTTGCACATTATCTCTAGTGTTTAGACATTGACGATTTAAATTACTTATAATGCAAAACTTGATAATCAATTTAAACATCACATTTACAAAACATTATTAAAATAATAGAAGAGAGAAAGCCAATAAAATAGGGTTTTGGCTTGCAAATTTCCACCGTATTCTTTTCTTGATCTTGCAACTATGTCTTCTTAAATGTTAAAGGAGAATTGGGGGAGTACATCATTATTCACATACGTTGTCTTTTACTTTGATGATATTAAGAGCAGAGTGCATTCTGAAGATCGACGATATTTTTAGTGAATGTTCTTGGGACGGCGGATCTGGTGCACAGCATGGTGCTGTACTGCACCAGATCCGAACCCGTTTAATATGTGTCAAATCATATATATATATATAATAGCGTTTCGAATTTAAAACATTAGATTAATTCTCTCTTCTATGTGATATTATCTTAATTTTAGATTTCTATTTATCTAAAATCTTGAATTCCGCATCAATTTAAAATGGTATTTAATCGAGGGACAACCTAAATAAATAGAATTCAATGTCTTGAATCCCACATCGATTTAAAATAGTTCTCCACCAATGGAGAACCTAAATAAATATTTAGGCTAATGAGTATTTTTTCAACCACACAGTTATTTTACACACAAGCTTAAGAATATTATTGTAGATGTTATATATATATATATATATACATTACTCATTATTATTATTATTATTATTATTATTATTATTTATTCAGTAACTTCAGTTCAGTTCGGCACAATTCAGTCTAGTTCACCACTGTTCAGTTCAGCACCATTCATTTCAATTCTATTCAGTTCAGTTCAGTTTTAAGTAAAATTCAATTAAGTTCAGCAAAATTCAGTTCAGTTTAATTCAGCAAAATTCAACTCAAAAGAACAGTCTTATTTCCCACCAGAAAGCATGATATATCAGTACTTCAATTGGGAAGGAATACAAAAGTATATTTGTATAATTTAATTTGAGGTGTTGTGTAAGTTTGATTGATTTTTTGTTATACATTCTTAATTTACCCTTTTAGGCAAAGAAAACTTAAGTTATTATTTATTTAAAACAGTTGGAAACAGGCTTATAAACCCACAAGATAATTTTTTTTTTCTCTAAAGAATCATATGATAGAAAAAATGAAACCAATGGTTATAAGACGGAACTATATGTTTGCATATCTTACCAAGATTCATTTTAATTCAATTAATATGATAAATTATTCTTCCATTAAAATTATGATTAATTGGCTTGAATATTGACCTATTACTTACATAACAAATTTTATTTATTGAAAATTACATCCAAATTAATGTGATACTTACTAAATTTTGCTCAATAAATTAACGAATAAGAAAACGGTCAAATTTGAAATGGTGCAACTATAGATAATCATTTTGTATCAGAATTATTATTACTTGGTGTGAAACATAACTTATTACTACTTCCTGCCTAAATTTGTTCTTGATAATTTTCGGCACAAATCCTAACAAAAAAGTTATTGAGTATATTGTAGAGTATAATACGAGTGTAAAATTAATTAATTACCATAATTAATATAAAAATAAATTTAAAAAAATTGTAAAAAATATATGAATAAAATTGATGAAGCGGAGCCAGTATTATATAATTGTTTTTTAATCCATTGATATATTGTGATCGTTTTAACTTGTAACACACAAGTTAGCTTATAAAATTGCTAAACTAGGGATGCAACTAAATAATTGATATGCTTTACCCACAATTCTTGACCTTTGTCACAGTAATTTAGACTCAGGTCAGGGGTTCCACAAAAGATTTAGTAAGAAGAACCTTAAATGGTAGGTTAGCTAAATAATCATAAAAACAAGAAAAGGAAAACCCAATTGTACTTGGATTTCAGAAGGTAAGCTCAATTTTACTTTAAATGCTTGTAATATTTCGGTGTGTTAAAATAAAGAATAATTGTCAAAGTTATTTGGAAAGAAATTTATCAGATTTTATTATAATAGGAAATACAATTTAAACAATCTTATGGAATATTTTCTTTTTTAAATAATTAACATCAAAAAAAAAAATTAAGTTAGATTCCTTTATTATTGTAATAATACAACAAAGAAACTAAATGAGCAATCTTAGATATAATTTAATTACAATGTTAATTGTGAAAATTCTTATAAAATGCATAAACTTATTACAAAACCATAGTATTTTAGGTACAAATATATATATATGTATGTACAGCACGACTTCTCAAAAAAGAAAAAAGAAAATAAATAAATAAAGAAACATCTATCAGAAGAAAAGAGAGAGGAAAACAAAACACAATTCACTTGAATAAAACCAAATTGGAGAAACCAAACCCAATCAATATATATATATATAAGTTCTTTATAGAACAAAATGACCACATCTCACTATAATATTCGGCAATATGGTCGAGTCCACTTAATCTTAATGTGGCCTCCACCATATTGCCCAATCGAGTCGTATTGAAACTATTTTTTTTTATGACGGTGAACCCGCAGCCGCTAGTCTTTCAGTGCGCACTGGATAAATTCTCGGACTGGACGTAATAGCCTGGAAACTACGCCAATCAGGTAAATCACACTAGGCAAGCCCTGTGTGACAGGCTCAACCAAGAAAGTGTTGGTAAAGGGAATCGAACTCGTAACCTTTCAGTCCCGCGCTCATCTACTCCACCAATTTGGCTACTCTTGCGGGTAGTTGTACTGAAACTATTGATTCATTAGGTAATGGTCGGGATGATTCTTACTAATATTTTAGTAATAAAACCAAAAAATCAAAATCAAATCGGGCTTTTCTACCGTCAGGCCAGGAAAACTTGGCCTGACGTTAGGTCGGTGTTAAAATTAGATATTTTTTTATATTTGTCGATTCCAATCCGCAGAGTTCAATCCTAACAAGAAAAATATACAACTTGAATCGACAAATATGAACAAATATGTAATGTAATTAAGATGTATTTTCTTATCGTCAGTCGGAAAACTTGCTCAGATATTAGTAGTCTTAAAATTGCATTTTTTTTTCATATTTGTTGATTCCAATCCGCACAGCTCAACTCTAATAAGAAGAATATACAAATTGGAATCGACAAATATAAAAAAAATATGTAATTTTAACACCGGCCTAACGTCAGGCCAAGTTTTCCTGACCTGACGGTAGAAAAGCCCGAATCATAATTAGGAAGAAGAGAGAGAAAAAAAAAAGGGACCACTATCATTTTCAATTGGCTCAAATTCACAGTAAATGCACTGCCACACATTCAATTCAGTCTTTCTACATCTTCCCCCCCACTATTACACACACATTACAGTACTATTATTACACGCATCATCATATAACTTAAGCTTTTAGTACCCTCACACAAAACATTACACCTCCTTATAATTACATTACTTTTTTCTTTTTTACTTGTTATTTGCAATTGATTTTTGAGACCTTACCCAAAAAAAAAAACATTCCAAAAAAATAACCCAAAATGAATCACGTGCTAAGCCCGTGCGTCACTAACAGAAGCACAAAAAACTTGCTGCTGCTTTCTTTATATCCGTCCCTTTAATTCCACCGGTGAGACCACCATCGTGTAATAAATACCTCCACGCTCTCTCTCTCTCTCTCTCTCTCTCTCTCTCTCTCTCAATGGCCTAATTACAAAATAAACCTTCTCTTCTCTCTTTCTAAAACCCGATCCCAAACTTTTCTTCCGATATGTCTGATAGTTTTCCCACACAGCCGCCTCCAGTAGCCTTCATGGATGGAGGTTCCGCTACTCCCACCACACAACAACTGTCGCCTTACATCGCTGCCGCGTCATCATCGTCTTCCTCGGCCGCTTCTTCCATTGTTATAGTTGTTATTATAATTGCGTCTGCCGTCGTCGTCACAGCCTCCATCTACATCCTTCTGCGCTTTCTCTCTATGCGCTTCCACCGCTCGTTCCGTACGTTCGCCGCCGCTGACGACGTTGTTCTCAATCGCGACTCTTCTAATAACCCTAATTTCAGGCAGCAACAGCAGCAGCAATGCCCCGCGGAGCCTGCCAGTTTGCTCGATAAGCTTCCGTTGTTCACCTTCGCTTCTATCACCGGAAACCTCACCGGCGGCGATTGTTCTGTTTGTTTATCCAAGTTCGAGCCGCATGATCAGCTGCGGCTGTTGCCTTTCTGCTGCCACGCGTTCCACGCGGCATGTATCGACACGTGGATCGTATCCAATCAAACTTGTCCTCTTTGCAGGTCTACGGTGCTCCCCTCGGACTCCGAAATACTTGATAAGGTCGTCTCCGCCGATCATAGCAGCGGGATTAGTAACAATAGTTTTCGGAATGGAAACATGGGGAGTTTTCGGATCGAAATCGGGAGCATCAGTCGCCGCCGCGATAGGGCTGCGGTGGCGGCGGATGGAGAGCCGCGGTCGTATTCGATCGGCTCGTTCGATTACATTCTGGATGGGAACGGGTACGAGGTTTCGGTGGGTTCCACCGCTCAGCACCGTAGGGGGGTCTCGGAGTGCACTTCGGTCGACAAGGAATCATCCGTCGGAATTCCGATGCTGGATCCGCCCGGTGAGATTCTCGCGGCGGAGGTATCCGGCGGCGGGAGGAACTGGCTGAGGGAGTATGTGGACAGGCTAGCGTCCGTTTCGATGTCTTCCCGTGCTATGTCGTTTAGGAGCTCGGGAAGATTCTTATCCGGCAGCAGTCGGCGGACTGACGTCGTCGTCGCCTCCGAAGATCTGGAGGCGAACCGTGTGGGAGAAGAAATCAGTGAGCTGTTTCGGTGGCTCTCTGGAGTTTAGGATGTAAATTCTTTCAATCTTCAGGGGTAAACCGTCATTTACTTTTTACCCTAAGCACTCCCGTTCTTTTGCTGTTCCTTATTCTGAGACGAGTGGGTTTAGCAAATTCTGGAGTGGAATACAATACACAACACACCCCCTTTTTCTTCTTCTTAGTGATAAAAAAAAGTACACACTGATTGAAATTCTTTTAATGGAATAATTTCATTATTATATAGTATGTCCTTTTTATTATCCAAATTGATCTCCCGGCCCTTCACCTCCCTACCCTATTATGTATTTTGAAAGCGATTGATGATGATGGATATAATTAAATGGAAAATATTAGTAGTATGGTTAATTAGTTCAACTCTTTTTGACTTTGATTAATTTATTTCAATTTTAAGAGTTAGTAGTTAATATATTTGAGAGTGGCAAATGTACGGCAGCATGTTATAATTACGTGGCATGATTATCTTTCATGATCTCAACATTGTTCTAGTATTAGTATCTTCTTCTTGTTTTAATTAATTTCTTTTAAAAGAAGTTCCACATTAATTACTACTAATCTGCCACAAAAATAATTACTACTACTAGTGTAGTATAAGTAATACCAAATGGAGCAAACATCTGTAGTAAAACATTAATCTCATTTCTAATTAATTCGAGTTGGTTTTCTCAAATTATATATGTACACGAACATATATTTTTACTTGTCCTGCAATATTCACAAATGCATGATTTTTTTTTTTTGTCAAAACTAAATAGGGGAATTCGGCCACGTACCAAATCTCCTTTGCTATATATGGTGAACAAAACGTGGCCATCCATCTGTTCTTTTTTGATTTTTTTTTGTCCTAATTAAAAAGATGTCGATGATTAAATAAGAAAAATTCTAATGTACATACTTTATAAAAATACATTGTCACTTCAATTTAACATATACTACCTCTGTTCTTTTATAATTGTAATATCCAGACTTTCACGTTTGTCAATGCACATCTTCGACTATTAATATCTTTATTTTTTAAAATTATAAAAAATTTGATATTTTGAAAGTATATTTCGAAATGAATCTAACAAGATCTCGCATGACTATATTTTTTCATATATATAAATTACAAAAGAGGATAAAAAAATAACAAGATGATATAAGAAAAATCAAGATGATATTCTTTTTTTTTTTATCTTTTAATCTAGACTCTATACTTATATATTTTGATTGTGGGCATTTATTTTGCAAAGATGAGTTAATTTGCCAGCAGAGCAGAGGTGCCGCGGCCGTCTCATCACGTGGCACTAAATGCGGCTCGGGGGATTATTTATGGTTTGTGCGTGCACTGTGCTCTCTCTCTCTATTTATGGTTTTCTTCTTCAACAATTATTGATAGTAGTAACAAATTTGATAAATTAGTTGGGCTTGCTGTAAATGCAAATAGATGGATGCCAAAGTCAACGGGCTCTACACAGGTGACCGACCAGGGCAGGGCTCTTACATTAACAACCTGTTTGGATGAGGTTCCTCTCTTTTGTGCTCTAATTACATTTTCATATATACTCAAATTGATATATAGGAATGTAAGGGGATGTGTTCGCATGGGCAGTGTTGTTGCCCGAAATATTTATCCGAAGATGAAATACTGCTGGAATGGACGGACAACAAACAAGGTTGCGGGTGCACTTCCGAGGGGGTGTGAATAATACTAGATTTGTCGGGGTTGTTAGTCCCGGGCTTGAATGCTCTCGCGAGATGTTATTAATACAAATATTCGTGGATACAAACATTAATGTGAGAATCTAAGTACAATGAGTGTAAAAAGATCATATTATCCAGCTCTTGAGCGAAGCCTTGGTGTTCTTGCTCTCTGCCGATCGTCTTCCGTGTAGGAGATGCTGAGAGAGAAGAATGAACCGAGAGATAGCTGTTGCCAAGAGTAGGAAAGCCAAGTTCTGAGTAGAGCTTGTGTATTGTGCTTGAAATAGCGAGAATGACCGAGAGATTGGACCAGTGCAGGGAGCCTTCTATTTATAGGGGCTGAGATGCCTTGTTTCCTAGCGGGCGATCGCCTTTCGCCCAATATAATAATGGGGCGATCGTCTTCAAGTCACATGGGCTGTCTGCCTAAAGTCCAAGGCTGCTGCCGGCAGCCAGCTGTGCGGTCCAATGAGGAGCCAGCACGCGTCCGGAGTTGCTGTCACGGGCGGTCCTACTGACACCTTTCGGCGGGCCTGTCGGCTGGTGGAAAGATGCTGACAGGCTGTGGTCAACGATCCGTGAAATACGGATCTTGTCCCGGCACTGCACGTGGATTCTGTCCTTAGCTTCGGCCTTTGCCGACTGGGTGATCATCGGCTTCAAGCGGCATGAGGCGGTTGACATTAGTCGGTCACCAGAGGTCGGCATCGGCCAGTCACCAGGGTTCGGTCGACAAGCGCTGAGAGATGATCGTCTGCTAGTCGGCCACCAGGAGTCGATCGCCAAGTACCGAGAGACGATCGTCTTAGATGTCGATCGCTCGGCACCGATGTAACACCCCAAACTAGGCGGATATTACAGTGCCGTAGACCCCCGACTGGGACCCACCAGGCGAATGAAAACGGATGAATTACACAGGGTAAATGTAGTACCGAACCACATTACAGCATCAATTACTCCGATTAGGAGTTTCATACAACACACCCAGGATAAAATAGAATACATGTGTATTTTATGTGACGATAAAATACACAACACTGAATGAAATGAGTATTCAAACGGAATGTCTGCAGCGGAATAAATAAAGGAAACATAAATGACTGAATAAATGACTGAACAGACTGTGGCCCCCTTCTAGTATCATTGGGACTCCTCGCCGTCAATGTGCTCTCCCTGTGCCTTTGCCTTGCCATGACCTGAGAAACAAATATCCCCAAACGGGGTCAGTTATACAGAACAACAATCCTCCAGAGTTGAATAAACACAATCATATAAATATGTAGTATAAACCACAAGTTCTATTAAAATGAAGCTGTTAGATTATAACCCAATCTTTTTGAAAACATACGCAATCAAACATCCGTATGAATCAACTAACAAGACGGCTCAAAGGGTGGCGCCACACTACGCCCGGGATGAAAATGTGTCCGTGCACAAGCCACCAACGAGTATCGATCGAATACCCGCGTGGTCTTGTACCTAATCGATCTCACGAAGCAATCGACTCGTGCACACCCAATGTGATGCCAACAACCAACACACGACATAAATGTGCCCGACATGAAAATCCTACACATACCAACCGACGCCAAGTATGACCTAATGCCACGATATAACAAAAGTGACATCTAAACGAATAATGACTCACCGAGATAAAATGATAGTGAAATGAATGATAGCTCAACAAAATGATTGGAACCGCTGCTTCCTTGTGATCAAGTGATTAATTGACAATGGCAAGTTTTAATACGGTTAACACAATGATGAATGAGTTACGATTATGAATGAACAACAACAAAAGGAAATGAATATCCTTATAATCGAGTAAGAATCAACTTACACAATACGGTGACAATTATCCTTCCACGAACAACGTCCTAATTGAGATATCTACGGTCGAACAACCTTGAATTATACAATATCCAACAACTCGTTCAATATACGAATCAAACACGAATATAACGAACTCAAAACGTCGATACGATTAAACTAAGTTCATTGGGGCATTATATCGGATACGTTGTGGCCAAACTCCGGTTGTTTACAATCAAATCTCAATAAGCCACTATCAATTCCCCCAAGGAGTGTTTCAAACCAACAAACATCTTCCGAATGATCAATAATCCAAAATGAATATCCGAAAACGTGATTATAACGACAATTAATCGAAAACCCTCAATTTCAACTCGATAATCAAAGTGTTCTTGAATAATCCTTCAATAATCCAATGAATCCTTATACAAACTCATAATCATATACATATCCCTTCATATAACATGATTATAATGTCCAAAACATCATATCTCAACATAGAATCGAAATCCAAGGTGTTGAAGAAATTACCTCTTGAAGATCCAATCACTTCGATCCGAAGAACACGAGTTTAAACGAGTATCCAAGCTTCCCAAATGAATGAAGATGATGAAAAATTACACACTCAAGTGATTGATGATTGCAAATTCTCTCCCTCAACCCTCTCTCTCGGATGAAGATGGAAAAATGAAGAAGTGAGGAAAAATGACCCGGCCAAGTCCTTAACATCACGGGTTACTGGCCGTAACTCGGCCCTCTTACGGCCGTAACATTCCAAGTCAGCGGCCTTACGGCCAGAATCGCCAACTCAGACGGCCGTAACTCGGCTTCGTCAAAGCTCGCTGACAGACTTACGGCAGTAATCGCTCACGAGTTACGGCGTAACTCCGCCTTCAAAAACACCTGTCGACATCCTTACGGCCGTATCGCACACCTTACGTCCGTAACTTCGGATGATACGGCCGTATCCGGCCGACCTTACGGCGTAACTCCGCCTTCGTCAAAATGGCGGACAACTTGCTGCCAGACGGTCGTATCCGGCCAAGCCTTACGGCCGTACCTGCCTCGACTTACGGCCGTATGCCGCAACCCTTACGGCCGTAAGTCACCCTTGGTCGACAACACCCGAAATTTACGAACACCACTTACGGACGTATCCAACCCACCTTACGGCCGTAACTAACCTTCGGCCAAAATGCCTGGGCAGCCTGCTGGACCACTTACGGCCGTAACCGGCCAGCCTTGCGGCCGTACCCGCTGAACTTACGGCCGTATCCCAGAACCTTACGGCCGTAACTCAATGCTGGCCATGGTGGATTAATCCGATAACTCCGATTCCTCGTTACGACTGATGAATGATCCGACATACCATACGAATGTGGAAGTGAACAAGTCTAACACGAGCCAAAGATGATACTCCCAGTACAAGGCTATCAATCACAATGAAAATGATAATACTCCGGTCTCGATCTAAAAACGGAAATAAAATGACGATCGGTAACTGATATACGATTACAACATGCCAACATTGAACGAAAATGAGTGATTCATGAATGATGAGTGATTATTAATGAGTGAGAATTACTGAGTGACAATTACAGACTGATAATTACTGAATGAAAATGAATGAATTACAACCGGGTATTACATACTCCCCCCCTTAAAAAGAGTTTCATCCCCGAAACTAAGGGTCAAACAACTCGGGATAACTCTCCCGCATATTCTCCTCGGTTTCCCAAGTGGCCTCTTCGACTCCGTGTCTAGACCACTGAATCTTGACCAAAGGGATCGTCTTGTTCCTCAACTGTTTGATTCGCCGCTCTAACACTCGTACAGGACGCTCCTCGTACGAATGATCATCTGCGATCTCGATTTCGTCGAACTGAAGTATGTGACTCGGGTCGGCAACATACTTCCGCTATTGAGAGACGTGAAACACATTATGAATCCTGCTCAAAGCCGGAGGTAAAGCCAATCGATAAGCTAACTCGCCTACTCGATCCAAAATTTCAAACAGTCCAATGAATCTCGGACTCAACTTCCCCCGTCTTCCGAAACGGAAAATACCTCGACTCGGGGATACCTTGACCAAAACATGGTCACCCGTCTCGAACTCTAGTGGTCGACGACGATTATCCGCATACGATTTCTGTCGACTCTGAGCTGTCAACATACGACTCTTGATCAAAGCTACCTTCTCCCGGGAGGCTATAAGCATATCGGGCTCGGTGCCGATTGATTCTGACAAATCATCCCAACACAAATGAGAGCGACAACGACGACCGTACAAGGCCTCGTAAGGTGCCATCTTAATGGAAGCATGCCAACTATTATTATACGTGAACTCGATCAATGGTAGTTGGGCTTCCCAATCGTCCTTCCAATCGAGGACGCATGCCCTCAACATGTCCTCTAATGTCTGAATAGTCCTCTCTGACTGTCCGTCGGACTGAGGATGAAAGGCGGTACTGAGATTGAGCTGAGTTCCCATAGCACGATGAACTGATTTCCAAAAATGAGACACAAATCGTCCGTCACGATCGGAAACGATACTCTTAGGAGTACCGTGCAGTCTCACTATCTCCTTGATGAACAACTGATCCAGTCTCTCGGGACCCCACGTATCCTTGATCTCAAGGAAATGAGCTGATTTAGTTAAGCGGTCCACAATCACCCAGATCGCATTCATGCCACGACGACTCGTCGGCAAACTCGTGATGAAGTCCATAGAAATGTCTTCCCACTTCCACTCCGGAATAGGGAGAGGTTTCAGCATACCCACGGCCGCCGATGTTCAATCTTAACTTGTTGTGAGTTAAGCATCTCGAAACAAATTCTGCGACTTCTCGCTTCATATTACTCCACCGGTAATTTTGTTTCAAGTCCTTGTACATCTTGCTTGGACCGGATGAACAGAATAAGGGTAGCATGAGCTTCTCTCAAAATCGAGTTTTTCAACTCGTCATTCGCCGAGACGCACAACCGATTCTTAAATCTCAAAAGTCCATCCTCGTGGACCACGAATCGAGGGCTTTCCCGAGCCACATCCTCACGGATGCGCAACAATGAAGGGTCCGAACTCGATTCTCTCCGATTACCTCCTCAAGTGACGATGAAATCTCCAACATACAAAGTCGCCCCGAACTCGCTGGAGCTGGACCTCGATCTCGGTCTAAGGAATTCTGTTGAAGCTCCTTCGAATCGTTAAACGAGCAAGCATCTGCTCGCACGGACTTACGACTCAAGGCGTCGGCGACAACGTTCGCCTTGCCCGGTGGTAAAGGATCTCGATATCATAATCTTTGATTAGTTCTAACCACCGCCTCGCCGCATATTTAACTCCTTCGAGTGAATATATATTTTAAACTCTTATGATCGGTGAATATCCGATGTAACACCATAAAAATAATGACGCCAAATTTTCAAAGCGAACACCACTACGCTAGCTCCGGATCGTGAGTCGGATAATTAACCTCGTAAGGTTTCAATTGCCGTGAAGCATAGGCAATAACCTTTCCATTCTGCATGAGCACACATCCGAGACCTGTCCGACGCATCACTATAAACCACAAATCCCTCCGTCCCTGCGGCAAGGAAAGTGCAGTCCGACATTAACCGGCTCTTGAGTTCCTCAAAACTCGTTGACACGCGTCGGACCACGTGTATTTCTTATCCTTTCGCAAAGGTTCGTCAAGGGTTGAGCGATTTTAGAAAATCCTTCCACAAACCGCCGATAATAACCCGCTAATCCGAGAAAACTTGGATTTCCTTAACATTCTTCGGAGGTAACCAATCTCGGATAGCCTCCGTCTTACGAGGGTCGACACAAACTCCGTCGATGAAATTACATGTCCGAGAAAAGTCACTGGACATCCGAACTCGCATTTGGAAAACTTTCCATAAAGTTGCTCTCGTCTCAACACGTCGAGAACACCGATGAAGATGAACCTCGTGCTCCTCTCGGTTACGAGAATAAATCAAAATGTCATCGATGAAGACAACAACAAACCGATCCAAAAGTCGATGAAAACCCGATTCATTAATTCCATGAATACCGCAGTGCATTAGTTAGCCCGAACGGCATAACTACGAACTCATAATGACCATAGCGTGTTCAAACGCCGTCCTCGCGATATCCGACTCTCGAATCCGCAATTGGTGATATCCAGATCTTAAGTCGATCTTGGAAAATACTGAAGCTCCTGAAGTTGATCTAAGAGATCATCAATGCGGGGTAAATGATACTTATTCTTGATCGTCACCCGGTTCAATTCCTAATCAATACACAACCGAACGAACCATCCTTCTTCTTGACAAACAGAATCGGTGCTCCCACGGGGACGCACTCGGTCGGATATAACCTTTCTCGAACAACTCCTCAAGTTGGTTCTTTAATTCTGCATTTCGGTCGGGGCCATCCGCACGGTGCCTTCGATATCGGGACGTCCGGGCTCCAACTCAATCGTGAATTCCACATCTCTCTGTGGAGGCAAGCCGGGTAACTCGTCTGGGAAAACGTCGGCATATTCCCATACTACCGGAATATCCGACAACAATCTCGATGATTTCTCGGTTTTGGTCATATAGCACCAATAACCAACACATCCTGACCGAGTAATCATCCGCTTTCATCAAATTAATGACCTTACGAGCAGTAGGGATTACCTCCACGAAACACACATTCAACCCCATCGTCTGCAATGATAGTGATCATACGCTTACGGACACTAATGGTGGCATCATGACGATCCATCCAATCAATACCCAAGATGACGTCGTCCCTCGGAAAATCTACTATGATTAGGTCCGCGGCCATACACGACCATGGCCGAATCGACAATTACGAATCTCACGATTACCGATAATTCGTCTACCATCGGGTAGGCCAATGACATAAGGCTCACAACTAGTAGCACTACCCAGGCGTAGTCTACTCAAACATGACTCGGAAATGAATGAATGCGATGCACGGTATCAAAAAGGGTCACACAGTGGGATAGAATATCGAGTGTACTGAGATCATTCGGGCCTCTGGATCATCGGTCTTCTTCATCTCGTAAATTCGGGGCTTGCCGGCCCCGAACCAGACGCTCCGTCGATAGCTCTTAGCTCCGCCCTTGCTAGCTCTGTCGTCTTAAACGACGCCGACCGAGTGGCCTGATTCTACATCTTTGAATGTCACGGGGCACGAGATGACGCCGGAGTGGGTTTAGAGTCCCTTCGGCAAAACGGGCCTGTGCCCGATAATCCTGATTGTGGCACGTGACAGACTGCTTCGGACATTTGGTGCTGAAATGGCCCTGTTCCTCACAGTTGAAACAGGTGATGGCCGAACTGGCCGCTCGTGACTGAGATTCCGCGGGTTTAGATGCCAGGGGAGGTCGCTCAGAAAAAGTAGAGCCCGCACGTGGTTTCTTGAAAGTGGCCTGACTCCCGTCAGACTGATTACGGTTCTTAGACTTCTTGCCAGCAGATGAAGGTTGTTGCTTAGCAATCTCCTTAGCAGTAAGCTCGTAAGTAAGAGCTTTCTCAATGAATTCGGCCAACGTGGTGCAATTATGATTAAGCAGTTGTAGCCGCATACGAGGTTTCAGCCTCTTGCTGAAATACTTGATCTTGTCCGCCTCAGAGTGAATGATAGATGAGGCGAACGGAAGAAGTTCCTGAAATTTCTCGGCAATGGAGAGAACATCCGCGTCTGATGAAGGGTCGGGAGTGAGTAACTCTGACAACTTGGCCTCTCTAAGTGGGGCCGGATAGTACCTATCCATCATGAGAGTTTTGAACTGATCCCAAGTACATGATCCGTCTGTGGGCTTCAACGATAACTACCATGAATGAGCGCTCTTACCAAGATAGTAAGCCGCAACTGAAACTTTATGCCCTTCTGGGCAATCCACCATAGCAAATAACTTCTCGAAGTGTTCGAGCCAATGAACAATATCCGCCGGCTCAGATGAGCCTTCAAAGGTAGGTGGTCGCTGGCGAGAGATATCGCTAATGATATTGCTTACACCCCTCTCTTGCCTCTGAGGCGGCGGCGGAGGAGCCTGTTAATTTTGATTGACTGAATTGTGCATCGTCTCCATAAGTTGTGCCATCTGCGTCATTTGGGCCATCATGCCCTGCATAAAAGCAAGTGGGTCCACCCGAACACCTTCTGACTGAGCCGTGTCCGGCACGACCCCGATAGTGAATGATCACGCCTGTGAATGAGTGGCGGCCGCCGCTCGATGAATTGGCATTGTTTCTCGCATTCGCACGTGTATTCACATGAGCTCTCGGGATTCGCGCACCACGGCCTCGTCCTCCTCGTCCTCGCCGCCTCTTTCCATACCGAAGTGGAAAGTTACATGATGATTATATCTCTCGCATGAATATCACATTATGACTATGACATGCGGTGATGAAAATGAGCATACGCTCTAACACGGTGATTACATGAGCGATTAACCGAGGTGACATGATTTCGATGAAATTATTGAAATGATTATCTTGAACAAGTTAACAAGATTAATTATATGATCTTCGGATCAACAACCGAGTAATGAAATGAATTGAGTGATTAATGAGTTAAAATTACCGTCTGGTCAAAATGAAAATGATGTTTGAGGATTGTTAATCGATAAATTATGAATGAATGATAATTGCGAAATTATACCATGGCGTTAGAAATCTTACGATTCTTTCTTTCCGATTGGCTCAAGATTCGCACAGTCACACGTGACGCGAAAGTCCAATGATACTAGCCCGATGACGATGATTTCAAATGAGACATGACTCGGAAGGTAGTATTCAAAACCACGCTCCGATACCAACTCGTAACACCCCAAACTAGGCGGATATTACGGTGCCGTAGACCCCGATCGGGACCCACCGTGCGAATGAAAACGGATGAATTACACAGGTAAATGTAGTACCGAACCACATTACGGCATCAATTACTCCGATTAGGAGTTTCATATAACACACCCAGATAAAATAGAATACATGTGTATTTTATGTGACGATAAAATACACAACACCGAATGAAATGAGTATTCAAACGGAATGTCTCACGGAATAAATAAAGGAAACATAAATGACTGAATAAATGATCGAATGCATTGTGGCCCTTCTAGTATCATTGGGACTCCTCGCCGTCAATGTGCTCTCCCGTGCCTTTGCCTTGCCATGACACGAGAAACAAATATCCCCAAACGGGGTCGATTATCTGAACAACAATCCTCCGAGTTGAATAAACACAATCATATAAATATGTAGTATAAACCACAAGTTCGATTAAAATGAAGCGGTTAGATTATAACCCAATCTTGTTGAAAACATACGCAATCAAACATCCGTATGAATCAACTAACAAGACGGCTCAAAGGGTGGCGCCACACTACGCCCGGATGGAAATGTGTCCGTGCACAAGCCACCAACGAGTATCGATCGAATACCCGCGTGGTCTTGTACCTAATCGCCTCACGAAGCAATCGACTCGTGCACATCCCAATGTGATGCCAACAACCAACACACGACATAAATGTGCCCGACATGAAAATCCTACACATACCAACCGCACGCCAAGATGACCGGAATGCCACGATATAACAAAAGTGACATCGAAACGAATAATGACTCACCGAGATAAAATGATAGTGAAATGAATGATAGCTCAACAAAATGATTGGAACCGCTGCGTTCCTTGTGATCAAGTGATTAATTGACAATGACAAGTTTTAATACGGTTAACACAATGATGAATGAGTTACGATTATGAATGAACAACAACAAAAGGAAATGAATATCCTTATAACGAGTAAGAATCAACTTACACAATAGGTGACAATTATCCTTCCACGAACAACGTCTAATTGAGATATCGGTCGCTCGAACAACCTTGAATTATACAATATCCAACAACTCGTTCAATATACGAATCAAACACGAATATAACGAACTCAAAGCGTCGATACGATTAAACTAAGTTCATTGTGGCATTATATCGGATACGTTGTGGCCAAACTCGGTTGTTTACAATCAAATCTCAATAAGCCACTATCAATTCCCCAGGAGTGTTTCAAACCAACAAACATCTTCCGAATGATCAATAATCCAAAATGAATATCCAGCGTGATTATAACGACAATTAATCGAAAACCCTCAATTTCAACTCGATAATCAAAGTGTTCTTGAATAATCCTTCAATAATCCAATGAATCCTTATACAAACTCATAATCATATACATATCCCTTCATATAACATGATTATAATGTCCAAAACATCATATCTCAACATAGAATCGAAATCCAAGGTGTTGAAGAAATTACCTCTTGAAGATCCAATCACTTTGATCCGAAGAACACGAGTTTAAACGAGTATCCAAGCTTCCCAAATGAATGAAGATGATGAAAATTACACACTCAAGTGATTGATGATTGCAAATTCTCTCCCTCAACCCTCTCTCTCGGATGAAGATGGAAAAATGAAGAAGTGAGGAAAAATGACCCGGCCAAGTCCTTAAATACTGCCGGAAGTTACGGCCGTAACTCGGCCCTCTTACGGCCGTAACATTCCAAGTCAACGGCCTTACGGCCGTATCGGCCAACTAAATGCGGCCGTAACTCGGCCGTCAGAAAGCTGTAAGCAGACTTACGGCGTAATCGCTCTGAGTTAGGCGTAACCCGCCTTCAAAAAAACACCGTCGACATCCTTACGGCCGTACCGCACACCTTACGGCCGTAACTTTCGGATGATACGGCCGTATCCGCCAACCTTACGGCGTAACCCGCCTTCGTCAAAAATGGCGGACAACTGTCTGCAGCGTACGGCCGTATCCGGCCAAGCCTTACGGCCGTACCTGCCTCGACTTACGGCCGTATGCCGCAACCCTTACGGCCGTAAGTCACCCTTTGTCGACAACACCCGAAATTTACGAACACCACTTACGGCCGTATCCAACCCACCTTACGGCCGTAACTAACCTTCGGCCAAATGCAGGCGACTGTGGACCACTTACGGCCAGCCGGCCAAACCTTACGGCCGCATTGAACTTACGGCCGTATCCCAGAACCTTACGGCCGTAACTCAATGCTGGCCAAGGTGGATTAATCCGATAACTCCGATTCCTCGTTACGACTGATGAATGATCCGACATACCATACGAATGTGGAAGTGAACAAGTCTAACACGAGCCAAAGATGATACTCCCACTACAAGGCTATCAATCACAATGAAAATGATAATACTCCCGTCTCGATCTAAAAACGGAAATAAAATGACGATCGGTAACTGATATACGATTACAACATGCCAACATTGAACGCAAATGAGTGATTCATGAATGATGAGTGATTATTAATGAGTGAGAATTACTGAATGACAATTACAGACTGATAATTACTGAATGAAAATGAATGAATTACAACCGGGTATTACAACCGGGACTTGTCCTAGGACCTTCGGTCGGCCGATCTATCTTGGCTGCTCGGCTATGGCTAGGTCGCCTGGCCTCTGGTCGGCAGTTCTGCCTTGGCTGCTCGGCTATGGCTAGGTTGGTAGCCTCAGTCGGCGATTCGCCTTAGTTGCTCGGCTATGGCTAGGTCGCACGCCTCGGTCGCGATTACGCCGCTTTGCTCGGCAATGGCTAGGTCGCCCGGTCTCTGAGGCGATCACCGGTCGAGGCGTATAATTCTCGACACAACAATTGCCCCCCAGCTTGCTCCAATGTTGAAGACATGGGGCGAGGTGGTTCTTGCTGGCGATCGTGTAGGATGAGGACGGGCGACCCGTTGAGCTGACTTTGGATTCGGACTTGGGCGATCTGGTCGATTGGCTAGCTATCTTTCGGTCTTGTACCTGCAAAAAACAACATTGGCCGATCCCCCTCAGAAACTTGATGGTTTCGTCGTTTTGAGGAATCGTGCACAGTCGCGGAGTTCGATGGACCGACTCCATGACCGTGTCTTGTGCGCGAACGACATTGACTGTCTCGTGACTCACTTTATTGTGAGGGTCCTCTGTTAGGCTGCGCCTCGCCTCGTATTTAAACGAAGGGCGTGCGGTCTTGGTCTAGAGGAGTCTGTTGCTACCCAAAATATTATCCGGAGATAGATATTGCTGGAAAGGATGGATAGCAAACAAATGCAAGAGCACTTCCGTGAGAAATATAAATAACACAAGATTTGCCGGGGTTGTTAGTCCCGGGCTTGAATGCTCTCGCGAGATATTATTAATACTAATATTCGGGGATACAAGTACTAATGTAAGAATACAATTACAATGAGTGTAAAGATTCTTGTTATCTTAGCTAGTGAGCGTGTAGATTGCCGGAAGAACTAGATGTGATGCTCTGTGAGTTCTTGTAACAGAAGAGATGAACAGTCGCCGCGGCGAGAGATCGACAGTCTCTCACGGCGAATATTTAGCTGGATGTTTGGGCTCCTGGGCTTATGAATCTCTTGGAATCTGTCTAGTGGAGACTTGCTGCCTCTGCCGATCGTCTTCTGGACGAGAGATTCGGAGAGAGAAGTCCTGAGATGGATTCCGGCGAGAAAGCAGGAAGCTTGATGGTATGTGTGTTCTATTGTATTTCCGTGAATGAATTCGGAATGTAAGTGAATGAGTTCTAAACCTTTTTCCAGTAGGAGGAGGCTCTCTATTTATAGGACTTGGATCTGCCGGGCGATCGCCTTTTCTGTATTATAATAATCGGGCGATCGTCTTTTAGCACATGGGCTTGTTCCCTTAAAGTCATGAGCTGCTTGGCGATCAGTATGCGATCGATAGGGGAGCTGCACGCGTCTGAGTTCTTTATCACGGGCGGTCCCACTGACAACTTTCGGCGCGCCTGCCGGTAGGTGAGGTAGGTGACAGGTTGTGGTCAAAGGTCTTGTCTGTCAGCAAAGATCTTGTCTGTCAGCGCCTTTTGTGGATCTGCACGTGGGTGCTGTTCTGAGATCCAGTCTTCGATGACTTTGATGGGCGATCATCTCTGTTCGGGGCGTAGGTCGATTGTCCTTAGCCGGACACTAGAGTCGATCGCCAGCTGTCAAAGGGCGATCGCCTTGGGAGTCGATCGCTAGGTACCTTATGGTGGTCTGATATCTTCGATTAGGCGAGCTAGCCATAGTTTGACGGGTGTTGACTCGGTCGCTCGGACTTATAGTCGATCGCCTGTCGGGATAAATAAATCTTGACACAACAATTGCCCCCCAGCTCGCTCCTATGTTGGAAACGTGGGGTGAGGTGGTTCTCTTGGCGATCGCTGAACTTTTGACGAGCGACTCTGTGTTTAGCTGAACTGGCGATCGTCTTTGAGCCGATATACTCTGAGTTTGGACGACCTGGTTGGCCGCTAAAGTGCGCGGGAAATGGCAATGGGCGTGGAAAAGTCTCCGCGCACGTGTCGGGCTTCTATTGGAGGATATCAACGGTCATTAATGACTCCTCGGCTGACGCGTCCTTGAAAAGACGCGTACGCGGGTCTCGAGGGAGTCAATAAATGCGTCGTTTGAGATCCGATCCCTGAGATTTTTCCTTATTGAAAACGAGTCCCTGCCATCTCCTATAAAAGGGCGCAGTGTTGCAGTTTCATACTCACGCGCACTTACTGGAGAAAGAAGGACTTGCTGAAGATTTTTCTGAACAATTTAGTGCCGATCGTCGTTCGATTTCATCTTTGGGTAAGAAAAAATCCTTATCTCCTTTCTTTCTTTGAGAATGGCTGGAACGTCATCATCGCATGGAGTGGGTACCAGTTACGCGCCAGGACATCGATCGTCAGGAGGACCTTCTTCCGACTTCCACCTGGTGACGGCCGCTGAGGCTATTCGGGCCGGAATCGACCCTGCTGAAATCGAGGCTTTATTTAATGAAGCCGACGTCGCTAAGGAGGCGGCTCCTGAAGATAGGCGATCGCAGATAGAGAGAGATATGGCGATTAGGGCCTACTGGGAGCAGCATAGCGCTTTCGGTCGGGCCTATAAGGCTTTTGCTGAGATAATGGAGAAGTTGGCCGGTCCGACTCCGAGATTCGATTTCCGGGGATACTCGATCGCCTACCCTTATCAGCTTCCCAAACGGTCGCAGTACCGGGTTGCGCAGCGATCTTTGTGGTCGCTTGGCCAAATCCGGAGTTCGACGACCAGGAAAGATCTGGCCGTCTGGAGGACGAGGTTCCATGTTCCTTCAGATGTGGACATGTTCGCGCCGACGGAGAATGAGCGAGCCGATCAGCCTCCGATGGGTATGGTCGCCGTGAATGAGGCGATTATGGAGGCCGGGCTGCGCTTCCCTCTATCTTTTGTTGTCTCCCACCTACTGGCCGCTTGGAACGTGGCGCCACTTCAGCTGACGCCGAACGCTTGGCTCCAAATTATCTGCACTCTCACTCTTTTCGGCGGTCACCGCCTATACCGCCTCCCATCACCGTTGGAGATGAACCATTTGTTCAAGCTGACGGCTCAGAAAGGGTCAGTCGGCGGTTACCATATTCAGGGCCGATCTGGTCGGGTAATTCACGGAGTCCCGAATAAGATGCGGGGCGATCAGACGAAGTGGTTCTGGGTCGCCGGCAAGTGGAGGGCTTCCGCGAGCGACAATCCTTCGGGCGAGCTGGAGATCCCTACTGAGTTTCGGGAGAGGAATCCCGGTAAGGGTTTAGACTCCCTTCGTTCGGATGCGTTTTGAACTGATCTAATTTGATTTCGGTTTTGCAGGTTTTCACATTCCGGCGGTCGAGGAGCTCCCTTTTGACTTCCTGGTTGTCTGGGAGCGGATAAGGAGCTTGTCGGACGACGACCTTGACGCCAACCGGATCAATAAGGAGAGTCGTTGGTTGTCGGCTCGGCTATTCCGTTTCCCGAGACATCTCTCGGTACCCGGTATGAGTTTCTGCGACCTTCACTTTCTAGGCGATCGCCTTACTTGAGGAAAGTGTCTGACTGTTGGTCGATCGTCTTAACTATAGCGGTTCGCTTTCCTCGCTTTTTGGAGCCCCCGCCGGAGATCGCCATGTCGAATCCTGGAGTTCTAGGCCGTCTCCGCCACAAGAAGTCGTCTCGGGCCCCACCTGTGGCGTTGCCAATTATTCTGGAGGCGGAACCTCGCGTGGAGCCGATCGTGGCTGAGGAGGGAGAGGGGCTTCGAACGAATCGCAAGAGGCCGAGGCCGGAAGAAACTCTGGTTCCTGCCCCCGCCAATGAGGTGCCGATCGCCGCGCCTCCGATCACCGTTCTCGCTCCGGAGAATGAGCCGCCCTCTGCGGCTTTCATGCGGGAGATGGCGATCGCGGACGCTGAGACTCCTCGAGGGAAACCGTATTTCGGTCGGGACCCCGAGAAGGCTGAGAGGTAGATTGCGTTTTTGTGTTGAAACTTGCGATAGCGTAGGAGTTGTGTTAACTTTGTTGTATTGATGTAGGATCCGTCGCACAGATCCGTCTTGCCCGCCGATGGTCGTGGATTTCCTAGCGAGCCGATCTCCTCGCCAGTCTTACGACATCCCTCAATACGTCAGCAAGGCCGCTGCTGCTCTGCCGAAGGCCTGGACGACCGATCTGGATGCGATCGCTCGTCAGCGATTGGGGAGTACGATGCAGGCTGTTCTCACCCTTTCTCTCCAAACGGCTACCATGGCTGTCCAGGCTGCGCAGGAGTTTGAGGGGCGACCTTCCACTATTCGCCTGCAGGCGGATCTCGAGGCGGCTCGGAAAGAGAACGCCGAGTTTGCTGATAAGATCGGGGCGATGGAGAAGGACTCTCTGGAGGCGGCCAAGCGGGCGAGCCACGAGCTTGAGCTGGCGAAGAAGGAAACCGAGTTGTCTCGTCTGGCGGTTGACCGATTTCGGGACCAGATGATGAATGCCGTCCAGGCGCAGAAGGTTGCTGAGGAGGAGGCCGATCGCCAGAAGGTGACAATAGCTCGGTTGACTAGCGAGCTGGCGGAGTCGAGGGAGAGGGTATCTGCGAGGGAGGTCGAGCTCCAAGGGTCGCAACAAGCGATGGCGGAGCTGAAAAGAGAGGTAGAGGCGACCAAGGCCAATCCCTTCCAAAACTTGGAGTTTGTCAGCGAGTTCGCCTATTACATGGCGTTCGCCGACTCGATCCGAGCAGCTAAGAAGGGAGGTTTGGAGGTCGGGCCTCTTGCTGAGAACTTCAAAGCGTATGCGTTGGAGCATCCTCTCCATTCAGCTTTCTCCTTGCCAATCTTGGATCTTGCGGATATCGGCGTGGATTTGAGCTGGTATCCGTCTCCGGCCAATCTTGCTCATCCCGACGCTCCGGAAGATGGGGGGACCGCACCGGATGCTGATGGCGAAGGCCAGGCAGGGGCTTGAGGCACTTCATTTTTGATGTTTTAGCTTATTTCCTTGTAATTCGTAGCTTTCTTTTGTAGCATTTAGGCCTACGGGCGACCATGTACTCTCATCTTTTCAAGTAATGAAATGAACGTTTGAATTTCTGACTTATCACTTGAATGATTGTTATTTTTGAGTCTTTGTTTGACTTTGTACAAATGTGTGAGGAGAGATTGTTGCGAGGGTAGTTCCAAATGAATTGATAAACTCATAAAGATAACTTTTACAACAAATTCGATCGCTGCACAACATCTGAAAAAATTGACGATCTCCGTATGTGGTTGAATAGCGACGATCGTCGTATAGGTAGTCCGCACTCTTCCCCCTTGTTTTTATTCACTTAGTGGAAGTAAGGGGATGAAAATAATTCGTTGAGTGAGCGGTCTTCAACTTTGTCGAATCCTCGAGGACGGTCGTCCGTCTTGAGGAACCGTGCACGATCGCGGAGTTCGATGGACCGACTCCTTGATCATGTCTTGATGCGCGAAGACATTGAGTGTCCCGTGACTCATTTTATTATGAGGGTCCTCTGTTAGGCTGCGCCTCGCCTCGTATTTAAACGAAGGGGGTGCGGTCTCGGTCTAGAGGAGTCCTTGCACGGGGCAGCGTCGGATGATTCAACTCCACGCCCGCGGCTTGTTTAGCTCTGCTTCCACCTCGGCCCACCATGAAGATGGCGAACCTCGACGGTGTACGTTGAGACGGGGGTTGTGGCACGTCGCATTGTCCGGGTTCACCATGTTAGATGATGAACCTTTGAGGGCGAGCGATCGTGTCCACTGATTAATTTTGTAGGGCCCTCAGACTACGCCAGCCTCGTATTTAAACGAAGGGCGGGCGATCTTGGCCCAAATGGACCTTGCATGGCCTAAACAGTTGGTTCCATCGACCACCAGGACCATGGCTGCACTCTTCCACCTTGGATCGTCATGTAGATGCCGACCTTCGACGGTGTACGTTGTGCGGGGGAGGCGATCTCGTGCCTTAGTCCATCACGTTAGATGGTGAACTGTAGATGGCGAGCGAGTCCTCCAGTTTCATATATAAGGAGGGAGATCGGGGAGAAACTTCCGAGGTTCCCTTCCCTTGATTGAATCATGTAGAGACGGTCGCCGAGGTTGATCCAGGGGTCGGCTCGTATGAGCTTTCCAGCCCGTTTTGTGTTCGACTCGGACGATCGTGTATAGGGATTGGTAGGGGATTCAGCTAAGCCAATAAGCTGTCCAACTTGCCCTCCTCGAACAATCTCCACAGCTGTTTGAGGAGGTCGCGGCATTGGTTGGTGCTGTGGTCGGGACTCTTATGGTAGGCACAATATTGATTGTTGTCCAGGTGACCGTGGTCTCTTATCGCCTTTGGCATTTTGAGCTTTTCGTGCCCCTTGATGGCATAGAAAATATGTGCCGGAGTTCAGTTGAACGTATGGAGGAGATGGGCTTCCATGTCCTCGAAAGCCTTGAGATCTCCGGGTGGCTTGGCGATCGCCTTCTTTGCTTTGGCGATCGCTATCTTCTGGACAGGAGGCGGCGTTTCCTCGCCTAGGTGGAGGGTGAGTAGCCTTTGCCTGGCCAGAAAGTTGGCAGCTTTAGCGCGGAAGATCGCGTAAGTTGGGGGAATATCTTTGGAGAGATGTCTAAACATGGGAGAGTGACCGTAGAATCCCCCCATGACCGAAAAGAGAGCGAGCTCGTCACTGACGGGTTCGCCGGTGAGGATGATTTCGTCTACTCGGTCAATGTAATCTGCGTCGGTTTCGTCTTTCCCCTGCCTGATTTTCATCACGCGGTGGGGGCCTTCTGGTCTGACGACCTTGTTGGCGAAGTATGACGTGAAGTCATTCGCCAGTTTCTTGAAGGAGGTGATTGATCGTGGTGGTAGTGAGGCGTACCGTCTATGGGCCAGCTCGCCCAATGTTAACGGGAAGATCCGGCACTTGGTTGCATCAGATGCCCCACACCCAGTCATGTAGATTCGGAATTTACTCAGGTGGGTTTCGGGATCCGATATCCCCTCATACAGAGGTGTTTTGGGAGGAGCGATTGTTGGTTGTATGGGGGCAAGCTCGATGTGGACCGCGAGTGGCTCGGTCGGCCCGGTGATCTTTTTGCTGGCGCTTGCCCCAGTGTCCAAGAGTGCTTTCATCTCGTCGAGCTGGCGTTGTATAGCGTCCATCGCCGTGGCCTGGCTGCTCGCGGCTCGGCGCTCGGAACGGGTGCCGAGGCGATTGAGTACTGATCCCCTGGCGATCGAGACGGGAGTCAGATGGCTGACCTGCGCTCGACTGTGAGGTGGGTAGGCCGAACTCCTGGTGACGGATTCGGATCCCGTCTTTCCGTGGTTGGAAATAGAGTGCCCCGATCGCCAGGATGGGTCGCGCCCCAAGCGATTGAATATGGATCCGTCCGGTCGTGCGAGAGCCTTTTCTCGCGAATTGGGGCTCTCTGACGATCGCTCGCTCAGTAGCCCGTTGAATTTCCGTTTTCCCATGTGGCGGACGATCAAGGGAGTTATTGCAGGCGACGCGCATGCTCTCCGTCGCTCCTCTAGGATGGCCATAGCCTCCTCGATCTGTTCCTCGGTTTGGAACTGGTCGAGTGAGAGGTTGGGGCCATCCCTCAGGTGTGGGATCGAGAGTCTCGCGTTGCCGCGGCTTCCCCCGGTCGTCGGCTGGGGTTCGGATTGAGCCGGGATATGGTGTCCGGCGGTTCGGAGAGCAGCTCTCTTCGATGTACCGGCGGATGTCATGATTCTGAAGATTTTCTTTGAAGCGCAGTGAGTGTCACTTCAAGTATATGCCCCGAGAACAGTGAGTGTTCTTCGGGACGGTAGGAATAAAAATTTGAGGGTTAGACGCCCCCTTCTTCTAGCGCCAATTGTTGCTACCCAAAATATTATCCGGAGATAGATATTGCTGGAAAGGATGGATAGCAAACAAATGCAAGAGCACTTCCGTGAGAAAGATAAATAACACAAGATTTGCCGGGGTTGTTAGTCCCGGGCTTGAATGCTCTCGCGAGATATTATTAATACTAATATTCGGGGATACAAGTACTAATGTAAGAATACAATTACAATGAGTGTAAAGATTCTTGTTATCTTAGCTAGTGAGCGTGTAGATTGCCAGAAGAACCAGATGTGATGCTCTGTGAGTTCTTGTAACAGAAGAGATGAACAGTCGCGGCGGCGAGAGATCGACAGTCTCTCACGGCGAATATTTAGCTGGATGTTTGGGCTTCTGGGCTTATGAATCTCTTGGAATCTGTCTAGTGGAGACTTGCTGCCTCTGCCGATCGTCTTCTGGACGAGAGATTCGGAGAGAGAAGTCCTGAGATGGATTCCGGCGAGAAAGCAGGGAGCTTGATGGTATGTGTGTTCTATTGTATTTCCGTGAATGAATTCGGAATGTAAGTGAATGAGTTCTGAACCTTTTTCCAGTAGGAGGAGGCTCTCTATTTATAGGACTTGGATCTGCCGGGCGATCGCCTTTTCTGTATTATAATAATCGGGCGATCGTCTTTTAGCACATGGGCTTGTTCCCTTAAAGTCCGCGGCTGCTGCTGGCAGTCAGTATGCGGTCGATGGGGAGCTGCACGCGTCTGAGTTCTTTATCACGGGTGGTCCCACTGACAACTTTCGGCGCGCCTGCCGGTAGGTGAGGTAGGTGACAGGCTGTGGTCAAAGGTCTTGTCTGTCAGCAAAGATCTTGTCTGTCAGCGCCTTTTGTGGATCTGCACGTGGGTGCTGTTCTGAGATCCAGTCTTCGATGACTTTGATGGGCGATCATCTCTGTTCGGGGCGTAGGTCGATTGTCCTTAGCCGGACACTAGAGTCGATCGCCAGCTGCCAAAGGGCGATCGCCTTGGGAGTCGATCGCTAGGTACCTTATGGTGGTCTGATATCTTCGATCAGGCGAGCTAGCCATAGTTTGACGGGTGTTGACTCGGTCGCTCGGACTTATAGTCGATCGCCTGTCGGGATGAATAAATCTTGACACAACAGAGTCCTTGCGCGGGGCGTCGTCGGATTATTCAACTCCACTTCCGTGGCTTGTTGGCTCTGCTTCCACCTCGGCCTGCCATGAAGATGGAGAACCTCGATGGTGTACGTTGAGACGGGGGTAGTGACACATCGCATTGTCCGGGTTCACCATGTTAAATGATGAACCTTTTGAGGGCGGGCGATCGTGTCCACTGATTAGTTTTGGAAGGGCCCTCAGACTACGCCGACCTCGTATTTAAATGAAGGGCGGGCGATCTTGGCCCAAAGGGACCTTGCATGGCCGAAGCAGTCGGTTCCATCGACTACCAGGACCATGGCTATACGTTGTGCGGTGGAGGCGATCTCGTGCCTTAGTCCATCATGTTAGATGGTGAACTGTAGATGGCGAACGAGTCTTCCGGTTTTGGTGATGTTGCTTGATAATGGCGATCGGGCTGGAAGACTGGAGATCGTCGTTCGGGCGCCGATCGCCCGCTCAAAGGCTGAGAAGAAACATGTGTCTGGCCAGAAAGTCTGCGGCCTTAGCGCGGAAGATCGCGTAGGTCGAGGGTTGGTCCTTCGTAAGATGCCTGAACATAGGCGAAAGACCATGGAATCCTCCCAAGACCGAGTATAGGGCGATCTCATCACTTACGGGCTCGCTGTTGAAGATGATCTCGTCTACCCGGTCGATGTAGTCCAAGTCGGACTCTTCTTCCCCTTGTTTGATCCGCATCATGCGATGGGGACCTTCTGGCCGAGCGACCCTGGTGGCGAAGTACGCTGTGAAGTCGTTTGCCAGTTGGTTAAAGGAGCCGATGGACCGAGGCGGCAATGAGGCGTACCACCTGTGGGCAAGGTCGTCCAGCGTCAGAGGGAACATTCGGCACCTGGTCGCGTCAGATGCCCCACACCTGGTCATGTAGATGTTGAACTTGCTCAGGTGTATTTCGGGGTCTGATCTCCCCTCGTACAAAGGTGTTTGCGGAGGAGCGATCTTGTGCTGCACGGGGGCGAGCTCGATGTGGACCGCGAGCGGCTCGCTCGGCCCGACGATCTTGCTCTTGGCGCCTGCCCAGGATTCCATGAGCGCCTTCATGTCGTCGAGCTGGCGTTGCATCGCGGCCATCGCTGTAGTATGGTCGCTCGTGGGTCGGCTTTTGGAGCGGGAGCCGAAGCGATCGTGTACCGATCTCCTGACTCCGCTGCTGCCGACCTCGGCTATTTGGCGAGGGGGAGCCCGACAACTGGGCTGCCTTCTGGGAGTCGGATAGGCCGAGCTCCTGGTGACAGACTCGAGCTCCGTCGTCTCGTGGCTGGGGCCGGACTGCCCCGGTCGCCAAGATGGGTCGCTGCCGAGGCGATCGAAAACCGAGGTGCCCCGGCTGGCGAGCTCCTCTTCCTGCGAACGGGAGCCTCCTAACGATCGCTCTGTCAACAACGCCTTGAACTTCCGTTTGGTCATCCGACGGATGGCCGAGGGGGTGATAGCGGGAGGCGCGTCGAGAGCACTCCGTCGCTCCTGTAGGACGGCCATGGCCTCCTCGATGCATTCGCGGTTCGGGCGGTCGAGCGAGACAGGCCGTCCCAGGGCGAGATCGAGCGTCTCGGACCACGGCGGCTACCCTCCGCCATCGGCGTGGCTCGGGCGAGACGGAGCAGGCGTCGGCGGGGCGGCGGCTTTCTTCGAGGAGGCGAAATCATGATTACGAAAGCTTTCTCGAAGAACGGTGAGTGTTTCTTGGTATATGTCCGGAGAAACGGTGAGTGTTCTTCGAGACGGTAGGAATAAAATTGAGGGTTAGATGCCCTCCTTCTAGCGCCAATTGTTGTTGCCCGAAATATTTATCCGAAGAAGAAATACTGCTGGAATGGACGGACAACAAACAAGGTTGCGGGAGCACTTCCGAGGGGGTGTGAATAACACTAGATTTGCCGGGGTTGTTAGTCCCGGGCTTGAATGCTCTCGCGAGATGTTATTAATACAAATATTCGTGGATACAAGTATTAATCTGAGAATCTAAGTACAATGAGTGTAAAAAGATCCTATTGTCCAGCTCTTGAGCTAAGCCTTGGTGTTCTTGCTCTCTGCCGATCGTCTTCGTGTAGGAGATGCTGAGAGAGAATAATGAACCGAGAGATAGCTGTTGCCAAGAGTAGGAAAGCCAAGTTCTGAGTAGAGCTTCTGTATTGTTCTTGAAATAGCGAGAATGACCGAGAGATTGGACCAGTGCAGGGAGCCTTCTATTTATAGGGGCTGAGATGCCTTGTTTCCTAGCGGGCGATCGCCTTTCGTCCAATATAATAATGGGGCGATTGTCTTCAAGTCACATGGGTCATGCCTAAAGTCGAGGCTGCGGCGGCCAGTTGTGTGGTCGATGAGGAGCCAAGACGCGTCCGGATTCTTTATCACGGGCGGTCCTACTGACACCTTTCGGCGGGCCTGTCGGCTGGTGGAAAGATGCTGACAGGCTGTGGTCAACGATCCGTGAAATGTGGATCTTGTCCCGGCACTGCACGTGGGTTCTGTCCTGAGCTTCGGCCTTTGCCGACTGGGTGATCATCGGCTTCGAGCGGTATGAGGCGGTCGGTATTAGTCGGTCACCAGAGGTCGGCATCGGCCAGTCACCAGGGGTCGGTCGACAAGCGCTGAGAGATGATCGTCTGCTAGTCGGCCACCAGGAGTCGATCGCCAAGTACCGAGAAACTATTTTTAAACTAGAGGGACAAAAATCGTTAAAAGTATCAAACGAGAGGGACTAAAATCGTAGTTTACTCATACTTATAATTATTTTATTTGTACTTGTTTCTCAAACATGTTCTCATTATTTTTAGGTTGTTGACCTTATTAGTCAAGAGATGGAGAATCGTTTTACTAAGACTAACATAGAATTGCTTATGTGCATAGCATGCCTTGATCCTAAGAATTTGTTCTCCAATTATATAGTTCTTCAGGGTTAGTTCGACTTGCAGAACTATATCCGCAAGATTTTTTAGTGGATGATCGAATGGAGCTCAGAGAACAACTAAGGATGTGGATTTTTGAAATGAGAGGAAATGCAATATTTTCTAAATTAGAAAATGTTAGAGAACTTGCAACTAATATGGTGGAAGTGGATTTTCACACAACTTCACTTGGTGTATCTTCTTATCAAGTTGGCTTTAGTTTTGCCTGTTGCAACTGTTAGTGTAGAACGAGCCTTCTCTGCAATGAATATTGTTAAGACAGATTTGCGCAATAAGATGGGAGATGAATTTTTGACCGACTGTATGGTGTGTTATGTCGAGAAAGATATTTTTTTGGGTATTGACAATGAAGTAATTATTCAACATTTCCAAGCCATAGGATCTTGCAGACTGGACTTACCGCCTTTACCGCGTGTTTGAGGGGTGACTCGATCATTAGAGGTGCAGTTATTGAATATTAATTATATTTGGTATTATTATTTTAAATCTGAACTTAATACTTTTTAATTTTTTTTAAATATGTTTATAAATATATGTACTAGACAGTCTGGACCCCCTATATATTTTCTCTGCCTCCGCCACTGTATATATGTTAACATTTATTGAGAATTGAAGGGAGAAAAGTATTTTAATTCATAATTCTTTTGTTTGATTCACAAAAATGAGGGGTGGGGGGATAAATTTGACTCAATTTTCCTTTTATTCTTGTACATAACATCAAGTCGAATAGAACAGTACAGTTGCTTGTCCTAGAGTTTTCTCTCACGAGTTAACTCTTAGCGTTTCCTAATCCTTTTCTAGGGTTTCCATCCAGGTTTCTTGTGTACCTCCGTTTCTATGTTCGTTTCCTAATCTCGTTTCCTGTTTTCTAATCTTGTTTCTTGATTTGGTGTTTTACAGATTTAATTGTTAGTGTTTGTTCTTGAGTTTCTTGGTTCGCCAAGGTTCTAGGGTTTGCGAAGTCTTCATAGTGGTATGCTCTAATCCGGTTCTGATGGCGAATCCGCTTCTCGATATGTGGGAACACATGAGTTTACGCGAAGATGAGAGTATTCCTGTCGTTGTTCCCAGCAGTATCGAGCCTGGGTTCGATTCAACACTCACGGTGGTTGCTAAACTTTTGGCTCCACGCCATATTTCGCTCTCGGATGTTGAGTCTTTGTTCCGAAAAATATGGAATCCTAAATCTTCTATGATTTGGAAATCTATTGCTGATAACATCGCTTTGATCTCGTTTGGTTCTGTGGGAGATAGAACTCGGGTTCTTTCGGGGCGGCCTTGGTTATTTGACAGATATCTATTTATGGTTGAAGATGCAGTTCATATTTACATTCCTAAGCATTTTTGCCCGGTTTCTTCACCTTTTTGGTTACATGTTATGGACCTTCCTCTCGGTCTGATGACTCTCGCGTTTGCTAAAGTGACTGGTAATCAAATTGGAATTTTTATGGAAGTTGATGTGGATTCAGATGGGAGTTTGATTGGGCGGTTTCTGCGTATTAGGGTTTCAGTTGATTTGTCTAAACCATTGCGGAGAGTTGTGAAGGTTTTGTATCAGGGTTCAGAAATTCATTGTCCATTACGTTACTTATGAACGGTTACCACTTTTTTTGTCATCATTGTGGAATGCTTGGTCATATGGATAAGGATTGTGATAATCGTATTGTGCATACCGATTCTACACTTGGTGTTGCTCCTTACGGGGTTTGGTTGAGGGCTAGCTCATCATCTTCTCTTTTTTCCCGGTGGAAATCATAATTCATTTTCTCCAACTGGTCCGCGGGCTTCTTTCAAGTCCTCTCCTAGAGTCAGGTTCAAACGAGAATGCTAACTATTTAAGAAAATGCGAGAATGGTCGTCCATGTATAAAATCATATCTAACTTTGCACTGATGGAAAAAATCATATATGATTTTATACTGACCAAAAAAATCAAATATATACGTATAAAATCATATATAATTTTATACTGATGTACACACTCACGTAATCATATATGATTTTGTACGTGAATCATATATGATTTTGTACATGGATGACCATTGTCGTATTCTCTTAAATAGTTAGTATTCTCGTTTGAACCTCTCTCTCTATATATATATATATATATATATATATATATAGTGCACATATAAAAGTAGTATTTTTTCCTATACAAAAAATAATATTTTCTTTACAGATGCATTTTAAACTTATATATATATAAATAGATTTTAAACTCCTGACGGGATATTGTTTTAAAATATACTACATTCATTCTCTTATAATTGCAACATCTGGACTTTCACGCTTGCCAATGCACAACTTTGATCCTTAATATCTTTAATTCTTTATTTTTAAAAATTATAAGAAGTTGATATTTTGAAAGTATATTTCGAGATGAATCTAACAAAATTTCACATGACTATATTTTTTATATGTATAAATCACAAAAGACGGTTAAAAGAGAGTATGTGAATATTGTAATAGTCAACACGTTATGTGCAAAATTAAATTAATTTTTTTGAATGTTGATTACATATTCGAAATTTTATGTGTACTACGAAAGTCTTAAACTGATCACATATAATGATGTTAATCTGACATATCAAAATACTATTTTCTACCATATAAAAAAGTAAAAGAAAATAGTTTGAAACTACATGTGCAAAGCTAGATTATAATATGTGCAACCTTAAATAATAATTTTCCAGGATGAATATATAGTATTTTGTTCTATATAAATAAAAGGAAAAGGGTTCTTTACATATTGTACAATTTTGATCGGTCATTATAAATTAATTACACCAAACTAATTACAAAATTGACACATTGAATACTTGCAATTGATAGTTTATTTATCCGAAATAATGCAGTTAGATACCGGTCATTTGGATATTCAACGCCCAGCATATGATGAAGTAAAATGTAATTAAATACTTACGAGTAATAATTTGATTACCGAATATTATATTTAAATATTTATATATGAATAAAATTATATTTATTGTGACACTATAAGAATAAAAAATTTATATAGTATACTTAACGATTGAAAAAGAGAGTAGGCAGAAATAGAAACAGGACTGGGCCACCAGTTTGGCTCATAATTCTGCCAATCAATTATTGGACTGGACTTGTCTCCACAAAAGGTTTGATTATGCAACATCGGCCCTATCTATACAATATTAATAAATTAATTTTAAAAATTTAAATAATTATAAAATTGACGCATTAAATACTTTTACTTGATAGTTTGTTTACTGAAATATTGTATTTTGGATATCAATTATTTGAATATTCAATATTCAGTATCTAATGAAGTGAAAATGTAGTTAGATACTTACCATTAAAAGTTTAATTATCTAAATATTATATTTGGAAACCAATACAAGATATTATTCTTATAATTATTTTAATTTTGTGTGATTTTTGTAATTCTTTTATAAAATATATTATATTGTGTAATTTATTATTTTCTCAGGTACCCGGGCCATAGTTGGTACTACTCTATAATCCAAGCCCATTCTAGTGGTCCGTAAGCTGATTGACGGGCTGTCATGTTAATGAATCGGGCATTCGGGTCAATTAGTCGAACAAACTAGAACACCTAGAAAAATAACCCTGTCGGTCGATGAATAAACCAACCACGCTACCGAAACCCGCTCCAAGTTTTTGTACGTTGGAAGCAAGAAAGAAAAAGAACAGTCGCAAAGGTTCCCTAATTCCTTATCCATGGCGGCGGCTTCTTTGGTTTCCCTATCTGGACCCTTTACATCCCGCAGACCAAACTTCCACTCTCTGTCGAACAAAGGCCTAACAGGTTTAATTTGTTCTAATCTTCAATTCCATTTCTTGAAATTCTGATTTACCGCAAAGTTCTGGTTAATTAAACCTTTTCTTGGGATTCTTGGACAGGTTTAGCGAGGTGCTCTTTAAGAGTCAATGCAATGGTAAAGAAATATGAACCCACTAAGGTTTTTCCTCCCTTCCCGGCTATGCTCTCCTTTTTTTTTTTTTTTTTTTTTTTGAGGAAGCGAGTTGAAAATGGAACTCAGAGCTGTGTTGTTTTTGTGTGTGTAGGTTGTGCCACAAGCTGATAGAGTGTTGATTCGTCTAGAGGCTCTACCTGAGGTATTGCTGTTCATGCTTTTAATCTGCTTTCACTTTGTGTTAAATCTTTGATTTTAATTATTTTTGGAATTTGGCTTTTGGGAAGATCAATTGTCTTGTTTTTCCCCTTTCATTTGGAAATTTAGTGCGTACTACTGCTGATTTTGCTGACAAACGCACACTAATGCAATATTATATTCAGGCCAGACACGTATCTTCAATCCAGTTTGATGTATAAGTTAGAGTAGATGTTTTTCGTTGAATCGTCGTTTGTGCCCCTTGTTGTACCCTGCCTGACGTGTATCGATGGGTGGGTGAGTCGTGTGCTGCCGTGTGCCCTGAATTAAATTTGAACAGATTTCTTATTTCCTTTTCTTCTTCACTTTGTTCGTCCTTTATTTTACACCTTACGGGTATCATTAGATGAGTTGTAATTGCGTAAGATTTCTTCCAGTTATGGTTCATTAGAAACTATGTTGTGTTGTATTTTCATTCTGTGCTGCTCCAGGAATTGTGTACTTGTAGCCGTATGTATTTCATTTTTAATGCATGTTTTTCCTTGTCAATGCAGTTTTTATTTCTCTTTAGACTGTCGTTTACATTAGAGAGCTTTTTTTTTTTCCTGTGTGTGTGCAGAAGTCAGCTGGAGGAGTTTTATTGCCAAAATCTGCTGTTAAAATGGAGCGGTACCTTATGGGAGAGGTATGTCAGGCGTATCGTTCTAGTCTATGATATTGTTTCTCCAGATTTTTGTTTTCTAGGTTGTGATTTTATAAAATCCATTGCAGGTCCTTTCTGTTGGCGCTGAAGTTAAGGAAGTGGAGACCGGAAAGAAGGTGGTTGGTTATTCTTGAAGTTTTGGTGTATATGTATATATATATATATATTCAGTCCATATTCAACCACAAAGTTCTGCGGTTTATATCATACATATTTCGTTTCCCCTTGTGCGTCATATCTGATTTCTGTGTATTCCTTGACTCGTAGGTTCTTTTATCTGATATAAGTGCGTATGAGGTATGTGATCTGGGATTTCAGTGATGAATGTTAGATTTTTTTGTTGTAGTTTTGGATTAAAAGGAATTGAGGAGATTATGTTAGCATCATCTTTTATACATATACACACACATGTGGTATTTGTGATGACATCATCACTAAGAAGTTGTTGGTATAAAATGCGGGACGGAACACATTGTAGGTTGTAAGATATTTTCCAAGACATGTACGAGTGCTCTCTCTAACATTATAGAAAATCTTTCAAATATACTGTATGTTTTCGGATTTAATCAGGTCGACTTGGGAAAAGAAGGAATGCACTGTTTCTGCAAAGCAGGTGACTTGTTGGCTGTGGTCGAGTGAGCAGAGAGAGTTTGCCCATAAAATAAAATAGTGAAGTGCTGGCTTAATGTAAACCAAGGAGCGACACTTTGAACTTGTTATTGTTTTGTTTCTTTATCTCTTGACGTCGAATGGGCAGGCAGGCTTCCCTTTCTGTCAAATGTCAAAACAAATATCTCTATGTATTGTCGAAGGCTGTATTTGGTTAAAGCCAATTTCCATTATTAATGTTTTGGTTTTGGTATTCCAGATACTACAAAATCACTTGGACATTAATGTATATATGATATATGTATGCACAATATTCAAAATTAAACACATTTAAAAAGTATTTATATTTATTAGTTATTATAGTACATAATTTTTGGTGTGAAAGAGGAGGGGAGAAATAAGAACGAGTAACGTTTGGTTCGTATTATGTTATGAGTTTGGAATCAGAAATTATATTAGAGTGGGCTGTTTTTTTAGAACTTGACTTACTATCATGTATTTGGTTTGTATTCAATAAGTATTGTTTTGCTTTCAACTTTTTGATGTAATGGAAAAATACATTACAGATCATCAATTTAAATAATAAATAAAATATAGTTACAAAAAATCATAAGTAATATATATATTAATCAAACAAATAAAAATTATATATATAACTAATTAATAAAAAATCATAAAAATAAAAATAATCAAAAATAATAGTATCATTGTTAGAAAACTGCAAGAAACTAAAGAGAATACAAAGAGGGCAGAGAAAATATAGATAAATTATTTCTCTTGAAATCAATTTTCATTAAGAACTGAAACCCTATTTATAGGAAAACTTCAGATGATACAAACGTAATTACATAATTTTATCAGGGGCATAATAGTCATTCACATGTTATAATATACTGTATTATCTTATTACGTACTCCGAAAACTGCGCAATAGTCATCTGTGTTGCTTATAATAGTCATTCACATGTTATAATTTCATTTGTGAGGATATAGTGTGACGCATTTCACATATTTCCAACTACTAATACCCACCCATGCTAAGAGATTTCTTGAGCACCAAACCCGTAAGCCATTATCTCAGTGTTCATCTTCAGTCATGAAATTTTATATATTATGTTCTCGATATTGGCCAGAGGACTTCGAATAGTATGCCAATTGATATCCCACTTGTATGCGCATATTTTGTTCCCTTTTAGGATCTATTTAAGCTTATTTGGGATATATTAGTAATTTTGTATGATCTAAAATACATGCTCAAACCGTAACCAAATCATCTCGTAAATTTCTGATTATGAGTCATATACACATGTGACTATCTAGTGGATCCATAACATCTAGTAGTTCATAGGTAGAGGAAGTCGGCCCATACTCCCCCTTAATATATTCCAAATTTATTAGGGATTCATTCCCAATATTGACTAGTAGTGATATTAATCGAGAACAAATATTTGAAGACATGATGTGTCTATATCACCATATAGATATTTTACCGACATATCACATAATCTTTCGGTGCCATTATTGCACATCATTGTCAACATGGAGTCGCCGCTCCCACATGTCATATTATATTCATTATTCAAATATAAAACCGTAGTTCATAAGCTTCAGGATACGAACAATTCAAACGCGGAGTCAAATCTCATACGCGTAATTCCAATCTATAAATAGATTATCATTGTATTCACAAAATTCACCCATACCAAGTTTGAATATCATAATGGATTCAATGCTCTCGAATTTTCGTAAATATTACCCATCTCTTTCAGTAAATATCATAAAAAGAATTTATCGAGCTCGAGTCGATAGATTAAGGGTGCTAATGAGAAATGGCATCCAGAAGATATTTGATGGTTGATCGAAGCACAAGTTCGATTATCTTGCGAATTTTCAAATTCATTTAAGTACATGCCAGGTACATGTAGGAGTAATTTTGTAAAGAAACAGATGGTAAAAAGATTAGATGGATGCTATAAATGTGCTCGGTGGACATGTGACACACGATGCAAATCTGTGGGGTTCGTATCCAAAAATCGAGAATATAAAATAATATTTATCAAGATGGATTGAGTAAGAAATCTATAGATCATGATATCTAACATATTCTTGATACATATCCCAGTGTATACGTTCATCGTGAATTTATGCCTTTGTGTACACAATTTAAGGACGAACGGGAACGCTATAGTCATGAAAATTAGTTTCAAAAGATTGAGTTTGTAAGTCCGTTCATCAAAGTTGGTATAAGGTAAATAGCAAAATAATGCAAGTTGATGTTTTTTTTTTAATAAATATTGTTTTCCAATATTCAAATTTTTTAGCTGCCAATCGATAACGTCATTTTCATATAATATCATATCTTTCTTTTTCGTTTGCAATTTTATCAAAAAGAAAATAATAAAAGTAGTGACTTACCTTCCGCTCCTTTTTCAATAAAAATAGTGAAGCCATTTGTCTTTAGTAAGAAGTTTGTTCTTTAAATTTGAGATCCAAAATCAAAAAAATGTATATCTTGTAAAAGTATTTTGAAAGTTTAGTGCAGAGAGATGGAGTTCTTAGAATCCTCATATAGATCTCATCCAATTAAAACCTTATGTATTTTAGGTGGATCCAAACTGATAGGTCATATCCAGTATATGTATATGGCATATTAATTCGTAAAAGAATTAGGAAAGCACAAAATCGATATATTGTATGGTGGGAGTAACCATAGATTTTTGAGTTATCTTTTAGAGGCTGCACAAAATGGGAGAATAAGAGTAACAAGTGCCTTACACTCTCCCACAGTTAGAACCAGTAGTATAGGGGGTTCAACTGGGTTGATGCTTCAAGCACAGTCTGTGCATGATAGTATGATGTATATGGTGAATAATAGTGATGCCTTTATTGTTCTTCCAAGTGGCTATGACACACTCAATCAGATATTCAATATCACGTCATGGGCTGAGCGGGACTTCCATACCAAATCTATAGGTTTGTTGAATATTAATAATTTCTTCAGCGATTTGCTTGACTTCCTAGATCAAGGAGTAGATCACAAGTTTATGTCTCAGCCTTCGAGAGATATTCTTATATGTGCTGACACAGTTGTTGATATACTTATAAAGTTTCAAGCATATATTTCAGTTAAGAATTTGGAAGTCAAAGCTCATCAGCCACAGATTATTGGCGCCAAACGAAAAAGAAGTTTAGATCATTTAGATCTTTCATTGTAAACTCTGATGCCAGGTGTGGCAGAGTTACGGAGTTTTATACTCTCGATACACCCCTCTTTTTATGGGTTTCATATGTATTTTTTTTTCGCATTTCGTATTGTCGAGTGTTTACTGCCTTTCAGCTACTTTCGATATTTTCACTTCGACTACTTTGTGCTTCTTCCAGAGCAATAATGTGATCATGCAAATACATTATTCTCACGAATATATGACATATGCTTCTCCATGATCATTGTCATATCAATATGATTTCAATGATCACACCAAGTGAGATAATCATCATGAGATTCATTGAGCAATTATTTCAATAATAGTTTTTCATATCATTTGTCAGATGATCCCACCATGCGGTGTATTTGCATGGGATTTTTTTTAATTAATCGATTATAACTTCTGGTATCAATTGCTAAATATTCTCCATTTGTATTTAATAATCATGGAGAACGGATATTAATTTCATCAACCACTTCATCTTCGAGAGCATGAATTTTTTTTTTGAATCATTAATCAACTACTTCTTCAGAGTAAGATTATTTTCTTTCAACTGTTTCTTCAAGAGCAGGATTTAGATAATCGATCAACTACTTATTCAGCGTAGAATTTATTTTTATCAAATGCTTCTCGAGGAGCAGGATTTATGAACCATTCTCGTGGTATAACCAACCATGATGGTACTATATAATATTAAATTGCATACATAAAAACCATCCGTCTTGTGATAATTGAACTCATCGAATAGAAGGTATAGTAAATATGTAAAACCATCTGCCTTGTGACAATTATATTTATCATATAGGAGGTATCACCATCCATCTTGTGATAATTAAACTTGTCATATGGGAGGTATCACCATCCATCTTGTGATAATTAAACTTGTCACATGAGAGGTATCACCATCCACACACACAAAAATGCACACCCCTGCTTTGTAGGGGATGTACCGAGTGCTTTATAGGTAGTAGGGGTGTTAAATAATATTATAATAAAAAATTTATAAAGCAGGGGTGTACATGTCACTACGACCGCTATGAAGATTAAAATGCGAATTCAAATATCATCCCGTTGGAGGAATCTAGAAGGTCAACTCATACAAAGTTCATATGCCCGTTATACTTAATGTAAGCAACATCAAGAGCTAATGTACGCAATGAAAAGAAACGTATCTATTGGACTGCACAGAACAGATGAGAATGTACGTAACCATGCAAGGTTAACTAACGTATGCAATGAGCTTAATGTATGCTAAGGTAACTGTAATACCCGGTTGTAATTCAGTAATTATCATTCAGTATTTATCATTCACTAGTTGATATTCAGTAATTTCACTCATTATTGATCATTTGTCACTCTTATTCAATCATGGTATTCATCATTCAGAGTAATTGTATCGTGTATCAATCGTCATTCATCACTAATCTAATTGGAGTTTCGTACCGTGTTTATCATCATCGTCATTTTCATTGTGGGTTGTGCGTGAGGAGTAGCGCACGCTACGTACTCTCTGTAGCGTACGCTAATTGAGTACAGGTAGCGCACGCCACCACTCAGCATTAGCGCACGCTAAGCTTGTTCGCCGATCCGGAAGGTACCGACCGCAGGTGAGTTATAAGTAACGCACGCTACGAATGGTAAGTAGCGCGCGCTAGTGGGTTATAGTAGCGCACGCTAATATTTGGTGTAGCGCGCGCTAAGGTCGGATCAGGTTGAATCCAGTGACTACTGGACTGAATTGAATTTATTCATAGCGCACGCTAGGAGTGGTGTTTAGCGTACGCAAGCGGTATTGTAGCGCACGCTACTTGTTGGTCGTAGCGCACGCTATCGAGGTCAGATCAGAGGACTGATAGTTTCTGGATTCCAGTGCTGGGCATCAAATAATTCGTTAGCGCACGCTAACTATGAGTATTAACACACGCTAATGATATGGCCATAGCGCACGCTACAAAAGGTACGTAGCGCGCGCTACCGTGTTCGGACAGTGGATACTGGATTACCCAAACTACTCGTTAGCGCACGCTACGCACAAGGGCTAGCGACGCTAACTCGATCGCTATAAATTGGGCTTTAGCCGGATTTCGTCATTTGTCATCTATTTCTCATACTCTCGTCGGTTCTTGGCGATTTGGGCGATTTTGGAGAGTTCTCTTCGAGCTTTTATCATCAATCATCATTTTCAAGGCTTTGAGTTGGATTATCATCACTTCATCATCTCCTTAACATCGAATCAAAGGTATTAATCTCTTGGATCTAGAATTTCGGATTTTGGGTTTTTCCTCCCGATTTCTTCGTGTAAGCTTGGATTATCATTGGAATATGTTGATATGGATTATCTACCTTGGATAAATATATTCTAACGGAATTAATGGTTATTTTCTGAATTATTTCAAGAACCCTTGGGGTTGACTTCGGTTATTTTGGGGATTTTCGATTGTCGTTATTATAAACTTGAATTGTGGATTTCTATGAGATTATTGATGTCATTGATAATGTTTTGCTGGTTTGAATCAATCATGTTGGAGTTGGTTCGATAATTCGGGTTTGGTTTTAACCAACGGTATCTCAATGTTTTCGTGAGAGTTCATCTACGAGTTCGGATATTGTTGTATCGACGTTTGGGTCGGTTATGATCGTATTTGATTCGTGTATTGATCGGTTGTTGGTAACTATTGTTGTTCAAGGTTGTTCGAGCGACCGACATTTCATTTAGGACGTTGTTCGTGGAAGGACATTCTTCATCGGTGTTGAGTAAGTTAATTCTTACTCGGTTAAAAGGATATTCATTCCTTTTGTTGTTGTTCATTCATAATCGTAACTCATTCATCATTGTATTAACCGTATCAAAACTTGTCATTGTCAATTAATCACCTCAGTCATAAGGAACGACGGTTCCGATTATTTCATTGAGCTATCATTCATTTCACCATCATTTAATCTTGGTGAGTCATTATTCATTTTCGTTGTCACTTTTGTCATATTGTGGCATTCCGGTCATCTTGGCGTGCGGTTGGTATGTGTAGGATTTTCATGTCGGGCACATTATGGTCGTGTGTTGGTTGTTGGCCTCACATTGGACTGTGCACACGAGTCAATGTGTCTCGTGAGACCGATTAGGTACAAGACCACGCGTGTATTGATCGTTGGTGGCTTGTGCACGGACACATTTCCATCCCGGGCGTAGTGTGGCGCCATTCCTTTGAGCCGCATCGATAGTTGATTCATATAGCATGTTTGATTGCGTATGTTTCAAATGAATAATTCATAATTTCGGATATATCATGATTGTGTATTTTCAACCCTTGAGGATTGTTGTTACGTAATCGACCTACTGGGATTTTGTTTTTCAGGTCATGGCAAGGCAAAAGCACGGGAATAACATGTTGACGGCGAGTGGTCCCAATGATACTAGTAGGGGGCCCCGTTCTTTTCAGTTATTCATATTATTGTCATTTATTTTCCGCTGCAGATTTTCATTTGGATACTCCGTTTCATTCAGTGTTGTGTATTTTATCTTCATATAAAATACACTAGTATTCGGTATTGTCCTGGTGTGTTGTACTTAAACTCCTCATCGGAGTAATTATTTTCGTAATGTGGTTCGGTACTACATTTACCCTGTGTAATTCATTCAATTTCATTCGCCTGGTGGGTCCCAGTCGGGGATCTACGGCACTGTAATATCCGCCTAGATTGGGGTGTTACAGTAACAGTATAGCGTACGCTATGAGACATCAGGCAGCAACAACTAGTTAGACTTTGGAGCCTATAAATACCACTTCATTTTGTATTTAACTTACAACAACCCTTTATACATCTGAGATTATTGTACACACTATTTGTTGTTGTTATTGAGCTTAATTAATAAGAGTTTAAGTGTTTGATTCGCTTATTCATACACGAGTGAAAAGAAAGGATTGCAGATTTGATTCAGTGTTATTATGATATTGGATCAGATATTGTTAGAATCAATCTAAATCTAGCGAGTTTTTACAGAGTTGGTATCGGAGCCGTGGTTTTGAATACTACCTTCCGAGTTATGTCTCATTTGAAATCATCATCATCGGACTAGTATCATTGGACTTTCGCGTCACGTGTGACCTGTGCAAATGCCGAGCCAATCAGACCGAAAGAACTGTAAGATTTCTAACGCCATGGTATAATTTCTGGCAATAATCATTCATTCATCACTCCTCAATTAACAATCCTCAAACATCATCATTCATCATGATTAGGACGATCATGTTAACTCATTAATTACTCAATTCATTTCATTACTCAGTTATTGATCTGGTTGATCATATCATCAACCTGGTTAACTTGTTCAAGATACTCATTTCTAGAATTTCATCAGATGATCATGTCACCTCAGTTAATCATTCATGTAATCACTGTGTTAGAGCGCATATGCTAATTTTCATCATCTCATGACATAATCATAACGTGATATTCATGCGGGGAATATAATCATTATGCGACCTTCCTACTTCAGTATGGAGAGAGATGTCAAAGGATGCACGGGGAGAGGCCGCGGTGCGGGCCGAAACTCGGGAAATAATCACTCGCTATCGGGAAATCGTATCCAGGACTCGGCTCGATCAGTAGATGTTCGGGTTGATCCACTCACTTTTATGCAGGTCATGATGACCCATATGCAATTGCTTAATCATCATTGCGCCTCTCTGGCCGAATTAATCGAGAGGACTCTCACGTATAAGCCTGCTGCTAAGGAAATTGCGGAGCAATAACCTTCATCTGTCTACAAGAAATCAACGAAGCGTAATCGGTCCGAAGGCGGTCGGTCAACCTCCAAGAAACCTCGTGCGGGTCCTAACGTTTCTGAGCGACCTCCTACGGCACCTAATCTCGCGGATCTCGCCTGAGCGGCCGGCCATCATCTGTTTCAACCGTGGGGCGCCGGGCCATTTCAGTACTAGGTGTACGACGCCGTCTATCACATGTCATAATTGTGGGAATTCTGGGCATAAGGCCCGTTTTTGCCGAAAGGACTCTAAGTCGGCTCCGGCATCTCGAGCCCAAACAATCGGCGATTCAGAATCGGACTACTTTGTCGGCTGCTTTAAGACAATGGAAGCAATCAAAGGTGGAGCTCATATTTATCGAGACGGAGCGTCGGTTCGGGAGCCTAGGTCCCGGATTCATGTGATGAAAAGGATCAACGATCCGGTGGTCCGAACGATCTCAGGTATACTCGTAATTTTATTTCAACCCGTGTGTACCTTTAGATACTGATGCACCGCATTCATTCATTTTCGAGTCATGATTGAATAGACTTAATTCGGTTAGTCCTATTGCTTGTGGACCTCATACCATCGGTGTACCTAACGATGGAAGGTTTTCGGAAATTATACCAAGGTAAGCTTAATGACCGCGATTGGTTAGTGGACCTAATCGTGGTGAACTTATCTAAGGACGATATAATATTGAGTGTCACTTAGATGGATTGTCACGATATCATTTTCAATGTTCGTAAGCATATGGTCACTATCATTTCCGTCGTTGGATGTCGAATGTGTGCTTCAGGGAGGTGATCCCCGTTGTTCCAGAGGAATTTTTAATATGACTAAGCAAGAGGAATTCCACAATCGAGATATTCAATCATTCATTATATCATTATCATCGATTGGCCGTTCATAGGCAATCGAGTTATTCAATCATTCATTATATCATTGTCATCGATTGGCCGTTCATAGGCAATCGAGTTATTCAATCATTCATTATATCATTGTCATCGATTGGCCGTTCATAGGCAATCGAGTTATTCAATCATTCATTATATCATTGTCACCTTTTGGCCGTTCTTAGACAATCGAGGTGTTCAATCATTCGTGGTATCATTGAAATCGATTGACGATGTATTTCCCCAAGGGGTTACTTGGTTGCCTTCACATAGAGTTGTGGAATTCACGAGTGAGTTGGAGCCCGGTACGCCCCCGTTATCGAAGACACCATATCGGATGGCCCCGACCGAAATGCAGAAATTGGAGACTCAACTTGAGTAATTGTGCGAGGAAGGTTATCTCCAACCGAGTGCGCCCCCGTGGGGAGCACCAGTGTTATCTGTCAAGGAGAAGTATGGTTCGTTCGTGTGTGTATTATTACCGGGAGTTGAACAGGATGATGATCAAGGATAAATATCCTCTACCCCGTATCGATGATCTTTTGGATCAACTTCAGGGAGCTTCAGTATTTTCCAAGATCGACTTAAGATCTGGATATCATCAGTTGCGGATTCGAGAGTCGGATATCACGAGGACGGCATTTCGAACACGCTATGGTCATTATGAGTTTGCGGTTATGCCGGTTGGGTTGATTAATGCACCTGCGGTATTCATGGAGTTAATGAATCAGGTTTTCATCGACTTTTGGATCAGTTTGTTGTTGTCTTCATAGATGACATTTTGATCTTCTCGTGACCGAGAGGAACGCGAGGTCCATCTTCATCAGGTTCTCGACGTGTTAAGACGAGAGCAACTTTATGGAAAGTTTTTCCAAAGGTGATTTCTGGATGTCCGAAGTGACTTTTCTCGGACAGGTAATTTCATCAGATGGAGTGCGGGTTGATCCTCAGTAGACGGAGGCTACCCAAGATTGGTTACCTCCGAGAAATGTTAAGGAAATCCGAAGCTTTCTCGGATTAGCCGATTACTATCAGCGATTTGTGGAAGGATTTTCTAAAATTGTTCAGTCAATTCATTCATCACTCAGTTAACCTCATTGTTCAGTCAATTCATTCATCACTCGATCAATCTCATTGTTCATCAATTCATTCATCACTCACCAATCTCATTGTCCATCAATTCATTCATCACTCGATTAATCTCATTGTTCACCAATTCATTCATCACTCGATTAATCTCATTGTTCAATTAATTCATTCATCACTCGATCAATCTCATTGTTCAATCAATTCATTCATCACTCGATTAATCTCATTGTTCAATCAATTCATTCATCACGAGTCAATCTCATTGTTCGATTAATTCATTAACCATCCAGTCCATCTCACGGTTCATTGTTGATCTTGTGAATCAAATTTTTCAACCTTGTGAACTTGTTCAAGGTAATCATCTCAGAATTTCATCGATAGGCTTGTCACCTCACTTGTTTTTTTTTCTTGCGATCTTCTCATATCACGGCGTCATGTCGACGATCGTTTTATTGCATTATTAATGCATTCATTTTGTTAGAGCGTGTATGCTCATTGTTATCATTCCGTCTTGAAATCATAATGTAATCTTCATACGAGATCTGTAATTATCACGTGACTTTCCTGCCTCGGTATGGAAAGAGTTCAGAGGGACATCGGACTCCGACGTCCAAGAGATCGTTCTAGTCGTATTCGTGCTGGGAGAGCATCTTCATCTTAGACGACGAGTTCAACTGTTGTATGCTTTAACAGTGTTACAACAGGACATTCATCACCGGTGTTGAGCAAGTTAATTCTTGCTCGGTAATAGGATAATCATTCATTTCATCGCCGTTCAATTATTCGCATAGGTCATTCATCATATATCAATCCCGTTTAGACTTATATTTGTCAACCAATCATTCACTTCACGGGGAACAATGGTTCCAATAATTTCATTCGAGTTATCACTCATTTCGTTATTAGTTCACCTCGTGAGTTATTCTTGATCATTGTCGGATTTCTAATCATTTATCATTCATCATAGTCACTCTCGTTTTGGTAACCTTTCGGGGTCATATTAAGCGGTAAGTTGATTTGGGTCTTCGTTGAATCGTTGTGATCGAGGAGATCGATGGTATGGAGGATATCGATGTTGGGTACATTTGATATATAGCCTTGCCTTTCGGATGACTATAACTCAATCCGTATTAAGGTGTCGTGGTTGTGGATCATTTATTGTTGATCTATCTTATAATGATCGTATTTGAGAATCTTGAGATTTTGAGATCGTTTGATGCATTCCTTTTGGTGTCGTACCGAGACTTCGTGATAATTTGGGAGATCGTTCATTGTGATCCGAGACGTCAAGACTTGGGGACTTGGGCGTGCGATTGATTTGGTCCCGAGAACTATTTGGACATTATTGTTTGCAGATCGTGATGGATAGTTCATGTCCCGAGTTGTTTACCCTTAGTTTCGAGGACGAAACTCTTTTAAGGGGGGGTGTATGTAATACCCGGTTGTAATTCAGTAATTATCATTCAGTATTTATCATTCAGTAGTTGATATTCAGTAATTTCACTCATTATTGATCATTTGTCACTCATATTCAATCATGGTATTCATCATTCAGAGTAATTGTATCGTGTATCAATCGTCATTCATCACTAATCTAATTGGAGTTTCGTACCGTGTTTATCATCATCGTCATTTTCATTGTGGGTTGTGCGTGAGGAGTAGCGCACGCTACGTACTCTCTGTAGCGTACGCTAATTGAGTACAGGTAGCGCACGCCACCACTCAGCATTAGCGCACGCTAAGCTTAACCTGGCTGCAGTCCAGAAGGTACTGGACTGCAGGTGAGTTATAAGTAACGCACGCTACGAATGGTAAGTAGCGCGCGCTAGTGGGTTATAGTAGCGCACGCTAATATTTGGTGTAGCGCGCTAAGGTCGATCGGGTTGAATCCGGTGACTACCGGATGAATTGAATTTATTCATAGCGCACGCTAGAGTGGTGTTTAGCGTCGCAAGCGGTATTGTAGCGCACGCTACTTGTTGGTCGTAAGCGCACGCTATCGAGGTCGAATCGCAGGACCGATAGTTTCGGATTCGAGTCTTTGGGCATCAAATAATTCGTTAGCGCACGCTAACTATGAGTATTAACGCACGCTAATGATATGGCCATAGCGCACGCTACAAAAGGTACGTAGCGCGCTACCGTGTTCGGACGGTGAATCTTGGATTACCCAAACTACTCGTTAGCGCACGCTACGCACAAGCTAGCGCACGCTAACTCGGACGGCTATAAATTGGACAGTTTAGCCGGATTTCGTCATTTGTCATCTATTTCTCATACTCTCGTCGGTTCTTGGCGATTTGGGCGATTTTGGAGAGTTCTCTTGAGCTTTTATCATCAATCATCATTTTCAAGGCTTTGAGTTGGATTATCATCACTTCATCATCTCCTTAACATCGAATCAAAGGTATTAATCTCTTGGATCTAGAATTTCGGATTTTTGGGTTTTTCCTCCCGATTTCTTCGTGTAAGCTTGGATTATCATTGGAATATGTTGGATATGGATTATCTACCTTGGATAAGTATATTCTTACGGATTTAATGGTTATTTTCGGAATTATTTCAAGAACCCTTGGGGTTGACTTCGGTTATTTTGGGGATTTTCGATTGTCGTTATTATAAACTTGAATTGTGGATTTCTATGAGATTATTGATGTCATTGATAATGTTTTGCTGGTTTGAATCAATCATGTTGGAGTTGGTTCGATAATTCGGGTTTGGTTTTAACCAACGGGTATCTCAATGTTTTCGTGAGAGTTCATCTACGAGTTCGGATATTGTTGTATCGACGTTTGGGTCGGTTATGATCGTATTTGATTCGTGTATTGATCGGTTGTTGGTAACTATTGTTGTTCAAGGTTGTTCGAGCGACATTTCATTTAGGGCGTTGTTCGTGGAAGGACATTCTTCATCGGTGTTGAGTAAGTTAATTCTTACTCGGTTAAAAGGATATTCATTCCTTTTGTTGTTGTTCATTCATAATCGTAACTCATTCATCATTGTATTAACCGTATCAAAACTTGTCATTGTCAATTAATCACCTCAGTCATAAGGAGCAGCGGTTCGATTATTTCATTGAGCTATCATTCATTTCACCATCATTTAATCTTGGTGAGTCATTATTCATTTTCGTTGTCACTTTTGTCATATTGTGGCATTCCGGGTCATCTTGGCGTGCGGTTGGTATGTGTAGGATTTTCATGTCGGGCACATTATGGTCGTGTGTTGGTTGTTGGCCTCACATTGGGTGTGCACACGAGTCAATGTGTCTCGTGAGATCGATTAGGTACAAGACCACGCATGTATTGATCGTTGGTGGCTTGTGCACGGACACATTTCCATCCGGGCGTAGTGTGGCGCCATTCCTTTGAGCCGCATCGATAGTTGATTCATATAGCATGTTTGATTGCGTATGTTTCAAATGAATAATTCATAATTTCGGATATATCATGATTGTGTATTTTCAACCCTTGAGGATTGTTGTTACGTATCGACCCATTTGGGATTTTGTTTTTCGGTCATGGCAAGGCAAAAGCACGGAATAACATGTTGACGGCGAGTGGTCCCAATGATACTAGTAGGGGGCCCCGTTCTTTTCAGTTATTCATATTATTGTCATTTATTTTCCGCTGCAGATTTTCATTTGGATACTCCGTTTCATTCAGTGTTGTGTATTTTATCTTCATATAAAATACACTAGTATTCGGTATTGTCCTGGTGTGTTGTACTTAAACTCCTCATCGGAGTAATTATTTTCGTAATGTGGTTCGGTACTACATTTACCCTGTGTAATTCATTCAATTTCATTCGCTGGTGGGTCCTAGTCGGGGATCTACGGACCGTAATATCCGCCTAGATTGGGGTGTTACAGTAACAGTATAGCGTACGCTATGAGACATCAGGCAGCAACAACTAGTTAGACTTTGGAGCCTATAAATACCACTTCATTTTGTATTTAACTTACAACAACCCTTTATACATCTGAGATTATTGTACACACTATTTGTTGTTGTTATTGAGCTTAATTAATAAGAGTTTAAGTGTTTGATTCGCTTATTCATACACGAGTGAAAAGAAAGGATTGCAGATTTGATTCAGTGTTATTATGATATTGGATCAGATATTGTTAGAATCAATCTAAATCTAGCGAGTTTTTTCTAGTAGTGATAGAAACCTAGAAACGGTTTATCTTAGATCAATCGAAGATAAGATTGTAATGGTTTATCTTGGATCTATAATAAAAATAAAATTGTAATGGTTTAACTCTGACCGATCAAAGACAAGGCGAAAAGATTTACATAGAACCTATAGAAAAAGATAAAAAGAAAGGACGTAGGCAAGTTGCCTGACCTATATAAATTTCTGTCATTTATTTTCCGTATTTTCTGTTGCTTATGCACCCTTCACCGCACTAGCCAACTCCCTTTCTATTGTTGACTGAGAAAGTCTTTTACCCGACTTTGTGGCGCTGGGGAATTTCCGGCAAGTACGTAGGCTTTATTCTGACTATGATTATTATTCTGTTAATGAAGCAGCACGGAGGTAGCCGCTTAGCTTAAACTGTCTTTGATTTAGGTGCCTGCCCCGAAAGAATCCAAGTTTCGCTCGACCCAGTCCCTCCCACTAGAGGGCTCTGGTTTTCACAGCTCGCAAGAGAATACAGGAAACGCGTCTTAGAAGCAGAAGAGCATCTCGGGCTATGCCCCAAGGGATCGCCAACCGGCGTGGTTGTGAAGGCGTCTTCTAGAGAACTAGCTCCCAACAGTAGCCGGGGGGAAGGCGAGCCCTTTTTGCTTCTTTCTCTCTTGAAGTGAATTGGAAAAAATCTGGAAAAAAAACGGAGCAACTATATAATTCTAGTTAATTCCTCATTAAATCGATATGTAATTTCTATTTTTTTGGAAAATTATTACTTAGAATTATAGTTTTTTATTTATATTAATTAGTTAATATAATATATTTTTTAATTTTCCACTTTTTTTATAATATTAATTAATTTCATACCTCTCAGTTTTATTTGTATACTAGTACTAACCTGTGGCGTTGCCACGGCATGATTTTCTTTAAATCAGTAATACGTGAAATAAAATATCATCCAAACAATAAATAATATTAAATAGAATCAAAGGTTCAGTACATCGAAAAATATGAAAGAGAATGCAAAGTCAACGTGTACAATCACAGTAGACATCTGAATAATCGCCAACTGCAAAACGATATTCAGACAAATCGCAAGCAATAACAAAATCAAATAAATGTATATTGCTACTTTAGACATAAAGTGTATTAATATGATAAAAACATACCTCAAAGTTTTGAAAACACCTCCTTGTATACAATGTTGGTGATCGTGTCGGTGGGATTGCCTTCCTCATCCAATGCTAAAACCTTGAGCCGCTTTCTGCTTGTTAATCTGGAAGATGCAACATAGAGCTGACCATGGCTAAAAACAGACTTTGGGAGGTAGAGCCCAACATGTGATAAAGACTGTCCCTGACTCTTATTGATAGTCATTGCATAACAAACTGATATAGGAAATTGCCTTCGTTGAAATCTAATAGGGAACTTGGTAATATCAGAAGGTGAAAGTACCATCCTTGGTATGAAAACCTTCACTCCAGCGTTCTTTCCATGTATCGTCTTAGCCTCAATAACGTGCTTGCCAATCGCGGTAATAATCAATCTAGTTCCATTACAAAGCTCAGATCGGTCAATATTTCTAAGAAGCATTATAGGACAACCGACCTTAAGTCGAATTATATGATTTGGTATCCCGAAGTCCTTATAGTGTTCGGGAACTCGGCTGAATAGACATCTTCTCTATTGACGGTATCATCTTCGCTGGCATATGCTATCTGAACTCATGAATTCCGTGGCATCTCCAGGTAAAAGAGACATTATATAATCATTTACTTCTGGACGATCTCATTAGTGGGAGCAAGAATAGCCCTATCTGAAAGTACCGACCATCACCGACATGGTCTAATATGCTCGGATATGTGCTCTTAACTATTGCAAGAATTGGTTCATCAATAGACCGAATCGAATATCATCGGCGGTTTGAATTCTACCTCACCATCATTATCAACACCAATTTCACCATCTCCACCTTGGCAGCCCACTCAAAGAAACTCCTCGATGCTCTCGGTCTCATCATATGTGCAGCGAGACTGTAAATTAATAGCACAAAGTCAACAATTTATATACATTTTAAATAAGTTATTTATATAAAAAGTAATTATCTAGCATCAAAATTTTAGAAAAGTACCTGCAGACGCATGTTCTTCGTAAGCTTCAGGACACGACAGGAACTCCAAATTGTCTTAGATGAGCAAAGGGATGCGTGGACTATATCCTGCCTACTACCCTTTGGTATGACGGCACACATGCCGTAATCACCACCAAAGACAACGACCAATCCACCAAACGACTTGTTAGATTCCACACCATGATGATCTTTCATCATATCCCTTAGACTGCGATCCAATGCCTCAAAGCAAAACTTATTAGTCATGGGTGCCTCATTCCATATAATTAGCTTTGTACTCTTCAAAAGTCCTGTCAGATCGCTATTGGGAGTTATCCTACTACACATGGTTGTTTCATCGACCTGCAAAGGAATACTAAACCTAGAGTGAGCAGTGCGGCCTCCAAGAAGAAGTAGAGAAGCTATACCACTCGATGCAACTGGGAGAATAATATCACGTCTACCACGTAATGCAGAACACAGTGTCTTCCACAAAAATGTCTTTCATGTGCCACCGTAACCATATAAAAAGAAAACTCCACCATTACCGGAATCGACTGCATCCATAATAGTATCGTACACACTTCTTTGCTCGTCCGTGAGACATAGATACAAACCGTTCTGCAACTCATTCATCTCATCAATATCGTATGACATTTCTTTGGCAATCAAATTATTCATACCATTATCTATGACGACATTGTCGGGAACGGGCATACCTTCAATCTGAGTCAAGCTAAATCCATTTCTAGAAAGAAACTCTTCTATCTCAGCAAGAGTAAAATTCTTCAACTGTCCTTCATTCAGTTCCAGTCCTATATTGAAATATTTAGATATAAAGTTAGCATAGTAAATAACAAATAAATGTTAATATAAAATTTCCGACATAAGAAAGTTCTTTAAATTTATACCAGGATTATTCAACTTCCGTCGCATAAAGTATTGGATGTCGTCCGATAGATACTCCCATGTACTTTCCCAAACATGAACGGGTCTGGACATACTGTCAGACTGTATAAGTATGGAGAACAAATGTCGAAGGAAACGACCGGAACCCCAAAAACTGGCTTCCTTTATAGCATGAATATACTCTTTGTCGTCATCGAGCAATCCCAAAGAGTAACATGCATCACGGTATGTAGGGTGAACAACACCATTCACTGTCCGCAAATATTCAAAGCAAGTGGCGCCCCTAATGTGATTCAACATAATCCGCATGAAGTATAATGGACCAGTCTTAATTGGAACATGGTAAATTCTTCCAACTTTGTTGTTGAAGTTCTTCCTGTCTCTCCACACTTTACCTATAGGATCCCACACGTAATATCTAGGGAACTCAGCGTATAGATACTTACGTGCTTCGGGATGATGCTTGTTGAATTCCATCCATTTAAGAAACTTTGTCTCGCAATGATGCTTCTCCAATAAATCCGTAATCAAGTCACCATCTTTGAATGTAACGGACTGTTCACCCTCCATGTGAAATGATAAACGCTCTACGGGTGGATCTCTGTAGTGTATATCATATCCCATAATACGCCACACAGCCTCACATGCTGATATGTATCGACAGTCAACATAATCCTTCACCTCGTTCTCCACAGTTATTTTTGTGCCTATCCTATCAACCCCCTTGTTGACGTACTTGAACAGATATTTTATAGAATTTGTCTTATTGCACCATTCAACGTTTATATGTGCCTGATACTTCATCAATAGGAAAGGATTGTACGGAACAATAAACCTATAAATAAAAAGTAAAACTTTATATTATTTTGAATATAAATGACAATTAATTTATATCATGGTGAGTGAAATATAATGCGACAATGAACATTAAAAAAATGATTTTAAATTGTACCTATTATCAATGAGATTGCCATTCTTGTCGACAGTGTCACCAGTGTCACGCCTTTTATACACCGGGAAGCCATTTCCATCAAAAATAATACGCTCATTAAAGGACTTTGGAAATTTCTTAGAACATTTCTTGCCATCGTGCATGCAAGGTGAAGTCGGATTCAATGGTCCGCATGGACCATGCACCATATACTCAGAGACAGCCTTGTACAACTCCGGATTGAGTTCCTTATTTGGTATCTCAGCACTGATGAAATCATCTATAGAATTTGCAGACATATTTCTATTTGCTCGATCAATCCACAGCAATATATGTGCATGAGGAAGTCCGCGTTTTTGAAATTCAATAGTGTACACAACTACAAAGCAAATAGAATAAAAATCAATCAACTCGAAGTGAAGTTAATAATGAAGCGATCAGCTGAAATAACAAAGGAACTGAGACTTATAATGTGGTACCTCCAATTGCCTTGCCAAAAATATTTTCCGTCTTCAAGTCTTTTATAAGTTGGTCCAACTTCATCTTGAAAATGCGACTCATAACATCAGGTCTATCCTCGGGTCGTAAACCCTTGGACTCAACAAAACGTGTTATCTCGTGCCACTTGGGGTTGCACGTGAATGTGATGAATAGTTCCGGATATCTTATACTCTTGCATATGGCCGTAGTGTCTTGGAAGTTCTGGACCATATATCGAGGACCTCCGACAAAAGAAGACGGCAAAACAAAGCGTTTACCAATGTTTCTGTTGGGTCGATGGATCAATATCACTGCTCGAATAGCATCATCAAGTGACTTATACTTATCGACCTCAATAATGGTTGGTTCCTCATTATAAAAGCAAGCCTCTGTGCTTCCATCATCATATAGCCATCTACTATAAATCGTTGGAATAACTTTCTACCGAGTAATATTGTGCAGGCCTCAACAATACGGTCAAAAATTCTAAAAGCCAAAAACTCCTTAATTGTAAGTGTGTGCCTGACACCTTTAGACTTATCCGAGTGCGAAATCTCTGGATGGTATCCATCCTCACCATATGGGAAAAGTAGGGGATATTGCATTGGAAGGTAACTTGGATGCAATTCTGAAATTCTTTGGAAATCGCCATTTTTTTGTTCCAATAAAATATCACGGGGATCCATCTCGTACTCATCATCTCCTGATTATTGAGAAATAAAATTATTTATAATATATTAAACTACTTATGGAATATATATTTATCATGGATAAATAATAGTGATATCCCAACATACCAACAATTAATGCAGCGATTTCTGAACATGTAGGTAGATTATACATGCGTCTATCGCGTGACCTCCTTACCATGAGACATAACTTTACATCCATATCGGCGCTCTCCTTGAATCGTTCAACAGCCATTCGAAAATTTTGGGCAATTGGATTTTCGACATCTATCATGTTCTTTAGATCATCCACAATTGATGAATCAATCGCAGCAGGACTTTTTGATCTACAAACTAAAATAAAAAATATATTGAGAATCAACAATATATTTATATAGAATATTTTTAAAAACTATACATATGTAGTGGAATTAATATGGATCCAAGAGAATGAATACCGGACAACATCGATTCTGTCTTGAGTTTCATCCTCGCCACAATACATATATAGCTGTGAAAACTTTGGCGAATCGCCTTCTTTAGGTAACAAACTACCGAGTAGATGATAGTTATTTCCACCAAGCCTATATGTATATGGACCATGTCCATTGTTGACTGTTTTATCTTGGATCCCTCCCATCGAAGTAAAAGCGTACATCATATTATAAGCATGTATGTTCTCAATGTAATTACGACTCTTAATATGCCTATTTTGTAAAAGATCACGTAGCAGCCGTTGAGGTTCTTTCAGAAGAGGAAGTTGTATTTTACCACGACTACAACACAAACCAAATTCCGGACTACTCAACGGGCTTTTTTTTAGCCTCTCATCAAACCACATAAGCGCACCGCAAAATCCACACGCATATGTAGGATCACCCATATCTTCGTAAGCTGCTCCATGAAAGTGTATAAATGTCAATTATTATAAGATATTTGAATAGTAATTTTAGTGTATGTTGAATTTAGTGGTAATGAACATTACCTACTGACGATATCTCATTATTTCTCCGCGCAGTAATATCCTTCTTTTCATGTAGTTTTTTCAATGATCTCTTTCGTGATTCCTTAAGCATGTCAACACGTGATGACTCTTCACTCATAACTCTTATCACATTAAGAGTATATTTATCTAGCAATTGCTGTATACGCTCTTCCGCAAGAGGCATGCACTCTTCAACATACGGAGGTACCTTTATTCCTATATAAAGATGAAAATATATATAACTAATGATGAATTATACTTTTTTTTTTAAAATTTTATCCGGATTAATGTAATACAAATGTTCTAAATTAGTGAATATTTATATAACACCATTACACTTACTGTATCCTCTAGAATCTTCATGATACATAAAGTAATCAAACGGATGTGACTTGAGATGTCTTCTCATTGATAGTGTGAATCTCCGGTTAATTCTGTTGAATCTTGACACTACTTTGTAATCTTTATCCATATTCCCTACATATGTAAGATGATAAAATGTCAAGTATAAATATTTTAATGTAAGAAACAACATATTTAACTACTTGTGTCTTCAATTATAAATATCTTACTGGAGTAAATGAATTGAACATTCATAAATTGGTATTATATAAATTATAATATGAAATATATAGAAGTATTTACCATCAGCCACACAACTAAACGGATATGAACTTGGGGTGAGCCTATTGCTTTGCGTATACACCTGTTTCGCACTACCGACATTTGGTGTAATTGTCTCTGCACGATCAAAATGTATCAGTGACAAAACTAATAAAAAATATCATAGAAATAAAGATTAGTAATATCTTAAACAATTACTAATTTGATACGTAACATATACCATTCGTAATGTCACTCCAAGGTGATATTCCGGCCCCACATCCTTGAGTATTTCTTTTAAAAGTTTGAGGTGTCGTTCCTCCTATATTTTATGAAAATTGATAAACATACAACAATTATTATCTGTTAACCTCACAATATTAGAAGTTGCAATAACAAAACAATTAATATATATATATATATATAAATAATAATAAATTATTACCATTCTCAATGTTAAGCTGCGGGAATGTAGAATTTGTAATAACTGGAGATCGAATACTAAAAATGTTACCATTAGTTATAACATTCAACGGTAATTCGCCACTCAGATTGTTGGAAACTCTACTCCTTTTTCTAGTAGAACTCGGCCCCTCGTTATACAATGGAGCGCGATTCCTTAATTTCAAAGACTTACGACGTCCTGTATCCATTAAATAACTACACAAATATAATAAATTAATCATCTATCCATACAAATTTGCAGTAAATCATCTTATACGCATTTTATATTTTTAGTATACAAATTTCATAGTGTAAAATAAATTAATAATATCCAGCAAGAAGAAGAAGATACTGCGCACGATCAGGGGAAAAGATTAAACACGTAAAAACAGACACAAAAAATAAATTAAAAGGACAACTGAATATAATTAATTAGGCGCGACAGGGAACTTCAATATAGATAAAACCACTAATTCCACCGACCCACAAATGTGGTATAACACCGCCCCATTTTTCAATATCAGATAAAAAATAGTTATTCCAACCTTTTAAAACCATATACTCCGAAAAAGAACGCTTAATGCAACGCCTATTTCTTATAGATAAAGAACGCTTAATGCATTCCTTTCATTTTTACAACCGTTTCTCTTTAATGCATTCCGCTTAATGCATTCCGCTTAATGCAACGCTTAACACTTAAAGAACGCTTTCATGTTTGGTTTGGTTCCGAAAAACCCTACCTATATAAGAGTGCCTTAGTCATCAGCCGTCACTTTATCCATTTCCGAAAAACACTACACTCTCATCTCTTCCTCTTGCCACCGCCCTCCTTTTTCTCTCTGATTTATCCCTTACTCATCCATTACCAGCCACATATTTTTTCATTTCAGTTTTCCAAATAAGTTCTTACAGTTGATTTTTACTGCGTTATTCTTCTTATTTCTCGATCTACTGAAACCCGATGATGTATAAAATTTTTGTTTATTTCAACATATTCGATTTTTCATTCCCGTTCGGTAAAGTGTAAGCACGGTTGATTTTCACGGTGCCGTTCTTCTACGACGGTAAAATATTCCGTTTCTTTCATTTTCTAATTTTTATTTCACGATCTATTTTATTTTTCCTTCTCAAACTGGATGATTTATATAATTTTTGTTTATTTCAACATGCTCAATTTTTCATTTCGCCTGTAATAAGGGCGTACGGTTGATTTTTTACGGCGCTTCGCCTACGACAGTAAGATCCTCGCGCTTCTTTCATCTTCTAAGTTTTATTTTCCTATCTAAATTATTATCTAAATGATTTATATAAGTATTGTTTATTTACGGATCCAGATCCGTGATTGTCTAGCAGATCCGAGTATGTGAAGACGACGGAATTGATAAATTATTAGGTAATATCTGCCAAAATACTTCTCAATTTAGTATATTATTTGCTTAATAATTTTTTATTTATAAAATTTTTATTCATATCTTGACCAAATCTGGGAGAAATAATGATGGAAATTGAATTTTTTGAAGTTGTATTTTTAATTTAAGCGGAAGAGTACAGTTGATTTTTAATAAAAATCTTCCAAAAATTTTGATGAACAGTACTCTATTTTTTATTTATAAAATTTTTATTCATATCTTGACCAGATCTGGGATAAATAATGATGGAAATTGGATTTTTGGAAGTTGAATTTTTAATTTAAGTGGAAGAGTACTGTTGATTTTTAATAAAAATCTTCCAAAAATATTGATGAACAGTACTCTATTTATTTATGATGAAAATATTGAACGAAAATATAATAAAAAAATTTGTAAACGAAATTATTGAATTTTTAATTTAAGCAGAAGATTTTTAAATTATAAACACTTGGTGAATACTGTTGCTTTCTGACTGAAATGCCATGACCCTGATGTTACACTTAAAATCATACATCTAAGATGGTTTTCAGTTTCAGTTATATATGTTGATTGAGAGATAAATGTGATTTATGTGTTTATCCTTTTAAGATACTAACTAAATTCTTTTACTATCAATTGCGAGGTTAATCCGGAGATACACAAATAGTTTAATCCACGGTGGATTCAAAGGACTGTAAAATGTGCATCAAAGGTATTGTAATATTCGAACAAATAATTACAACAAATAATTATAAATTACGTACCTTTGATAACAACGAACTCTTTGAGACTGGTGTCTTGATTTTTTGTTCTCAACTTTGATACAATCTGTGATAGATAGTAAAATAGAAGTAAGAGTTAAATATTTAATAATCAAACAATACATAAGATAAGATAGAATTGTTTATAACAATTCATTACCTTTGCTGTTCTTTCGTGAATAATATTAGTCTGCCTATAACGATGATTGGCAGATGATGAATAGAATTTGAATGATCAGTTGAATGATCAGTAGTGGGGTATTAATTCGTAGGATATATGTATAATGGATGCGTTCTTGATATATTTTAAACTGGCTGTCTTGTTATTATTTATACTGAATATGGTATGCTTTATAGGATAAACCCAAATATCTGGATTTCTAAAATCTGAAGATTAATAGTTATCCAATCTGTTTACAATTCTTAGTTTGTTAAGATAATTATGTAGATTATTATTATCCGATGAAAATACATATTTGCACTCATATTTAATAAATCGATTTTCAAGATTATTCCATAATTTTAGCTAACAAATCAATATCTAAATTCACAAATTGATTATCTATTTATTATTTATATTGAATATATTATGCTAGATAGGATAAACTCAAATATGTGGATTTGTAAAATCTTAAGAATAATAGATATCCAACTCGTATTAAATTCTAGATTTGTTAAGATAATTAAAAAAATTATTATTATATGATCAAAATATACTACTAAATTGTTTCCTGAAAATGGCAGCAATTAAATTACGTCCAACAATACAGGACTTGGAGTTGTTCGTATCATGCTGAAAAGTTGGATATGCTGGACTCGAATTCGTTACAGACTTTATTCCAATATGTATTATTCAAATCTAGAAGGTAATTTGGCAGGCTGTGATTGTAAATAAATATTTATATGTAATTTATTTATCGTAACGAATTCGAGTCTAGAAATCGCTCAAGCCGTATGCATGAGGTCCTGAAATCGCCAAATCCGTATGTGTGAGGTATATCTCTTTCTAACTCTAATTATTCCCTTCTTGTGATAAATATTCGGCTCCCAAGAAATCTCATAAATCTAACTGAAAGTTGCCCGCGTGTCCCTATTTGTAGCTGAAATATTTTTAAATCAATTAATTTTTATAGGATTTATGATGACTATTGGTGCCCTACAAAATCTTATAAATCTAACTAACTAATGGATAATATGATAAATATTATAAATAACTAAAATTGTGGCAGAATATAATTTGAATCGGGATTGTGCCACATAAGCTTTTGGCTAAAAATGTGGAAAACTCAACAAACTATTTTGAATGGCAAAATATAACTGAAATTATTTTAAATCATTTATTTTTTGCTGGAATTCGCCACCTAGGATTTTGTACCATGTGGCATGTCTCTCCTTTCATTTTCATCACCACTTTTCATATATATATATATATATATATATATATATAGATTAAACCCAGTGACGGGCAGCTCTCGCAAACCCGCTGCAGTTTGCCATTTTCCTTCTATCTAAAACCCTCTCTCTCAACCAACTGTAGCTGCAAAAATGAAAATGGATCCGCAATGGCTATGGAAAAGACCCGCAATTTTTGTTATTGGATCTGCAAACGTCGGTAAACGCACCCTACTTTCACGTAAGCTTCCCTTTCTCGATCTCGGTCTCGATCCTTTGTTCATGGAAACTTGAATGATGTAAAATAGTCAAATTATCTGTTGATCTTAGCGGAGTTAAATCATGATGGGGCAACAGGTGAAACTTCTATTATTTGTCACACTGAGCAGTTGGCTGATCTAAGAAAATTAGGGACCTAAGAAACGAGGAATTGATATTAATTGGAAGCTGTTTCATAGCTTTGCAACAGATTATCGCATGTTGAGTTTTATGAAAAATGCTAGCCAGCAGAGTTTTTTTGAATTGAAAGTGATATTGGTTCAGTAATTCATCTTCCTTATCCTTTTTGCAACAAGTATATAGTAGTTAGTTTGAGGACTTGCTTGGTGAAAAATACTTTGTTCAGAATTCTGTTCGTAGTATTCTCGAGCTACCCTCTCACGTCCCTGTTTTGGTGGTGGGGAAGACCGCGAGGGTGATAAACTTTTTCTTTTCCCATTTTTCCGTATTGTATTTGCAGTTAGTGCAGTATGATTATGCTATCATGAGGTACTTTCGTGGTTTAAACTCTAATTGACCACTCCTTTATTGTTATGTTGGATGCAGGACTACTTGGCGTGGATTTTGGAGATACTTACAATCCATCACATGAGTTACTTGTCCATGGGTAAGTTCGAGGAGGCGACGACTAATTGCCTTATTTTATGTAGTTTTCTCCATTAATCTATCTATAACAAAAAAAATATATATGAGTAACAATCTTTATGTTGTTGTTTCGTAAGATGGACAATCGACACCAAGTATTATACAGCAGATGTTTCAGTATGGATGGCTCATCTTAATGATGAGTTATCAACCTCTCCAATTGTTGACCGAGCAGATGCTTTGGTGATGGTGTTTGACATTAACGACGTAAGCCTCATCCATATATTCCCTTCTTGTATGGCTTGGCTCTAGAATTAAAAGCTATGTTTTATAGTATGTGGCGACTAGTTCTTCAACCTAAAATCTTCTGAATTGTCCTGCATGCCGTGTGGTGTTAAGTGTATGATATGCTATCTTTATTCCATATTGTTATTTGCAGCCTTCGTCTCTTGCTGCCCTTAAAGACTGGGTCTCTCGCACTGAAATTCAGAATTTCGATATACTGCTCTGCATCGGTAACAAGGTGGATCTTCTTCCTGATCATCCAGCTCATATGGAGTACAAGAGACGCTTGATGAAGCGTGGAGAATCCCCGATTTGCCCTCTTCTGGGCTCCTCAGAGTATGGGATATCTGAAACTGAAGGAAGTAGTTTACTGAGGGATGAAGAGCCAACGTGTGAACTTAAGACATCTTGCTTAGAATGGTGTCTCGAACATAATATCGAATATGTCGAAGCTTGTGCATCTAACGCTGAATTTGACAAGTGTGAGGCCCTCTTAATGTTTTTTTGTGGCTATCATGAGCAAACATATTTAGTTGGTGTACTTCTTAACTAATATATAAAAACTCGTCGTAATAGAGCCAACCCTAAAAATTTGAGTTATAACAATAACATCATCGTCCTAAAATGCACCCCAGGTGAACTGAGCACATCTTTTAGTAGTTTTATTTTTAGTTTGTGCAAAAATATGCTACTGTGTTCCCCCCCCCCCCCCCCTCTAAGCAACATATCATCACAGGTCTGTCTGTAGATGGGGATTCACAGGGCGTTGATAGACTTTACGGGGCGCTCTCTGCTAATATGTGGGCTGGAATGTTGTTGAAATCTGTTGATAGAATAAACGAACCTTCACTACCCGATCGAGAAGGTTGACATATCAGACTTTTTAGGCTTATGTGTGAATTTGCCTTATATTTTCTGTCATGTTACTGGTTTGGGAAAAAATAATGTAAACAACAATGATAATCTAAAGGGTCATTTTTACTTGTATGCAGAGCTGTCGGAAGAAGAATCTGATTATGAAGCTGAATATGAGAAACTATCTTGTGGTTCAGCAGAGCCATGGGATGATGTAGGATGGATGTCTGCAGATGGTCCTGAGAGAAACTTAGAAAGAGATAATGACACTTTAGATAGAGAGAGTGAAGTCACATCAGTTGGGGAAGAGTACCAGGCGTCAGCATTGACATCAAGATTGGCGGAAGAGATTGACAAAGAAGAAGCAGCCCCAGCGGCCGACACTGATTGTGGCGGGGTTTTAGAGGCTGATGAGGATAGAACTTATGATTTTGAGGATTTGGAAAAGCTGATGGGTGAAATCGGTAATATGCGCAATGGGCCGAGGCTGATGCCTGATTTCCAGAGGAGGGAAATGGCTGCGAAGCTGGCGATGAAGATGGCCGTGATGTTTGGGGACAGTAGCAGGGGAGGTGAAGATGATAATGAGAAAATATAATAAAAGGAATGATAATTACCAAAAAAACTACCTCAAGGGAAAAAAAAGCAGTCTCTTATTAATATCACAAAAAACCAATCCCTGAGAGGTTTATATTTACCTTACTAGAGCGCGCATCCTCTAGTGTGTCGTTTTTTTTTTTTTTTTTTTTTTTGACAGATGGACTAAACCTCAAGGGTAGTTTGTGTACATAACCAAATACTATGAAATACAAAAAAAAAAAAAAAACTGAGTTGCCTTTGCAATTCGATCCTGATAAATCAATTTACAAATGGATATAGATGCGTGTGATTCGTTTAACTAATCGGGCACTTGCATAATGTATCAATGGGGGAGTTAGAAGAGTTGAGTTTATTTTCTCCGAAGCATAATGGGGTTTTCGCGTGAAATATGACTTATTAATTAATTAGGAAATGAAGTTACATAGATCACATATTTTGATCAATCCCTAGCCCGCCCACCCACCCACCCACCCGGCCATAGTATTATATTTGGACTGGGGAGACCCATACGTACATGCTTAAGTTATGGGAACATATGGGTGGGGAGATGTAATGGTGATGTACCTTTTTTTTTTTTTTCTTTACTGCTGAGTTGCACATGTTTTAATTTAGGCTGATGCGTATAAGCAAGAAATTAGGACCCAATCACCTCTCAGATCTGTTAGGCGAGTGAGTTTAAATGGATGACTTAACTTTTATGGTTAACAAGCAACTCGAAAATCCTAATCCAATCACTGGTTAACTTTGACTTGGAAAATAAGTTCTGTAGTTTTACAAATGATCAAAACCCCCCGTTTATATGAATAGATAATTATTTCTAATGTTTTTTTGGTAAATAGATTTTTATTACACCAAGTAAAGCCAGTAAAGTCCACCAACTTACAACTCATCAAACAACAAACAAAGAAACTACGCAAACAGATATTTAGCTAGCTTAGGATGCCTTCTACACCTAATTGTAGCCATAATTTGGCAGCTTCGAAGTACAAAAGTAGTGTCTGATGTCTTTGCCTGAAATCGTCTAGAATTTCTTTCTCTCCACAAGCAGTAGATCACAATGGCCAGAGCTAACCTGTATATTCTTTGTTTTGTGGTCTTGGATCCACGGTTTCTCACCGAAAGCACTTTCTCTCCTTCCCAATCATAAGTGCCTCTCTGCAACTTACACTAAGTCTTCATGCCAAGCCAAAGAGCAGATGAATAACCACATTCAAAAAACAAGTGATTAGTGGTCTCATCTCTCTCTCCACATAAACTACAAATGTGATATACTTGGATTCCTATTTATAATAGATTAGCACTTGTGACTAATCTATCAAGAATAGTGAGCCAAGTAATGAAAATGCATTTAGGAGGGGCATCATTACTGCTCAACATATTTCTCCAAGGAACTCTGTCCACCTCACCTCTCAATACACAGTACATTCTTTTGATGGAGAAGCTAGATAAGGTCAATAACTTCTTCCCCTCTTCGGAATGCCTAATATACTCTCTAGCACCAAATACTTTCCTTACCACCCAAGAAGCTTGACAAGGAGTATTCATGGAGTCCAAATGATGCTCCTTGATATAATACCCATGCACCCACTGATAGAATGCTTGTATGATCTTGATAACTTTCTGCGGTATAAGGAATATTTGGCACCAGTACTAAATAATATAACTTTAATCAATTGAAGTCTACCTGCATTAAACAATAATTTTGAAGACCAGCATTCTATCCTTGCCATAATTTTATTAATAAGAGGTTGGCATTGTAGGACAGTTAGTTTCTTAGGAGAAAATGGCACTCCCAAGTATTTAAAAGGTAATTCCCCCCTTACCATCCCCAAAGCTCTGAGTATGTGTTCCTGTTGGTCTCTTGAAACCCCTCCAAAATATATATTGCTCTTTAATTCATTTGCTTTTAATCCAGAATACTCAGAGAACTTCATAAATGATTTCATCAATTGCTGAACAGAACTCACATCTCCTCTAGCAAATAATAACAAATCATCTCCAAACACATTTGGATAATACCAAATCTCTTGCACCTTGGATGGAATTTGAAAGCTTTATCACTCCTTAGCTCCAACAGGCACCTATGAAGGTATTCCATACATATGACAAACAAATAGTGAGAGATAGGGTCCCCTTGTCTAAGTCCTTTCTTAGCTCTGAGTGGTTTTGTAATCTCACCATTAATGCTAATAGAGTAGCTCACTGTAGTCAGGCATTGCATGATCCATTGGACAAATTGAAAGGGAAAGCCTATTTCAAGCATCAAATACTTCAAAAAGGGCCATTCAACTGAATCGTAGGACTTTTGTATATCAATCTTGATCATACAACGGGGAGAGATCCCTTTTCTATTATAGCCTTTGATGTCAAAATATTGTCAAAAATCACAAGGCCTTTCACAAAAGCAGACTGACTTGTACTAATAATATCATCTAAAACAGCCTGAACTCTATTTGCCAACACCTTAGACACAATTTTGTATAGGACTGAGTAGCAAGCAATTGGTCTAAACTCCTTCACACTGCATGCATTTGGTGTTTTAGGAATTATTTCTAATGTTGCATGAGATCGAACTATTTTTTTTTTTTTAGCTGAGATCCACCCCCCCCCCCCCAATATATATATATATATATATACATATTCCACTTTGAACTTCCATTTGTGAGTGTCGTCGTTGGAGTGCTTCAATATCTAAAACTTGAACGGATCATTTGCCCTTTAAATGGGATCCTAATCTGATCCATTTTTAGGTATCATCCATCGACAAAACGGGCATTAATTATGACACATTACAGATAACGAGTCAGCATCAACAGCAATACAATGTTTAACGACGACGCATGCATTGTTGGACAGCTACTTTTAACTGCTAGAAAAATTGGTGATGTTTTGGGTGCACGCACCGAGAGTATAATAATAATATGCTAATATATAATATACGTACGTTAGATGAGAAATTTGATTTATTTGTCTATTTCAGCATATTAATTAATAATAATATATTTCCATATTTTTACAAAGAGTAATATTATGACATTATTAATATTGAAACGAGTAAGCGTATTTTCAAATAAAAGTATGAGTAATAAATTATGGATGACATTATTTTTTGCCTCTAACTAACGTCAACTTCTATATAAAACCGCTAATATATTATTTTTGTCACAATTAACCAACCAACCAACCAACCAACCCCACTTGCGCCAAACTCCTATATAAAAATAGTAGAACTGCTTAATTAATTCTCATTAAAACATCAATCGTAGTATATAATCAAGAAAAACAAGAAAGGAATGAAGCCCTTGTCCCTTTTCTTCATCATCTCAACAAAGTTGTTGTTGTTGTTGTTGTTGATGATGATCGAAGCCACAACATCAAGCCAAAACCTAATCAACTCAACCTGCAAAACATTCGTTCAATACAACCCAAACATCAACTTCAACTTCTGTACAACTTCTCTACAAGCGGCTCCGGCCAGCCAATGCGCCACCCTGCAAGGCCTAGGCACAATCTCCATCCGACTAATTCGGTACAACATAACCGACACACGTTGCCACATCAAACAGTTGTTGAGAAACAACAACAACAACAACGAGAATTTGATGGATCCTTACGTGGAGCGGTGCCTGGACGATTGCCTCGAGCTTTATTCGGACGCTATCCCTTCAGTCAAACAGGCCATGAGAAACTACAAAGCCAAACGCTTCAATGAGGCTAGCGTGCAAATAGCTTCAATCATGGATGCTTCCACTACTTGTGAGGATGGTTTTAAGGAGAGGAAAGGTGTCGTCTCGCCTCTGACTAAGAGAAATAATGACGCTTTCCAGCTTTCGGCTTTGGCGCTTTCCGTTATGCGTATAATTAATGTAGATGGGATCGATCAGGGTGATTAATTTATTAATTAATTATCCTCCACCTGGTCCTGGTCCTGCTCTCTTTATCATTATGTACAATTTTCATTAGGGTACATACACATACATATAGGTTGGTGGAGTGGCGGATCCAGGATTTTCTAAGACTGTGGGTACAATTTTTATTACCGTAATAAAAAAATTAATAATGAAGTACAATATCATTATAAAGGTGAAACAAATTATGTTTTACAGTTGTTCTCTACGAAATTTCATCTTTTGAAAGCGATTCATTACATCTTCATTCGTAACATCAGCAAGTCCTTTTTCAACGGTACAAATTACACAACCGTTCAAATAGTCTTCAGAAATTCTGCCTTATTTCATCTCTTTGATTAGGGTGATACTCTAAAATTCTTTTCCTTTCGATCCCAAGGAAGATCATCCAAATTAATTTTCGTAGGCATCAAAAGAGTAGAACTAGGTTGAAAAATATTATCTGCACTTGAAGATCTGGGTGTCGATATTTTTTTTTTTTAAAATCTTTTCATTCTTTCAATAAACCCTAAAAATTAAAATCAATAATAAATTAATTAATTTTATACATATTCTAACTAGTGATATATATATATATATATAGTGGCGTGTTACATGCGATCTAATATTAGATACGATCTTTTATCTACTAATTTATGCATGAGTTTTGTACTAATTATGCATGAAATATATGCATTTCGTGCATCAAAATTTCAATGCATTAATTCTCACAAAAATTTGATGCATATAATCTAATATTTTAATGCATCGATATTTTGATGCATATATTGCATATTTTAATGCATTGAAATTTTGATGCACGAAATGCATATATTTCATGCATAATTAGTACAAAACTCATGCATAAATTAGTACTGTAAAGTACTGCATCTAATATTGGTACTGCATAGAACGCGCCCCTATATATATATATATATATATTACAGACCTTTTTTTTTCCACCGGGGGCATGTCCCCCCATATATTGCTGAAAGAAGGAAGAGCCAAGAAGAAGAAGATGGGATACGTGAGATAGATAACTCACGCTGCAATAATAGGGTTGAAAGGAAGGACAAATCTATCAAAATAAAAGATATATATAACAACGTAATTCCTTTATCTCCAAAACTCTCCAATTTGGGAGAAAAATTTGGAAGGATGATTATCCTCCAAAATCTTTTCTTTTCTTCCCACTTCCTTCAAAAAAAAAACTAGGGAACACATTTTAATTTCTTTTCTTTCCATTTGTCTCCATTTTCATTCATTTCACTCCTTAAATAAGACTCGGGAACAAGGCGTTAAGATAGTTTTGAAAATAAAGCCATATATATATATATATATATATATATAATGGCATATTTCTTAAAATAATTATGCGGCACTCATGTATTATGTATATCATTGTGAGCACACGCCCAAAATATTAAAGGGAGAAAAACTGACGCGTAGACGTGTTCCGTAGGAACAATATCCAACATGCCAGGTGAAACCGGTCCGTCCAATTATCCAAACTTACCAATTGGCATATTTCTCACCCCAATTTTTGCGCTGCCGTGAAGTTCCTCGGTGTCCCATCTTTCCTATCCCATCATGCCAGGTATTTCTGCGTTTCCCTTCATCTGAAAATATCTGTGTTTGTTTGTCCCACCGTGAAACCCCCATTTCTCAGGCCTAAGGAGAAACTCCTGTCACTAATTGTCGGGCACGATTTTGCTCGGCTTGTTTTATGTCGATGTTTCCTTTTTTTTTTTTTTTTTTTTCTTTATGTTTCCCTATAGTTTATGGATGAATGTCATACGCGTAAAATTGGAGTAGGTAACTGGAGCACGAAACCGTTACTTCCGATATGTTAGTTTTACAGAGGGGCTCAATCTGAGAGAGGCTTAACTTTAATTACAAAAAAAGGTGTGTGTGTGCTCGCGCGTGCGTGCGTGTACGTCCTCGTTTTGGAGAAAATCTTTTCCGTACACACTTGGGATACCCAACAGTTCTCTAGTTTCTATTCTATGGAATTTGGTTTTCCACCTGAGTTATTTCCCCCCTTTTTCCTATTCAATAGTGAAGGTGTCAAGTGGTTTTATGCCCTAGTTTATAATATTTCTTGGATTATTATTATCATGATATGTGATCTATCATTTGGATGTCTTTATGGTGTTTAAGTGCTGTTGTAGAAATGCATAATATAATATTGCATTTTTTCATACTCAATGATGCCAGCATTCTTGTTCGATTATTTGGCAACATGAACGACTGATGTTGCATTTAAGTTGAGAATGACTGTAATAATGTGCTTTCTTTTAATTAAGCTATCTAACATGTTCCTTGATCGATTACATCATATACATATAGCAGATAATCAAGTGCCAATTCTGGCCAATGATGGGCCTTGGACTTATCAACTCCCACTCCGCAAGCTTAAGCGTTTGCACTGGTGGATTTTGGTTGTATTGAACATTACATTTCTCCTCGTTGGTCAATCAGCAGCTGTCCTTTTGGGAAGGTTTTATTATGACAAAGGCGGAAACAGTACATGGCTGGCCACTCTAGTTCAGACAGCTGCTTTTCCTATTCTTCTCATCCCGTATTTTTTCCTCCAGTCCTCAGACGACGAGTCTCCTAGTTTAGCGGCTCCACCTTCTAATTTTCTTCTACCCACAATATATATTGTTATCGGAGCCCTCATAGCTGGCGATAACATGCTGTATTCCGTTGCACTTTTGTATCTATCTGCTTCTACTTATTCTCTCATCTGCGCGACGCAGCTAGCATTCAATGCGGTCTTCTCTTTCTTCATCAATCGGCAAAAGTTCACCGCTTTGATATTTAATTCCGTTGTAATTCTTTCTTTGTCTGCCGCGCTTCTTGCTATTAACGAGGACTCGGATAGGCCGTCTGGGGTTTCCACGCGGAAATATATAATCGGAATTCTCACAGCTGTCGCAGCATCTGCCTTGTACGCTCTTTTGCTTTCTATGATGCAGGCGACGTTTGAGAAGATCTTGAAGAAGGAGACTTTCACGGTCGTTCTTGAAATGCAAATTTACACGGCTGTTGTGGCGACCTGTGTTGCGGTTGCGGGTTTATTCGCGAGTGGGGAATGGAGAATTTTGAGGGGCGAAATGGGTAGTTTTGCGACGGGGAAAGTCTCTTACGTGATGACTCTTGTTTGGACAGCCATAGCGTGGCAGGTCTGTTCTGTCGGTGTAGTGGGTTTGATATTTGTGGTGTCGTCGCTTTTCTCTAATGTTATTAGCACACTTTCATTGGCGGTTACTCCTATTGCTTCTTTGGTTGTTTTCCATGATAACATGAATGGGATCAAGATAATCGCTATGCTTTTGGCGCTTTGGGGCTTTGCTTCTTACATTTATCAGAATTATCTTGATGATGCCCGTTCGAGGAAGAATAAGAATGGGAGTGATGGTCCTCCTAATGATTCTTTTGTTAACTGATTGAGATGATAAATTGCAGTGAAGACCGTAAAAATTGTCATTCTTTTGGAGGTTTCCCCATTATCTTTTGCTTCTCATTGCAAGAGACATGCCTTGTTATTGAGACAGATCGTTAGTTTTGTTGATAGTATAGTTGTATTTAGCTGTCTTCTAATAATTGGAATAGATCCACAAAGACAAGATTCAAAGTTGTTATGAAGTATATTTAGCTGTCTTCTATTGGACGTGTCCAACGGAGTAACGGTAAGGACATCTTACTGTTAATTGTGGAAAGTGATATTTTCACACATTATTATTTTTCACAATTCAAAGTATGATATCTCAGTGTCATACACCGTCTCGCAAAAATTATTTTCACAACTAAAAATATCACGTCTGGCTGCCAGACTCAAAGTTTTGTGAAGATAAGAACATTTACCAGCATATGCGTAGAAAGCAAGATTTATAATTTATTGAAAGGGAGTATTGTTTTGTGGATCAATAATTTCTTGTACATCATATATGTATTTTATGTCAAATTATCTATCTTTCTCCAGTTTCTGAATTTAAGAAATAAAAATACTTTCATCTATCATCTTTATATATTTAAAATTTTTTTGACTCTCTCATTTCTTGATATTTAAAAAATACACTACTTTCCTCTCTCGTCTTTTTGTCTTTAAATAATATAATTAAATATAATTTGAATATCCATTAAAAATATACCAATTTTACTTTGACCGACCTTTTCAACTACATTTTCGATCATTAGTAATTTCAGTTATATATAAATAAAAATTATAATTTTTTTTTTGACATTAAGACAAATCAAACAAGTATTTACGTTACTATAACTTGTTTATATATTGATTGTAATTTATGGTCAATCTTTATGAATTTTGACAAATAAATTAAAACGGGCATATTTTTGGTAAATGGAAGGAATATACAATATTGTCTACTTTTTCAGAATTGATTTTGGCATCTACACTAAAAAATGTAAATTATACTTAATATGCATATGTATAGCGGGCGGAGAGACTTAATCTCTCTTTTCGAATCGAGACTCTCTTTTCTTCATGCAGATTCAGTAACAACGAGGTCTTTTGACTCAAAGGCACTCCAGGAGACGCCCACGGCCTGTCACCCGACATATGCATGATAAACCTCCAGCCAAATCCCAAAAAACGAAAGCAAAGTCAGAAGTAAGTATTGATAGGAATACCAGGTGTTCGTATCCCTCTCCACCCGTGAGGTCATAAGTTCTCTCTTGCCTTATCTATAGAGTTCAGGCGTAGCTACTAGAAAAGAAGTCACGCCTCATTCATATTGATGTAGATGGGCAATCACCAATGGCTGAAATGAGAAAGGGCTTCGCTCCCCGATGGGGGTTCTTTTCACCCTTCCATCACCGTACTACTTTGCTATCGGTCACCTAGGGCCCACATGAGCACATAAGGACAAGATATTCTGGAGGATGATTTTTTGAAGCAAGTACTTTAAATGAGTCAAACAGACCTCACTTTTATTGATCTCTAAGTGAGGGTTCGAAAAAGTAGAGGATTGATGGCATGAACCGGTAAGCTCCATCTGCTAAAGCAGCCTTAAGCAGGCTAAGAAAGGAAGAAACTCTATAAACAGATCCCTATGTGGAAGCCGGGCGTGCTAACAATGATATCAACTGCCAATGATACGAATACGAAAAAACATGACTGAGTATTATATTGATGATAAAGTCGAATCGTGGACCGCGCAAGGTAAGTGGCTCTCTACCCCAACCTAACTTTCTCTGGGCCCGGGTCCTTCCTTTACATTCCTCGATAAGCGGACCGTGGGGGGCTTCCCCATTTCGTGAGCAACTGTAGGGGGGAGACGTGCCCATGGTTCACGAACCGCCAGTTCCGGGCCTAAAACCGGCAGTTCCGAGCCCCCCGGAGGTCGAACCAAAACCAGACCGTGAATGAGTTCCACGATTTCGGTCCGGGCTGAAAAACTGGCGGTTTCGGTTCCAGTTAAACCCGACGGTTCTGATCCAAAACCGTGAGTCTATGATACTACAAAAAAATTATTTAAATAAATTATATAAAATAAATGTATTCCATACTCCAACGCTTAACCAATGCTCAATAGAGACGGCCCACAAATAGAGGATGAAAATCGCATTAGGCCCACTACATATTATCTCTCCTTTTATAAGGTTGAACTCTTCTTTTCTTGAACTATCTTCTAATGTGGGACAATTAATCTCATTCCTTGTATTCCAAATGTCCCACATCGAAAAGTTATAAAAAGAATGGAGGAGAATTGGCCTATAAATGAGAATATATTCAAGTAATTTATTTACCTCACATCTTAATATTTTCTTCAAACTCTTTCAAGTTTGAAGATTATATAGTACTATTTATAAAAACATCCAGTTTATGTATTATAACCGGCGGTTTTGATGAAAATTGGTAGTTTTTATTGTTCGAACCGTCAATTTTATATTATGTATATTTAATATTTATAAATTAATTAATTATTAAAACCGGCGGTTAGCTCGCTGGTTACGGTTCGTCAAATACTTGAACTTAACTGCACCATCTGGCTCTGGTTCCGGTTCCGATTCGGGCCCTTTGACAGGTGGGCCGGTTTAAAACCATTTGACTCCCGGCCGGTTCCGGACCTGAACCGGCGGTTCGTCCAGTTTGGGCATATCTATGGGGGCTTCCTCAGATGGCAAAGGTAATCAAAAAAATCAGGAGCGAAACAGCTCTCTGACCCATCGTGGATCTCCAAGTTCTTCCCAAGTGCGCCTTTTTAGAAGACGGGAGAACACAGATACGCAGGAGTCCCCTTGTTTGGCTTTTTTGTTTGATACGCAGGGATCATTAGGACAAATACTAAGGACGGCAAAAATAAAGGAAGATATGAACACATTCTCTGTCACCCCCACTGTGCTTGCGGCTCTCTACCCCAACCCAACTTGCTCTGGCCCTTAGACTACGATCATTTTGCGGCCAAAGAAGTTCTCGATGCGATCTTGATTATGTTAACTGAAGTTGGGGATACCCCAACACTTGACCAAAGATCTTAGTACCTGAGTAACCCTGTACTACATGCCTTAGATTTCGACGCTCTACAACCAAACTCCTCCGAAGTGGCTACAGAATCCAAATATAGATGAGGATTCAGTTGGTAGAGAAATTCAAGGCAGCCAATAGCATCTTTGCCTTTAGGTAGAGTAACCACGTCCAAGCCTTATTTTGTTCAGGAGCAAGTATTAACAAAGCGGCAACCAAAAGACCTTCATTCATTTATTCAACTTGACACGTGGGAAGGGTATTGGTTTCACCATAGGATTGGGCGACTTAGCCGGCATGACCTTTCTTCGAAACAAACCACCGACCTCGAATTTTAGCCACTCCCACCAAAGTGGGAGTGGAAAGATCTACAGCCTTATGTCCGGTCAGAGACAGCATAGAGGTGCCCAACGCCGGGTCCGGGTCCGGGTCGGACCCGCCGGGTCGGCAGGACAGGACCCGAACCCCACCCATACATATGAAATGTACGGGTTGGCGGGTCGACGGGTCGGTCACGGGTCCGGGTCCGGGTTCGACCCGCCGGGTCACGGGTCCGGCCCGTCTCAATTTTTTTTTAAGTATATAAAACTTTTATTTGTTATCATTTTATACACGAAAAATAACTATAAGTGAAAAAGGAAATCATTTGAAAAAATTAGCTTGTATTTAATTTTAAGTTTTTACTTAAAATTAAATTTCCTACGTATCCCCGTGAGGAATCAAAGCTCCACGTAGTTCTTTTACTTGAGAAGAGTTAAAAAAATGGGCTTGTATTTAATTTTAAGTTTTCACTTAAAATTAAATTGCCTACGTATCCTCGTTAGAAATCAAAGCCCTACGTAGTTCTTTACTTACCTGACTTACCTTACATACCTTTAGTCGAAGTCGATGTCGTCGTCGTCTTGATCATCGATTTGACTCATTTGACTAGACTCTCCTTCAGTAGTGCCTTCTTGATAGGCATCTTGGTCCGCTAATAGGTCATCTCATTTATTTTCTTGATCTCGTAACTCGGCTTTTGTTGCGTCTTTAAGTATCATTTGAGCCTCGAGATTTTTTGGCGTCATTCGGGATCTCCGCTCGTCCAACATATAGCCTCATTCACTAAAAGCACTCTCAACGGGATCATGGATGCGGACCGCAAGAATTTCTTGTGCCATAATGGAAAGTATGGGAAATCTTGCCTCTCTTCTCTTCCACCAATCCAATGATCAAATGTACTGCATTGTCATCCTCCTAAGACAAAGGTCATTTCTTTGACCGACGCATTACCACCCCTATTTCGCTATATTATAGAGTTCTTGTTGAAATGGGTTAGTGGGAGTTGTTAATTCCATGTTAAATGTATTTGTAGTCCCAGCTTGTTTTTGAGTTTGAATCTTATCACCATATTTAGAAGAATATTCAGAAAAAACAGTTTTTAAACTATTTTCAAATCATTTTTTACTTGTTCAACGTCAGGAATATTTTCAAATAAAGTTTGACTTTCAACACTATCCACAATATTAGGAAAACCCAAATTTTTAAGAATATTATAATATATTTCAAGTAATTGTTCTACTTGAGCTAAATTCAAATCGGGAGATAAAACTGCACTAATCAAGAAAACATCATGAATACGATTAAAGTATTTTAGCCATTTTAAACACATATTATAAATAGCATTCGATAATCTTTCGGATTTACTACAAGCATCCATTTCAGATAAAATAAAACAACAATGAAATAAAACTTTAGGAGACGTGGGATAATAAAAACCAAACCAAACCAAACATACCCAGTATATCCCGCTCAGAGCAGGGTCTGGGGAGGGTAAGATGTACGCAGGCCATGCCCCTACTTATTACGGTAGGGAGGTCAAGTTTCAGTAAAGACTTCAAATTAGTGCACAGCAGAATCTTGTATGATAAATACAAAGGAAAACAAATGATTCGAAAAAGCTCGAGACCATACCTGAGCCCATGGCTTGATCTACATGGGACTTACCTAAGCGGAATTTGGCTACTTCACTCCCGATGAACACCGCTCTAACAAAAGAGAGGTTGGCTCTACGCACAGCTCCCTGTCAAAAATACACCATACGCAAAGACAATAGGATAAAATATACAACAAAAGTAAAAATGCAATGCTCTAGGTCAAAGCTAACCGAGACAACCCAACCCTGAGGCTCTCAACTACATCACCGCTCCCTACAAAAGAATCCACAACTCTGATCTGACGCCTCCAAGCGCACCTATCAACAGTCATGGTCTCGGAAAGGTTTAAGCCCTTCAAATCTAATCTCAGTTGCTCCTCCCACGTCCTCCTCGGTCTGCCTCTCCTCCTCTCCCCGATAACCAATAAACTCTCGACCCTCCTCACCGGAGTAGATGTCTGCCTCCTGCGGACGTGGCCAAACCATCTCAATCTCCCTTCCCTAACTTTCGCTGAAATGGGCGCCACTTCCAGCGCGTTCCTGAAAACCCCGTTCGCGATTCTATCTAACATTGTGCGACCACACGACCAACGTAACATTCTCATTTCAGCCACTTCCAACTTGCTCTCAAGCGACTTCTTCATCGCCCAACATTCGGAGCCATACACAATTGCAGGTCGGATTGCCGCTCTATAGAATTTACCCTTCAACTTTAGAGGGACTTTCTTGTCGCACAGGACCCCTGTCGCTGCTCTCCACCTTAGCCACCCCGCCTTGATGCGATGCGTGACATCATCTTCACACTCACCTTCCTTCTGAATGATCGAACCCAAATACTTGAACTTATCCGTACGGGGTACGATCTGATCCGCAATCATTACCTCAACATCTTCCTCGTTGGCCTCACCACTAAAGTTACACCAGAGATACTCGGTCTTAGACCGGCTCACACGCAAGCCCTGGGATTCTAACTTAGCCCTCCAAAGCTCCAATTTCGAGTTCACCTCCCTCCTCGACTCCGCCACTAACACAATGTCGTCAGCAAAAAGCATGCACCACGGAATGCCATCTTGAATCCCTCGCGAAATGACGTCAAGGATTAGAGCGAAGAGAAGAGGGCTTAGCGCCGACCCCTGGTGTAGCCCTATCTCAACCGGAAAATACTGGGTGTCACCAATGTTGGAAAGTAAAACGCAGCGGAAGCGAAGTTTGGGAAAGTTGATAATAGTGTTTTACGCATCTACGAGCATTAGATCTATTTAGGCATGCTAATTAATTAATTACTAAGACTAACAAGCAATTTAAATATTATTTATTATTTATTAATTAAATATGTTGATTAATTAAAATATCCTAATCTAGATCCAAGATCATAGGATATTACCTTTTGAAGCGCGTTGGTTACTTCCTTCTTGATCGCCTTGTATTTCTACCTTCAGATCTTCTAGAGTATGATCCGCCTTGAACCGGACGTTGTGTGGGCAATGAGCTACCGGATCTTGCTTGGACACATTGTGGATCGGCCGAATTCTTATGCCTCACAACTCTCGATTTTCTTTTCTTCAAGTAATTCCGATATGTAGCAAGAATTAAAGTGTTCTCTCAATTGTGGAATCAAAGACACAAGTCAAGATCCACAATTAAACACTTAGAAGAAAAAATCGAAATTTCTTGTGTATGAAGAAGCATTCAATCGGCCATCAACCATAATGTCCTATTTATAGGCTCTTGGACTACTACTAGGGATCTAGAGGAGGATTATGGAAGGACTTCCAATTAATTCATCTTACCTTATTAGGACTCTTCCTAATATATGATGAATTAATTAATATCAACTTAGTCCACTAAAAAGTTTGATATTGCACTTCCTACCAAAATCCCAAATTACGAAATTGGGCTCCTTATATTATTTCCCGTGTTTAAGATATCGAATGTCGATTAATTAATTATAAGCTACTGACAGCTTTAATTAATTAATATCTTATTCAAGAGTAGTACCACTCGAACCTTATTATTATATCGGAATTAAATCCACCTGCAGGGTTTAATATAATAATCATTATCGAGCTCCTCAAGGGGACATCATCAACCCGCACGAGTCGGGACACGATTTCTAGTAATAATAATAATTGTCGTATAAACAATATTATTGTCCAAGATACGAGGCTTATTGAGTCGATCATTTTGACTCTCACCTATGGTAAATCAAAGCAATAATTATTATAAATACACAATTAAATATTATATACTTAGAATTAAGAAATAATAATTATCCGAGATTTACGTTCTTCTTACGGTCGATCTGAAGACACTATCTCACCTCGATCCTGTTCAACGTATGCAAATACGCTAATGTATGCTAATAGTCAAGACCAACTATTCTCAAGCATACACTACAACCCTTTATATAATTTGTCTAATAATTATATAGGTTGTGAACTATTATATTATTTTATAAGGCATTGATAATGTGATCTTCCGTGTGACACCAACACACCACATTATCTACAATATAAAATAATTAGACATTTCATTTGCATAACCATAACGTGAATAAATATGCAAATCATGTGATTAAGTGTAATTAATATCCTCATAGGTAGTAAATGGAAATTAGGTAATACAAGCATAAAGTATGCTTTGCAGTATACAATCCTAACAATCTCCCACTTATACTCAAAGCATGCTTTTAAGTATACTACTCTATTACATAGTCTCTCATTTCTCCCACTTATACTCAAAGCAATGCTGCCATACACCGTAATCCCATTCCTTCCACATGCCTTTCAAAAACTTTTGAAGGTAGGCCTTTCGTGAAAGGGTCAGCAAGATTATTTTCCGATGCAACCCTGGCTACAACTACGTCTCCTTCCTTTACGAAGTGTCATATGATGGGGTACTTGCGGTTGATATATTTACTTGCCTGATGGGCTCGTGGTTTCCTTGAATTTGCGATTGCACCAGTATTATCACAATAAAGTGTAATACCCTCTGGCAAATCGGGAATCACATCTAAGTCCTGCAGGAAGTACTTGAGCCACACTGCCTCCTTGGCTGCCTCAGAGGCTGCCACGTACTCGGCTTCCATGGTAGAGTCCGAGATGCATTTCTGCTTCACACTCCTCCAACTAATGGCTCCACCTCCCAGGCTAAACACATAACCCGAAGTAGACTTGGACTTTTCTTTGTCCGTTTAAAATCTGAGTCAGTGTAACCCACCGGAAGCAGTCGTCTGATTGATATACAAGCATGTACTTCCTAGTCCTTCTCAGGTACTTGAGTATGTGCTTGACAATCCAGTTGTCACGGTCTCGGTTTGACTGATATCTAGCGGCCATGCCCACCGCATGACGTATATCCGGTCTAGTGCAAAGCATAACATACATGAGACTTCCCACAGCAGATGCATAAGGGACCATCTTCATGTCATCTATCTCCTTTTGTGTCTTAGGACACATGTTCTTAGATAGTTGAATTCCATGTCTGTAAGGTAGAAAACCTTTCTTGGAATTCTCCATGCTAAACCGTCAAAGATCAGTATCGATATAGGATGCCTGGGATAAGCACAACATCCTTTTCTTCCGATCACGAAAGATCCTGATTCCAAGGATGTGTCCTGCTTCTCCTAGATCCTTCATATCGAACTGCTCAGATAGATATACCCGTACGTTCGACAATTCCTTCACGTTGTTTCCAATCAGAAGGATATCGTCTACATACAGTACAAGAAACACCAACACGTTTCCATCGCATTTCTTATACACACAACTCTCACTCGGACATTGAACGAATCCATATGATCGACAACTTCACAAACGAGTGTTCCAAGATCTAGATGCTTGCTTAAGTCCATAAATGGATTTCTTAAGTTTGCACACCAAGTGCTCTTCTCCTTTAGCAATGAATCTCTCTGCTTGGCGCATATAGATTTCCTTGTCTAGACTCCCATTCAAGTGTAACACCCCCAGAATACGACCGGGAATGTTACACGCCGTAGACCCTTATCACAAGGATCTACCAGGCTAAACTCCAAAAGACTACTCGATGATTGACCGACCGGGGTCAAAATTAAATAGAAAACAGACCGATAAGGTCATAAACCAATTCAGAAACTAACGACATTCATATTACAATGACAACAATGAATTTAATAAATGGTAACTACACCCATGCAAGGGTGAATACTCGAACGACAGAGAAATACCGACCAAAATGATACAAAAGAAAAGACTCTGACTCTGGTGTGATTAGCATCGCTGCCTTCCATCTCCTTCCAAGCCAATCCCGTGATCGCTCCCGAGCCGCCAAAACTCGAGCGCATAACAGCACCCACCCCGAAAACTCGGGGGTTAGCAACCGGAATTTTGCTAGTGCAAGTACATAATATTCAAGATATACGAACAAGAATAACACAAAATTCAACCGTGTGAAGCCTTAACACAAATCATACATTCCCACACCAAGACAGAATAACACTCGTATACACGAGGTGAAAGGTAATCACATAGTCATATTCTCCTTACGGAAAATAACATTCATGAAACTTTAAACGAGCCCAAGGAGTCGGAAGATCCCTCTTGTAAAAGGAAAAATATTTTAATAAGATAGTTTGCAATCATTATTGTTGACTCGGGTCGTTCCGGTTTTTAAAATCGAATGGGAATACTTTTGGAAATAATTTCAAAAACACTGGTCCTTGACCCAACGTATGGAAAACGATTACACAAAACCAAGTCAACTTATTTGGGGTTCTCGACCCGGTTTATAGAACACCGTCACAAACGAAATCATTACAACATCTCACGGTCCTCAACCCATTCCAAATAACATCATCGTGAAATCAATCATCTCAACATTCCACGGTGGTCCTCGACCCAATACAGAATAGCGCCACAATACAATCAAAGGCACAAAACTCTCATTCGACATATCCTGCTCAAGACCCCGATTAATTAACCCTGAGATTTCACAAACCTCCGTGGTTAACTAACCCCGATACCAACGCTTTAAAAACAATTTGAAACAAGCTTTCAAAAACATGAATTTCGGTCTCAGACGAGACAAATATTAAAAAGTGAGTTGAAAGAATTGAGATACGAACATCGTTCGTGAACGGGTCTTAGCTATCACTCAAATACCCGTAACCAATAAGCTGCCAGGGCGCCTCCATCACACACTGTGCACCGGCGTTCACTCCACTATGTCGGCCGCTCCTTGAACATGTCACCGCACCGGCGTCACTCCCGCAAGAGCCGCCTTGACACACGCATTAGGTGACACCGGCGTTCACCACCCATATGGAGCCGCACATTGCACAGACACCGTGCCGGAGTACACCGCCCGCCTCGAGGTTCCTGATATGACGTTTCTCACAACAAGTATCCACATTGTTCAAGCATCAAGCACACGGACAATTGTCACAACAATTTTCAACTCGGTACATCAAGTCACACCATTTCTCCGCCAGTCCATATCCACACAAATAAACAATAACACGCACATTATCAATCAAACTCAGTCAACACCGCACATATATCTCTATGTTGCGACTCAACCGAATATACACACATTTATACATATATATATATATATATATATAACCTCACTATATTATATGATTAACTATGGTTCGCCCATCAATCCAAGTTGAGTACGTCAACTAATGTTAGAATTCAACACTCGTCGATCACCGACATAAACATATATATTAATATACGTATATACATACATATATTTAACATGTAACTATATATATAAACACACATATATATATATATATATATATATATATACACATACATGTTTATACCTCCATATAAACTCATACACTTCGACAACAATGATTTCACGCAGTTACAATTTGTATATCGAGGTACTTGCCTTGGTAATACGACGCGAAGGAGACGACGAAGGAATAGGTTCCGGTCCGAACAATCCCCTCAAATCCGACCCTAACACAATAGTGATATAAAACCAATTTCAACACCATGAATACGAAGAAATTCATCCTAGTTCTACCCGTTGGGACAATTCATCGGACACCACGCGTGCATAAGGAAAAGAAATCGGTCAACGGTGGAATAACGGGATTTCATCCCAACCGATAACAAGAAAACCAAGGGTTACGAGTATATTATCAAATCTAACAACAACATCGGTAAATTCGAATTAAAACACAAGATCACCACCAAACCCTCCCCAAAATCATACTAGGATTGAAGGAGTTCTTACCTCTTGAAGATTCAATCCCTATAATCCGAAGAACACGTGCTAAATCCACAATCTGAGCTAAACGATTGAAGGAGGATGAAGAAAATAAAACACTCAAATGATTTGTGAGGTAAAAACCCTCCCTCCGGCTCTCTCTCTCGGTTGCAGGTGAAGAAACGGGGAAAAATGAGCTGAAATGCCGAGAAAACGAATTTATAGGGCGGACAGACTCGACCGTGTCCGACATGACACGGTCGTGGCGCGCAATCGGCCGGCAGGGACTCGACCGTGTCTGCATGACACGGTCGTGTCGCGAAGGGGGCGCGGCATCGACTTCGCCGTGTCCTCGAACACGGTCGAGCCTTCGGGCAAGCGGCTACCACCTTATCCGGACGAGTACGGCACGGCCGCGCTGCACGACACGGCCGGGTCCTAGGCGATCGCTTCGCTTATCCGGACGAGTACGACACGGGCCGTGTCGGACGACACGGCCGAGTCCGGTCGGCGATGATCGCCAAATGAGCGAGTGAGCTAAAACGACCATAACTCTCTCGTCCGGACTCGATTGACTCACCGTTTGAACCATTGGAAAGCTAATTCGATGCTCTATAATATTGCAGGATTTGGAATTTTGGAGTTACCAAAAATTAATGGTGATCTAACAAAGTCGAACTCGTGACGCGGAAAAGTCGCTAAAGAACACGGAACTCAACAAAACGACACCGAAACAAACTCGGACATCAAAAGTGCGTAATAAAACATTCCCGAATGACGAAACGGTCTTAAGCGAGTTGTCGAAACGGACCTCCTAAAAAAAATGAAAATTATCGGGAATCGAAATCGGGTATTACATTCTACCCTCCTTAAAAGAAGTTTCGTCCGAAACTTAAAATAGAGAGCGGAACAATCAAGGAAATAACTACTTGCCCAGCCCCAAATCATCACGAGCAATGCGCGAATGCGGGGTTCTAAAATGTAAGTGAACACGATAAGTCGATGTGGAGGAGTATGAATTTGGATACCAAAGCTCCCCGAGTTAAGAAAATCACAAAATAGTTCAGACGTCCTGAAAATCATGTTTCGAGCTCGACCAACCGCATCCAAGTTCAAAACATATTCGGAAGTGCTAATTACACGCGTGGGAATAATAGTTCCGAACAAAATTTGCAAGAATTAGGTTCAGATATGGAAAGACCACAATAATAAACAGCTCCGAAATTCTTTCGGAGGACGGCAGGCTAAGTAGAACAAGATAGTTTAAAATCGTCGAGAGGATTATAATTGAGTTACCAACAATGAAAAATCATACAATGCCGAAAATACCAAAGAAAGTACGGGTAATACGCATCCGCATACTAAAAGGTATTTCGATCCCAAACTTGGAACAACAAGAGTTGGAAGTATAGAGCAATGAAATGAAGAACGATCAAAGTCACGATTGTTCAAAACAGCAACAATTAGGACATATTGCAAAATATTTATCCTCCCATGTTAGGCTCTTCAGAAGGAAACATAGGGTTTCGGGACATTCTCCAGTCACTAACTCTGCTCTCTCTCAGGGCGGCATTCTTTGCCAATTCAGAAACTATCTCACAATGCTTCTCCCGATGACCTTCACACCCGCACCGGTAACAAGTCAAGAGTGGAAAGGGACAATTCACACGAACATGTCCCTGACGATTGCAGTTGAAGCACCCTCCCTTCTTACCGAGAGTCACTGATGCTGGCTTGGGATTCCAAGAGCTCACTCCCGATCGCGAAGACGACGCGTTCGAACGACGTGGGGGTTTGGGAGCCTTAGACTCTTCACCGCTCAAAAACTTCCCAGATGTCCTCCGTCTCTTGGCTTCGCTCGAGGGCTCGACCACTGAGGAGATTTCATAGGATATCGTTTGATTTAGATACTCCTTCACCGTAGCATGGATCGTGGTCGTACGAACCACCTTGCCGCTTCCATTTCCATCATCACGTCCACGTCCGTCGTGGCTCGACATACTAATACGTATAGTACCATTCAAAGATTATCAAATAATCAGTCGTACATTATACCACCCTTATCAACACAAGGTTTAGTTAACATCTAAAGAATAACGGTAATATCATAAAGCATAAAGTTTTATGAAGTCAAGTTCGAGTTCCACGACGAGGACGATCATTATATGTATGCACTTAATGAAATCAAATTTTTGAAAAAGGGGCTAGTCACGTTGCGCCCAAGACTTGTAAACACTGTCTTTTATTTCGGAAGAGGAAGTTTACATAATGACTCTAAAAATTATTTTCGAGTGATGAATAAAAGAAAAAAAAGAAATCGAAAATTAATTTGTAACTAACTTGAAATATTTTGAAAATGTTGAGTCCCAAATATCAAAATTTTGAAAGTCTTTCCTCTTCTTCAAAAATGTTTATTCGAAAGGATTCTCCACCGAGATACGTGACCATTTAACATGACGATATTAAATCATGGCTTTACACAATGTTAGAAAATTTCAAAGCATTACTTTAAAATATTCGTGATACTACAGTGCCGTGGGCCGTCTGGGAACCCACTGAGCTAAAAATCATTTTTAAAAAAATGATCAAAATGCCAAAAAGGCGAAGTCGGTAATATTCTCAAATACTCACAAAAGTCATTTATAAAATATCAAATACCGTCATAAGAATACTATCAAAACATGCAAGACCAAAATATCAAAACTCGGTTTGCAAGATAACAAAAACCATCTTAAAATACTCATGCGGTGGAGAAAATTATCATTCGTAAATTCATTCTAATAAAGTACCAAACAGATAAACATGTTCGACTTCCACGTAATATCCTAAAACGATAATATCACCAACAAGTTCCAATTCCTAGTTCACATTAAGCATATTAGCACAATGTAATCAAATACGTGTATAAGGGGACTTACGATCGGGAGGCTTACCATCACGGATTGCCGGAAGATGATGTCGGAACCACGATACTAATCACAACTCTGATGCGCGCGACTTACACAAGACATGGACTTTACCCAACGGCCTAGGTTTTTCGCAAACCTAAGCTCCGATACCATAAATGTAACACCCCCAGAATACGACCGGGAATGTTACACGCCGTAGACCCTTATCACAAGGATCTACCAAAGCAAACTCCAAAAGACTACTCGATGATTGACCGACCGGGGTCAAAATTAAATAGAAAACAGACCGATAAGGTCATAAACCAATTCAGAAACTAACGACATTCATATTACAATGACAACAATGAATTTAATAAATGGTAACTACACCCATGCAAGGGTGAATACTCGAACGACAGAGAAATACCGACCAAAATGATACAAAAGAAAAGACTCTGACTCTGGTGTGATTAGCATCGTCGTCTTCCATCTCCTTCCAAGCCAATCCCGTGATTGCTCCCGAGCCGCCAAAACTGAGCGCATAACAGCACCCACCCCGAAAACTCGGGGTTAGCAACCGGAATTTTGCTAGTGCAAGTACATAATATTCAAGATATACGAACAAGAATAACACAAAATTCAACCGCCGTGAAGCCTTAACACAAATCATACATTCCCACAACAAGACAGAATAACACTCGTATACACGAGGTGAAAGGTAATCACATAGTCATATTCTCCTTACGGAAAATAACATTCATGAAACTTTAAACGAGCCCAAGGAGTCGGAAGATCCCTCTTGTAAAAGGAAAAATATTTTAATAAGATAGTTTGCAATCATTATTGTTGACTCGGTCGTTCCGGTTTTTAAAATCGAATGGGAATACTTTTGGAAATAATTTCAAAAACACTCGGGTCCTTGACCCAACGTATGGAAAACGATTACACAAAAACCAAGTCAACTTATTTGGGGTTCTCGACCCGGTTTATAGAACACCGTCACAAACGAAATCATTACAACATCTCACGGGTCCTCAACCCATTCCAAATAACATCATCGTGAAATCAATCATCTCAACATTCCACAGTGGTCCTCGACCCAATACACGAATAGCGCCACAATACAATCAAAGGCACAAAACTCTCATTCGACATATCCCGCTCAAGACCCCGATTAATTAACCCTGAGATTTCACAAACCTCCGTGGTTAACTAACCCCGATACCAACGCTTTAAAAACAATTTGAAACAAGCTTTCAAAACATGAATTTCGATCTCAGACGAGACAAATATTAAAAAGTGAGTTGAAAGAATTGAGATACGAACATCGTTCGTAACGGGTCTTAGCTATCACTCAAATACCCGTAACCAATAAGCTGCCAGCGCCTCCACTGCACACTGTGCACCGGCGTTCACTCCACTATGTCGGCCGCTCCTTGAACATGTCACCGCACCGGCCACTCCCGCAAGAGCCGCCTTGACACACGCATTAGGTGACACCGGCGTTCACCACCCATATGGAGCCGCACATTGCAGCGTACACTGTGCCGGAGTACACCGCCCGCCTCAGAGGTTCCCGGATATGACGTTTCTCACAACAAGTATCCACATTGTTCAAGCATCAAGCACACGGACAATTGTCACAACAATTTTCAACTCGGTACATCAAGTCACACCATTTCTCCGCCAGTCCATATCCACACAAATAAACAATAACACGCACATTATCAATCAAACTCAGTCAACACCGCACATATATCTCTATGTTGCGACTCAACCGAATATACACACATTTATACATATATATATATATATAACCTCACTATATTATATGATTAACTATGGTTCGCCCATCAATTCAAGTTGAGTACGTCAACTAATGTTAGAATTCAACACTCGTCGATCACCGACATAAACATATATATTAATATACGTATATACATACATATATTTAACATGTAACTATATATATAAACACACACATATATATATATATACACATACATGTTTATACCTCCATATAAACTCATACACTTCGACAACAATGATTTCACGCAGTTACAATTTGTATATCGAGGTACTTGCCTTGGTAATACGACGCGAAGGAGACGACGAAGGAATAGGTTCCGGTCCGAACAATCCCCTCAAATCCGACCCTAACACAATAGTGATATAAAACCAATTTCAACACCATGAATACGAAGAAATTCATCCTAGTTCTACCCGTTGGGACAATTCATCGGACACCACGCGTGCATAAGGAAAAGAAATCGGTCAACGGTGGAATAACGGATTTCATCCCAACCGATAACAAGAAAACCAAGGGTTACGAGTATATTATCAAATCTAACAACAACATCGGTAAATTCAATTAAAACACAAGATCACCACCAAACCCTCCCCAAAATCATACTAGATTGAAGGAGTTCTTACCTCTTGAAGATTCAATCCCTATAATCCGAAGAACACGTGCTAAATCCACAACTGAGCTAAACGATTGAAGGAGGATGAAGAAAATAAAACACTCAAATGATTTGTGAGGTAAAACCTCCCTCGGCTCTCTCTCTCGGTTGCAGTGAAGAAACGGGGAAAATGAGCCGAAATGCCGAGAAAACGAATTTATAGGCGGACAGACTCGACCGTGTCCGACATGACACGGTCGTGGCGCGCAATCGCCGGCAGGGACTCGACCGTGTCCCGCATGACACGGTCGTGTCGCGAAGGGGCGCCGGCATCGACTCGGCCGTGTCCTCGAACACGGTCGAGCCTCCGGGCGCGGCTACCAGCCTTATCCGACGAGTACGGCACGGCCGCGCTGCATTTACGACACGGCCGGGTCCTAGGGCGCCGCTTCCGCTTATCCGGACGAGTACGACACGGGCCGTGTCGACGACACGGCCGAGTCCGGTCGGCGTGATCGCCAAATGAGCGAGTGAGCTAAAACGACCATAACTCTCTCGTCCGACTCGATTGACTCACCGTTTGAACCATTGGAAAGCTAATTCGATGCTCTATAATATTGCAAGGATTTGGAATTTTTGGAGTTACCAAAAATTAATGGTGATCTAACAAAGTCGAACTCGTACGCGGAAAAGTCGCTAAAGAACACGGAACTCAACAAAACGACACCGAAACAAACTCGGACATCAAAAAGTGCAGAATAAAACATTCCCAGAATGACGAAACGGTCTTAAGCGAGTTGTCGAAACGGACCTCCGGCGAAAAAAAATGAAAATTACTGGGAATCGAAATTGCGGGTATTACATCAAGAATGCAGTCTTGACATCCATCTGCCAAATCTCCAGATCCAAGTGCGCAGCTATAGCTAAAAGAATCCGGATTGACTTAAGCATGGCTACCGGCGAAAAGGTTTCATCATAATCGATACCCTTTTTCTGAGTGTAACCTTTTGCAACAAGCCTCGGTTTGAAGGTTTCAACCTTCCCGTCACGTCCTTTCTTTCATTTGTAGACCCATTTACTCCCAATGACTTGTACACCATCAGGTAGCTCTACTAGCTTCCACACTTGATTGGAATCCATAGATCCCATTTCTGATTCCATTGCTTCTTGCCAGGAGTCAGCATCTTTATCTTGGATTGCCTCCTTATAGGTCCAGGGAACTGATTCATCTTCGTCTGGGATTGAGTCCGAAGACTTTCTCACGCCTATGAATCGTTTGGGCTGACGAACAACCCTCCCACTACGACGAGGCAAATCCTGAGTTGGTGTAAAAGTTTCAGAATCGATACGTGGTTAGTTGGCACTTGTACGATTGGTATAGATGGAGTCTCGCCCCTCAGCTCTTCCAGAATTATCTCGCTCATGGGCTTGTGACTAATCATATAATCCTCTTCCAGAAATCGGGCATTGGTGCTAACAATGACCTTCTGATCCTGGGGACTATAGAACAAGCCACTCTTCGTTCCCTTAGGGTATCCCACAAACACTCATTTCAGACGAGATGCCAACTTATCGCCTTCCTTATTCAAAGACATGTGCCGGAGTACCCCAAATCCGAACATGTCCTAGACTGGCTTACGCCCACTCCACGCTTCGGGTGTTTTGAACCGATTTCAAGGCACTGTGTTTGAATGTACGCCGCTGTTTCTAAGGCGTATCCCCAAAACGAAATAGGTAAATCTGAATAACTCATCATTGATCTAACCATTTCTAGAAGAGTCATATTCCTTCTTTCAGCCACACCATTTCGATGTATAGGATATTCCAACATCAAAATATATGAATATTTAAATTGCTATCAATTAATCACTAAAATTAATTAAAATAGCAAAAGCCTAAAAATCCGGCTCTGATACCAATTGTTGGAAAGTAAAACGCAGCGGAAGCGAAGTTTGGGAAAGTTGATAATAGCGTTTTACGCATCTACGAGCATTAGATCTATTTAGGCATGCTAATTAATTAATTACTAAGACTAACAAGCAATTTAAATATTATTTATTATTTATTAATTAAATATGTTGATTAATTAAAATATCCTAATCTAGATCTAAGATCATAGGATATTACCTTTTGAAGCGCGTTGGTTACTTCCTTCTTGATCGCCTTGTATTTCTACCTTTAGATCTTCTAGAGTATGATCCGCCTTGAACCGGACGTTGTGTGGGCAACGATCTACCGGATCTTGCTTGGACACCTTGTGGATCGGCCGAATTCTTATGCCTCACAACTCTCGATTTTCTTTTCTTCAAGTAATTCCGATATGTAGCAAGAATTAAAGTGTTCTCTCAATTGTGGAATCAAAGACACAAATCAAGATCCACAATTAAACACTTAGAAGAAAAAATCGAAATTTCTTGTGTATGAAGAAGCATTCAATCGGCCATCAACCATAATGTCCTATTTATAGGCTCTTGGACTACTACTAGGGATCTAGAGGAGGATTATGGAAGGACTCCCAATTAATTCATCTTACCTTATTAGGACTCTTCCTAATATATGATGAATTAATTAATATCAACTTAGTCCACTAAAAAGTTTGATATTGCACTTCCTACCAAAATCCCAAATTACGAAATTGGGCTCCTTATTTTATTTCCCGTGTTTAAGATATCGAATGTCCATTAATTAATTATAAGCTACTGACAGCTTTAATTAATTAATATCTTATCCAAGAGTAGTACCACTCGAACCTTATTATTATATCAGAATTAAATCCACCTGCAGGGTTTAATATAATAATCATTATCGAGCTCCTCAAGGGGACATCATCAACCCGCAAGAGTCGGGACACGATTTCTAGTAATAATAATAATTGTCGTATAAACAATATTATTGCCCAAGATACGAGGCTTATTGAGTCGATCATTTTGACTCTCACCTATGGTAAATCAAATCAATAATTATTATAAATACACAATTAAATATTATATACTTAGAATTAAGAAATAATAATTATCCGAGATTTACGTTCTTCTTACAACAAGATGTAAGACACTATCTCACCTCGATCCTGTTCAACGTATGAAAATACGCTAATGTATGCTAATAGTCAAGACCAACTATTCTCAAGCATACACTACAACCCTTTATATAATTTGTCTAATAATTATATAGGTTGTGAACTATTATATTATTTTATAAGGCACCGATAATGTGATCTTCCGTGTGACACCAACACACCACATTATCTACAATATAAAATAATTAGACATTTCATTTGCATAACCATAACGTGAATAAATATGCAAATCATGTGATTAAGTGTAATTAATATCCTCATAGGTAGTAAATGGGAAATTAGGTAATACAAGCATAAAGTATGCTTTGTAGTATACAATCCTAACAACCAACTGGGGTCCTAACGCACTTCCTAGCTTGGGAGTACATGACTTGGATCGCCCTAACGAACGACAACGACACCCTCCTCTCTACTAGGCTCCTCCAAATAACATTGCGCGGAATGCTATCATAAGCCTTCTCTAGATCTATGAACACCATATGGAGGTCCTTACGTCGCTCTCTAAACTTCTCCATAAGGCGTCTGACGAGATGAATGGCCTCAGTCGTGGACCTCCTTGGCATGAAGCCAAATTGGTTCTCTGAGATCTCAACTTCTCTTCTAACCCTGCATTCCACCACTCTTTCCCAAAGTTTCATAGTATGACTGAGGAGTTTAATACCCCTATAGTTACTACAACTTTGAGCATCGCCTTTGTTCTTGAAAAAAGGCACGACAATACTATGCCTCTACTCTGTCGGCATCTTAGAACCTCTGAGGAGGATGTTGAACAGCTCTGCTAGCCACTGAACTCCGACTTCCCCCAGACAAAGCCACATCTCAATAGGGATCTGATCCGAACCTACAACCTTAGCTCTACCCATTTTCATTAGGGCACCCTTTACTTCCTCCTTGCTGATGCTCTCACAGGAACTAAACGAACGAGTAGAAGATAGACTAACTCCTTGCACCACCGAGTCACTACCTCTAGCCTCATTGAAAAGTTCGAAAAAATACCTATTCCACCGCTCTTTAATAGCCACATCGTTCACTAACACTTGGCCCAAATCATCATTAATAAACTTAACGGGACCCAGGTCACATTGATGTGAGGGATTTCTTTGTGGAATCAGTGTCATTGATGTGACTCACTATTACGATACTCGTATTATTCTTTGAGATTTTCAGGGTAGTATTGATTAAGTTGAGCACTATGGATTTGCACAATCATTCACAATACTTTTTATTTAAAAATTGTTTTTTGCTTGAGGACAAGCAAAGGCTCAAGTTTGGGGGTATTTGTTAGGCGTATTTTTATGCGCTTATTTATCATTATTTTATATCCATTTTGAGCCTAAATCTGCATAAATGAGCTTTTAATGCACTATTCTTATATGTTTTGTAGAAAATTGGAGTCCGGAAGCTCGAACGACGAAAAACGGGCCAAAACGACAATTTTTGGCCTCGGGCCGCGGCACGAACCAAGTGAGTCGCGGCACACGAAGAGGCCTAGCAAGCGCCGAGCGGACTGTACCGGGGGCCGCGACATAGCTTAAGTGAGTCGCGGCCCATGAAGAAAAATGCGCCCAGGTGTGGGGCGCTGAGCAGTAGGGGCCGCGGCACAGATTAAGTGAGCCGCGGCCCACGGGGCTGTTTTGCTGAGTCTTCCGCGGTTTTGGGCCATTTTTGGAGCCTGTTCCCAACCTAATTCCCGGACGCATTTTGGAGGCTAAGGAGAGCTATAAATAAACACTGAAGTTCAAAAATTTAGGCATCAAGAAATAGAGGAAGACATCGTAGGAGGGATCGAAGAACACAAGAGTAGGAGATTTGTGGGCGACGACAAGACCACGGATCCCTTACGGTTTTTCTTAATTTTTCCGCATCTTATTTTCTAGATCTGTTTGAGTAGGATTGTGATTGTAGCCGATTACATGATGGTTTGATTTATTTATTTTTATTTCAATTCACTCGTTATTCGTATTGAATTGGATTCTTCTCACTGTTCTCAATGCTTTCAATTGTCTGGCCAATAGTTGAATTGATTTGAATGTCTTTATGGATTCGGGAGATGAAATTTAGGCATAGTTCTTGTGAGAAAAATCATGATTTTCGTGAGATAGGGATATACTCATGGGAATTGTGAAGCCTGTTTATTGTGGGAATTCATGAACTGTTTTAGCTATTAATTATCTAATTCGAATAGGGATATATCGAGTTAATAATTCTTAGTATTTTCTATCGACCTTGGGAAAGGCTTTAGAATAATTAAGGAATTCCTCGCTTACAATCAATTGAATAAAAGTGAATTGAATTAAATAAAAATCATTCCAGATTGTTTGAGGTAAAAATCATAATCCTACGCCCTTATTATTATTATTATTATTACTATTATTATTTTCTATTTATTTTTCTGCAATTAGTTTAGAAATAAATTCTAAATAATTGTTCTTCAAATAATATTACGAGTTGACTATATTTTGGTACTTAGTGAAATCAGTCCTCGAGGGAACGATATCTTACTTATCACTTTATTACTTGTTGACACCGTGCACTTGCGACATAGTGTGGGGGATTTCCTCACAACATTTTTTGGCGCCGTTGCCGGGGACTGATTTTTCGCTAATATCATTACCAAGCGACTCTAATTTTAATTTGAAGTTTTTTTAGTTTCTATTTTTTTCCTTTTTTATTTTTTTATTATGTTTTCCTTTGATTATCGTGACCCTTGGCATTTCATAAATTTCAATGATCTTAATAATTTGCCTAATAGGGTCAGTCAGCCCCCCCCGAAACAAAAGACCATGCTTGAACAATGTGTAGACACTCTTAAAAATCCTGATAGTACTCATCTTGAGCGAGAATGTGCAAGTCGTGGTCTTGAGATTCACTATGGTTATTTTCCAGCTCATCGATTTAGTAGTGAAGTTGAGGGGGAGGTTGAGAAGAAAGACATCCTGAGTTTTAGGGTCGATCCCCCAGCACGTGATAGTTACCTAAAGTGTGATGAGCTTGTAGAAGAAGTTACCATTGATGATGTTTTCAAAGAAATTTCATTAATTTGTCATCAAACTTCGAATAATAAGGTGAACACTTTTGTGCCTAAAATTTTATTAACGGTGCCACGCATAATTTTTCCTAAATCCATATTGGGAGAGATTGACCCCATTAGTTTTGATTTTGTTGAGGCTGACTCTTTGAGTTCTAATGAGATTGTTCATGATATGTCTTTATTATTTACCCATTCGAACTCTGCTTATTTTTTCATACCTTACAATTATTATATTCTTCCATTATTTTTTGGTTGTCCGCATAATTATTCTTACTCATTATTTTTGGCAACCAGGCATGAACCAAAGCCCCCCTTGTGGAATAAGAGGCTTATAGATTGCAAGAAGGGGTATTTGGCAATCTCCCTGGAAAGAAGGCACATTAAATTTTTTGCCACGTCGTGCTCAGGACGTAAAATAGAGCGCTTGATGGGAGACAACCCATCATTTTTACTTGTTTTCTAGTTAGTTGTTTTTATTTGATTTTTCGTTAATAATTTTTTTCTTTGTTTTGTTTTTTTTTCGTTTGGATTCGTGCATTCTTGTTGGCCCTTATTTCTCTAATTTTTTTTATATATAACCCCAATGAGTATTATCCTTCATATTCTAGTCTTTCTTGATTTAATGTCTACAGTTATTTCATGACTAGAGACTAAATTTGGGGGTCCCTGGTGATGTTGAGCATTATTTGAAGTATAGATTGACAAACGATTCCACTCAGACATGTGCTGACGTTCAAGAAGACATTTGGAATAAGATTCACTTTTCCTTATCTCTTTTATTTTCACATGAGTGTTATTGTTGATGATTTTATGTGTAGTGGAATAAATTGAAGCATGCGATATTTTCTTAATTTTTCTTGGTTATAAATTGCGATTTCATCATTGCTTTATTTTTCTTGCATGCTGTTGATAGTTTTTGCCAAAAACGTGAATTTTTGGTGAATTTTTCGTGCTTCCGTGTGTAAAACTGATGTTACGATACTGATTTCTTTTTGAAGAAACGGTTGACTTTTGGTCGAGTTGCAGTCATCGATATCTGTTTCCGTTGAGTAGTCATTTAGGTCCGAAATTCTTTTCGTTTTTGTAGAAATCTTAGCAGATAAGAAAGGAGACATACGTGTTTTCAAATCACCGTCTATACATTTGGTTACACTTTTCGCATAGCTAGTTGTCCAGAAACATGAGTCGTGTTGGCACTTAATTTGAGTTTAGAGTGGGACAGTTTTTCCCAAGAAAAGGTCGAGATATTATTTGTTCTATGATGGGAAGTCTAGTAACCGGGGGTATTCACGTGACCCGTTGTTTACTCTCGCGTAAAACGACAACCCTGAATAGACTAATGATTTAGAAATATCGCATTACCGATGATGGGAAGCCCAAGAATCGGGGTATTCACGTGACCCGTTGTTTACTCTCGCGTAAAACAGCAACCTTGACATGCGGGAATTGCTATTCGAGTTTTTTCTCCGCTGTAGAGGGGGACTTAGTAACTAGAAGCATCCATGTGCCCCATGAGTGTCTTTTACATCAAACGGTTCCCCAATACATGAGAATGGAAATCCACCCTAGGATTATCCCGATGAAACATCCCGAGATTCGAACCTAGTGGTTAACTCGAATCATTATTATGATCATACATAAGAGAATGCTGTCCGAAGAGTAATTTTGATGATGAAACTCTTAAATTTTTCCACTTGACTGTGGGACTGGGCGAGTTGGCTTGTTTACTCTAACCCTTCATATTGACGGTCGGTTAAATTCACGCTTGTTAATCTTTGAGCTTGATTTTCTTCATAAACGATTGATTAGCATTAAAAATGGGTCCTTTGTGGAATCAGTGTCATTGATGTGACTCACTATTACGATACTCGTATTATTCTTTGAGATTTTCAGGGTAGTATTGATTAAGTTGAGCACTATGAATTTGCACAATCATTCACGATACTTTTTATTTAAAAATTGTTTTTTGCTTGAGGACAAGCAAAGGCTCAAGTTTGGGGGTATTTGTTAGGCGTATTTATATGCGCTTATTTATCATTATTTTATATCCATTTTGAGCCTAAATCTGCATAAATGAGCTTTTAATGCACTATCTTTATATGTTTTGTAGAAAATTGGAGTCCGGGAGCTCGAACGGCGAAAAATGGGCCAAAACGACAATTTTTGGCCTGGGGCCGCGGCACGAACCAAGTGAGCCGCGACACACGAAGAGGCCTAGCAAGCGCCGAGCGGACTGTACCGGGGGCCGCGGCACAGCTTAAGTGAGCCGCGGCTCATGAAGAAAAATGCGTCCAGGTGTGGGGCGCTGAGCAGTAGGGGCCGCGGCACAGATTAAGTGAGCTGCGGCCCACGGGGCGGTTTTGCTGAGTCTTCCGCGATTTTGGGCCGTTTTTGGAGCCTGTTCCCAACCTAATTCCCGGACGCGTTTTGGAGGCTAAGGAGAGCTATAAATAAACACTGAAGGTCAGAAATTTAGGCATCAAGAAATAGAGGAAGACATCGTAGGAGGGATCGAAGAACACAAGAGTAGGAGATTTGTGGGCGACGACAAGACCACGGATCCCTTACGGTTTTTCTTAATTTTTCCACATCTTATTTTCTAGATCTGTTTGAGTAGGATTGTGATTGTAGCCGATTACATGATGGTTTGATTTATTTATTTTTATTTCAATTCACTTGTTATTCGTATTGAATTGGATTCTTCTCACTGTTCTCAATGCTTTCAATTGTCTGGCCAATAATTGAATTGATTTGAATGTCTTTATGGATTCGGGAGATGAAATTTAGGCATAGTTCTTGTGAGAAAAATCATGATTTTCGTGAGATAGGGATATACTCATGGGAATTGTGAAGCCTGTTTATTGTGGGAATTCATGAATTGTTTTTGCTATTAATTATCTAATTCGAATAGGGATATATCGAGTTAATAATTCTTAGTATTTTCTATCGACCTTGGGAAAGGCTTTAGAATAATTTAGGAATTCTTGGCTTACAATCAATTGAATAAAAGTGAATTGAATTAAATAAAAATCATTCCAGATTGTTTGAGGTAAAAATCATAATCCTACGCCCTTATTATTATTATTATTATTATTATTATTATTATTATTATTATTTTCTATTTATTTTTCTGCAATTAGTTTAGAAATAAATTCTATATAATTGTTCTTCAAATAAAATTACGAGTTGACTATATTTTGGTACTTAGTGAAATCAGTCCTCGAGGGAACGATATCTTACTTATCACTTTATTACTTGTTGACACCGTGCACTTGCGGCATAGTGTGAGGGATTTACTCACAACAAGTTTTTGGCACCGTTGCCGGGGACTGATTTTTCGCTAATATCATTACCAAGCGACTCTAATTTTAATTTGAAGTTTTTTTAGTTTCTATTTTTTTCCTTTTTTATTTTTTTTACTATGTTTTCCTTTGATTATCGTGACCCTTGACATTTCAATAATTTCGATGATCTTAATAATTTGCTTAATAGGGTCAGTCAGCCCCCTCCCCCGAAACAAAAGACCATGCTTGAACAATGTGTAGACGCTCTCAAAAATCGTGATAGTACTCCTCTTGAGCGAGAATGTGCAAGTCGTGATCTTGAGATTCACTATGGTTATTTTCCAGCTCATCGATTTAGTAGTGAAGTTGAGGGGGAGGTTGAGAAGAAAGACATGCTGAGTTTTAGGGTCGATCCCCCAGCACCTGATAATTACCTAAAGTGTGATGAGTTTGTAGAAGAAGTTACCATTGATGATGTTTCCAAATAAATTTCATTAATTTGTCATCAAACTTCGAATAATAAGGTGAACACTTTTGTGCCTAAAATTTTATTAACGGTGCCACGCATAATTTTTCCTAAATCCATATTGGGAGAGATTGACCCCATTACTTTTGATTTTGTTGAGGCTGACTCTTTGAGTTCTAATGAGGTTGTTCATGATATGTCTTTATTATTTATCCATTCGAACTCTTCTTATTTTTTCATACCTTACAATTATTATATTCTTCCATTATTTTTTGGTTGTCCGCATAATTATTCTTACTCATTATTTTTGGCAACCAGGCATAAACCAAAGCCTCCCTTGTGGAATAAGAGGCTTATAGATTGCAAGAAGGGGTATTTGGCAATCTCCCTAGAAAGAAGCCACGTTAAATTTTTTGCCACGTCGTGCTCAAGACGTAAAATAGAGCGCTTGATGGGAGGCAACCCATCATTTTTACTTGCTTTCTAGTTAGTTGTTTTTATTTGATTTTTCGTTAATAATTTTTTCCTTTGTTTTGTTTTTTTTTTCGTTTGGATTCGTGCATTCTTGTTGGCCCTTATTTCTCTAATTTATTTATATATAACCCCAATGAGTATTATCCTTCATATTCTAGTCTTTCTTGACTTAATGTCTACAGTTATTTCATGACTAGAGACTAAATTTGGGGGTCCCTGGTGATGTTGAGCATTGTTTGAAGTATAGATTGACAGACGATTCCACTCAGACATGTGCTGACGTTCAAGAAGACATTTGGAATAAGATTCACTTTTCCTTATCTCTTTTATTTTCACATGAGTGTTATTGTTGATGATTTTATGTGTAGTGGAATAAATTGAAGCATGCGATATTTTCTTAATTTTTCTTGGTTATAAATTGCGATTTCATCATTGCTTTATTTTTCTTGCATGCCGTTGATGGTTTTTGCCAAAAACGTGAATTTTTGGTGAATTTTTCGTGCTTCCGTGTGTAAAACTGATGTTACGATACTGATTTCTTTTTGAAGAAACGGTTGACTTTTGGTCGAGTTGCAGTCATCGATATCTGTTTCCGTTGAGTAGTCATTTAGGTCCGAAATTCTTTTCGTTTTTGTAGAAATCTTAGCAGATAAGAAAGGAGACATACGTGTTTTCAAATCACCGTCTATACATTTGGTTACACTTTTCGCATAGCTAGTTGTCCAGAAACATGAGTCGTGTTGGCACTTAATTTGAGTTTAGAGTGGGACAGTTTTTCCCAAGAAAAGGTCGAGATATTATTTGTTCTATGATGGGAAGTCTAGTAACCGGGGGTATTCACGTGACCCGTTGTTTACTCTCGCGTAAAACGACAACCCTGAATAGACTAATGATTTAGAAATATCGCATTACCGATGATGGGAAGCCTAGTAACCGGGGGTATTCACGTGACCCGTTGTTTACTCTCGCGTAAAACAGCAACCTTGACATGCGGGAATTGCTATTCGAGTTTTTTCTCCGCTGTAGAGGGGGACTTAGTAACTAGAAGCATCCATGTGCCCCATGAGTGTCTTTTACATCAAACGGTTCCCCAATACATGAGAATGGAAATCCACCCTAGGATTATCCCGATGAAACATCCCAAGATTCGAACCTAGTGGTTAACTCGAATCATTATTATGATCATACATAAGGGAATGCTGTCCGAAGAGTAATTTTGATGATGAAACTCTTAAATTTTTCCACTTGATTGTGGGATTGGGCGAGTTGGCTTGTTTACTCTAACCCTTCATATTGGCGGTCGGTTAAATTCACGCTTGTTAATCTTTGAGCTTGATTTTCTTCATAAGCGATTGATTAGCACTAAAAATGGGTTCTTTGTGGAATCAGTGTCATTGATGTGACTCACTATTACGATACTCGTATTATTCTTTGAGATTTTCAGGGTAGTATTGATTAAGTTGAGCACTATGGATTTGCACAATCATTCACGATACTTTTTATTTAAAAATTGTTTTTTGCTTGAGGACAAGCAAAGGCTCAAGTTTGGGGGTATTTGTTACGCATATTTTTATGCGCTTATTTATCATTATTTTATATCCATTTTGAGCCTAAATCTGCATAAATGAGCTTTTAATGCACTATCTTTATATGTTTTGTAGAAAATTGGAGTCCGGAAGCTCGAACGGCGAAAAACGGGCCAAAACGACAATTTTTGGCCTGGGGCCGCGGCACGAACCAAGTGAGCCGCGGCACACGAAGAGGCCTAGCAAGCGCCGAGTGGACTGTACCGCGGGCCGCGGCGGCCCATGAAGAAAAATGCGCCCAGGTCTGGGGCGCTGAGCAGTAGGGGCCGCGGCACAGATTAAGTGAGCCGCGGCCCACGGGGCGGTTTTGCTGAGTTTTCCGCGGTTTTGGGCCGTTTTTGGAGTCTGTTCCCAACCTAATTCCCGGACGCGTTTTGGAGGCTAAGAAGAGCTATAAATAAACACTGAAGGTCAGAAATTTAGGCATCAAGAAATAGAGGAAGACATCGTAGGAGGGATCGAAGAACACAAGAGTAGGAGATTTGTGGGCGACGAGAAGACCACGGATCCCTTACGTTTTTTCTTAATTTTTCCGCATCTTATTTTCTAGATCTGTTTGAGTAGGATTGTGATTGTAGCCGATTACATGACGGTTTGATTTATTTATTTTTATTTCAATTCACTCATTATTTGTATTGAATTGGATTCTTCTCACTGTTCTCAATGCTTTCAATTGTCTGGCCAATAGTTGAATTGATTTGAATGTCTTTATGGATTCGGGAGATGAAATTTAGGCATAGTTCTTGTGAGAAAAATCATGATTTTCGTGAGATAGGGATATACTTATGGGAATTGTGAAGCCTGTTTATTGTGGGAATTCATGAACTGTTTTAGCTATTAATTATCTAATTCGAATAGGGATATATCGAGTTAATAATTCTTAGTATTTTCTATCGACCTTGGGAAAGGCTTTAGAATAATTTAGGAATTCTTGGCTTACAATCAATTGAATAAAAGTGAATTGAATTAAATAAAAATCATTCCAGATTGTGTGAGGTAAAAATCATAATCCTACGCCCTTATTATTATTATTACTATTATTATTTTCTATTTATTTTTCTGTAATTAGTTTAGAAATAAATTCTATATAATTGTTCTTCAAATAAAATTACGAGTTGACTATATTTTGGTACTTAGTGAAATCAGTCCTCGAGGGAACGATATCTTACTTATCACTTTATTACTTGTTGACACCGTGCACTTGCGGCATAGTGTGAGGGATTTCCTCACAACAAGTTTTTGGGTTTTCTTTGTGGAATCAGTGTTAGTGATGTGACTCACTATTACGATACTCGTATTATTCTTTGAGATTTTCAAGGTAGTATTGATTAAGTTGAGCACTATGGATTTGCACAATCATTCACGATACTTTTGGCCCAAATCATCCTTAATAAAGTTTTTGGGTTTTCTTTGTGGAATCGTGGGATAATAACAACCACTTAAATCTCTAGTTGCATTTTCAAAACCCTTAATAGTTTTATTAAATCTTTAGTTTCATCCCAATACGTTGGCAATAAATAAAATCCTTCTACGCGAAAATACGTATCAAAAAATTCACACAATAATTCTTTATATTCATTAGTTGAATTTAACATCTCATAAGTTGAGTTCCATCTATGTTTTACGTCTGGAGTAAAAAATTTGGGTTGCATTTGTTTTGACTTTAAAAATTTTACCCATTGTCTAGCTAACTTAGTACGATTATGTAAAAAAAAGACACATTTTCTATTTGGTTCTATTGCCTCATCTACAAATTTTAATGCATCTTGTACACCTAAATTTAGAATATTACATATACATCTAGTATGAAATAATCGACCCGCTAAAACAGGATTGCAAGCTTGTATTAAAGCTAGTACACTTGCAGTATTAGAACTTGCATTATCAAAACCAATTGTGAAAATTTTATCTTTTAAGCAATAAAATGTTAAAATTTTAATAATTGCTCTAGCTATATTATCTGCACTATGTGCACAATTAAATTTTTTAAACGCAAGTAATCTTTTGTTTAAGTTCCAATTTTCATCAATCCAGTGTATAGTTATTCCCATATAATTATTTTTTTGTTTAAAATCTGCCCAAGTATCTCCAGCTAAAGAAACTCTATGATTTATAGATCTAAAATAAGCTTGTAGTGTAAGTTTATGTTGTTTGGCTAAGTATACTACTTGTCTAGTCATTGTGGTACGTGAAATTATTTTAATAGCAGAATTATAGGCATTTTGCATCCTGTATTCTCAACCCGTACTATCCGCAAAATTAAAAGGTAAAGATTCTTGCGCACATAATTTTGCCATTTGTTCTCTAGCAATTTTTTTATTATATTTATAAAGTTGAGATTCAGACATACCTTGATTGCCGTCTGGCCCGGCTCCAGTAGAAGATTGGAAGTTGAGTTGACTTTGTGACTTTTGTTCTCCGTTGACCGAGGCATGGTTATTCTCAAAATGCCTTTTAAAATTTCCATATCCATCCCCGGCTTTATACGGATACTCTTTCGAGCAGTAGTTGCAAGATACCTTCATCGAACCATCCGACATTTTTTCCTTGTTATAGTGTTTCGAAATAAGTTCGGATCTGGTTCCTTCTCGCAATGTGACAGCTTCTTTCTTGCTTTAGTTTTCTTGCTTCCTCTGCCTTTCACATTTTCTTCCTCCTCGGACGATAACTCCTCAACATAAGGAGGTTCTTCTTCAGCTTGGCTTGACGCAGGACGCTTCGACTTTGATTTTTGCGTCGGAGTTGGTACGCCATGAAGAGTGCGCTCGAATGTTGCATATATTTGATTTAACATAACTTCATCGATTTCATGGTCCATTTCTTCGTCGATGTTTTGCAGTTGTTGACGATTCGGGACACGTCGAAATCCCCGGAGAACAACTTCTTCTTCAATGGTAGTTGTTGTACTACCGTAATAGACACATTCATGTATAGCATCATATTCAGCTTCTTGACTTTCATTTTCAAAATCGGGTGGAGTTTGGTTTTGGGGCTCCCGAATAATTATTCCAGATGGTTTCTTCGATTTGCCCCGAAGACCCATTCGCTCGAACTTGGACATTTTGGATTTTTTGGGAGATGTAGCAATACCCTTTCCCTTGTCAGAACTCGACAAAATGATTAAATGCGGAAAAAGGAGAGAGATTAAGTAGTATAGCAATTAGCAATGATAGTTTGAGAGATAGATAATATTGAAGGTGTGAAAAAAATGTGTTGGGGAGGGAGGTATTTATAGATAGGAATTTTTTTTTTTTAAATACTGCACTAGCCGTTAGACCCGCCGGGTCACGGGTCCAACGGCCAATTTTCAAATTTCTTTTTTTTTTTTACATTTCCGCCGGGTAGGGAAAACCTAGACCCGGACCCCACCCGTGTATACCACGGGTCCGGATCGACAGGTCCGACGGGTCAGCCGGGTCCGGATCCTGCACGGGTCAGCCGGGTCTGGGTCGGCGGGTCGACCCAGCGGGTTGGGTCGTTTTGGGCACGTCTAAGACAGCATCCTATCTAAAATTTGTATTATTAGTGTTGTTTATTTTATCTCTCTTTCCATTTTTTCTTGACGAATGGCGCTTTGTTGCTGTAATTCTCTATTGTAGGGATCTAAGAGTTCCCGGACTTTCTTCAGAAGGCTTACTCCTTAAATACACTCGGAGAAGTCAGTCGACTGTGGAGGCAGAACCTGTTTTCAGTGCAAGATAGGATCTAATTGTTGCCTTTTATCACTCGATGGCTTTATTTTTTCTCCTTTTCCCTGGTTATCATGCATTTGGTTGGCATGCATTTTCATGTAGTATTAGTAATTAGAACAGATAATCTACTCTTTTGACTGAATATTGTGGTATTTTTCATATTTGTGTTCTCTGCTGTCTAATAATTTTGTTACGTTAAGATAGCCAGCGAGATGTGTGTTCATTTGTATATATATATATATATGGAAAGTATCATATGAGAATGAGATTTATTTTGAAAAATAAGAATAAATCTCAGCCCTTGATTGCATGTTATGGATGATCCGGATTGTATGAATACTTGGATTGCTTCTTAATGAATGACTGATTCCTCATTTGGTAAACTCATCATAATATATGGAAATGATTTTTCTCCCTCTACAAGAATAGTAATTTACTATTAGACTTGTGATTTATATTATAGTATCTTCTTTTAAATGACTATTTACATAAATTTCCAGTGAACTAGTCTGAAGAAAAACTCTAGCAAAAAAACTTACGAACTGTTTGTAGTCGAGCTTGTATAATCATATCTTGTTGCATCATAATGTTGCTAGGAAAATTATGTGGGATAAAAATTGAGCATTTTTTTTTTGTTGAAAATATAAAAATTGAGCATTCTGTAATCTTGTAAATTTGCTCTCCGTTATCTCGGTCATTCTTGTGTGAGTATTCATGTGCCGCTTCGGTAAAACTTCATAGGACAAGAAGTGAGTGATCATATAAGTATCTTTGTATATAGATCATTTCATATAAAAGTATACATGTGCTGCCCCATTAATTTTTAAGGAAGTGGGAATTCTTTAACTAGTGAAAACATGTAGTGCCCTTTTAAATATAATGTCCCAAAGTTTAACAACTCTTTTGATACCCAAATTATAGAATTTGGCCTTTACGCGATTGCATCTTGCCAAAATATACAATATCGAGTAAGAGTCAACATCCGCGTAACACGAGTGCGCCATTCGAGTAACACGAGTGGATAAGTCGAGTAACACGAGCGGCCATTCGAGTAACTCATGCGTCATTCGAGTAACTCATGCGTCATTCGAGTAACACTAATCATATATATTTGTTATGACCAGATAAATTAACAATAATATTTAGAAGTATACCAAAAGATTGCACTTTGGTACCAATTCATAGACAAAAAGAAACCCCAAAATAAATTCATAACAGAATCCAGAGTCCATTTGTATCCATCCATCTATAGATTAAATAGATTGAATAAAATCACAAAAGACAATTGTAATTATCCATCATAACAAAAGATAATTGCATGAAATAGTGAAGAAAATCAATGAACATCAAGAATTAATACTAATTATAAACTACATTGCCAAAATATTTCCAACGTTATATAACGTTGAAACAGACCAATTTACCCATCGGATTTATCTCGTAGTCGTAGTATGTTGCATGGTCGTATCCTACTACATGACCGTGAAGCATGAGCCGAAACAACCCTAATATTCTTCATCTGTAGTAACTTTCTCCATACGCGACAAATAGGGCATTTATTATCGGATGATCTTTGCACGGGACGAGATAACGATAAATTACCAATCATCGGCGTCGGGCCGATGCTTGAATATTTGAATGCATAATCATCGTTTGACACATCCGACGATCCTAATATGTCTTTTAACGAAGTGTATTCTGGCCAAATAGTTGAAGATTCCGAGGTTAGCTTTGGATTTTTACGTGTGTTGGCCATGTTTTTTTTTTTTTTTTACATAAATAATCTTGAAACTCTTTAATTATGGTAGGAGTTATGTATTTAATAGTAAGGTTGATTGAGTAGGAGAGTGAATCGTGATAATATTATTTAATGCAACCCTAGAATCCTTAATTACAGGGGAATGAAGTGTTTGGTTAAGTGAGAAGTTCTACATGAAATACAATTCTGATCTTTCTTGAGTTTATATATTTTACTCTAATAACATAAAATAAAGCTAGAAAGATATTAGAGGTATAGTATTTTCGTCGAATAGTCTAAATTAAAATATAATCTTTTAATAGGAGAGTCTACGCTCAAAATAAAATTTTAAAATAAATATTTATTTTGACTAGCATCCCAAATTTGAACCATTTATAATAACAAAATGTTCGTTTCTCTCGGATGAGATCCAAAAGCCGCCCGACTACTGTCTGCTACTATATATTCCCGCCTTTTCAACCCTAGATTGAAACGAAACGAGCAACCGGAATCCTAAAGCATGATGAGGTCTTATTGACGGTAAAAAGTCTGCTGAATTTCATGTTATATACTGTTCTCTTACTTCGATTTTTTTTAGTGTTTGAATTGATGCGAAGTCCGTGGTTGTTTTGTTCTTCTTGATAAAGGCGGACCCAAGGGAGGCGCACTCGGACTTCAGAGACCACCCCAAAATAATTTCTCCTACTATGTATATTTCAATATCTGTTCTAGCCCAATCCAATCGTTTATTCTAGCACAACTTAATTAGAAAATATAAACCCTCAATAGAGAAAAACAATTCTGAGAGGAGTGGAAGTTTATGATTGAGTAATTTTTCTTACGATTCACAATTAACAATTGAATAATTTTGTGTTTTTTCACTTTGCCCAAGAGAAATAGAAGTTTATGATTGAGTAATTTATTGTGTTCTTTCAGTTTTTTTAATAAGAAAGCAGTCTGGTTCTTTACTTTGTGGTGGAAGGAAAATCGGTAGTTTTAACTTGTGTTGTTCACTTTTGTCAATTGTCATATACCAGGCTGAGCGAAATCATGAGAAGAGAGGCAAAGTTTGAATATATTCGTGTTGTTGCCCTATTATTTGCTGTTACACCGGGAATTTATGTATTCTTGAATATTTTATATCTTAGGAATTTAATAGCAGATGTTTGCTCATCTGCCATGAAAACAAAAACCAATTTTTCTTTTTCCGAAATGAACGAAGATGCTGTTAATTCGAAGGAAGATGCGGAAATTGTTTTTTTTATCTTGATTGATATATTGCTTTGAGTATTGACTTAGATTTTATAACCGATATATTCGAATCTCGGCCCAGCTTCGGTCGAGTACTTTTGCCTTTATGTTTTTTTGTTTTTTCAAATTGTGATTATTAAAAAAATTCTTACAATATTATTACTTAATTTTAATCCCAGCCCAGCCCTTTACAAAATCTTGGATCCGCCCTTGCTTCTTGAAGTAGCTGCTGTTCTGCAAAATCCCAAATGCATTGGGCACTTTGACTTTAACCATATTGCTTAGGGTTCTTAGTTTATAGTTTGCTTTTTTCTTCTTTGGAGAAGTAGGTTTTAAAATCTTAACTGAAAGAGCACTTATAAAATTTTATGCTGGGTTAGAATCAGTGTTTTCAATTGCTCTCAGTTGCGCGCTACATAGCATGCTTTTGCGCAAAAAAATTGAAACCCTAATAAATTATAAACCCATAACACAACTTAAATCGCTGTTAGGGTTAAAGTTAGAGAACCCTAATTAATTAAATCTTTTCACTTGAGCGACCAAACACATAACTTAAATGGGTGAAAAAAAAAAACTTCTTTGAATCCGGGGTTTTTTCATCGGGCGAAAAGAATTTGCATCTCTCTCTCTCTCTATCTCTCACATGAATCGAACGGGCATCAGGTTTTTTTCGTCGGTGCTGTCTTCTCTGCTTTCCTGCTGCCTCACTCTCTCTCTCTCTCTCTCTCTCTCTCTCTCTCTCTCTCTCTCTCTCTCTCACAGAAATAAAATTCTAGGTTGTTTTGTTTTTTGAAATTATTTCATGGCCATTTGCTTTAATTATTTATCTATTGTTCTTAGGAATATTATTTTACTTTTTACTTAAAAATATAATGCTCAAATTACCTACGTTTTGCGCTACGCTATTTCGCGTTAAGCAATTCCGTACAAAAGTGCTACATGCCTGCACAACTCAATTGAAAACACGGGTTAGAATTGGTATTTCACTTATGAAATCCCTTTTGCATTGTTTTGCGATTTATTTTAGTTGTTATGCTGGAGTGAGTTGTTTTGTCTATCCTTCAGTTTCAATGGACTGTGTTCAAAGAAAAACAAGGATATAAAAACTGCAATTTGCAAATATAGTTTGATTTCTGGAATCTAATATGTAATTGAGAAAGAAAGGATGATTTTATCTGATATAGTCCTTAACAGATAATAGTTGACGACCACATTTGTGTTTGATGAAGCTCTGGATCTGTTATCATTTGCTGATTTACTCCATTTTTCCCTTTTTAGTTATTGGAATTGGTACGGACTTGAGTAATGGTGCTGAAATACTGTTAAGGATTACATCCCATTGAGCATTTTGTGTGATAAAGCAAAGTGAAGCATGGATACGATGCATACACAATTCGGATGCTCAGGGGGGGCAGAAGCAGTGCTCTCTCTTCAACCGAACTCATCAATCTCTGTTTCTTATGACTCTTTAATTGGCCCTGACGACGACCTTATGCTTCTTGAACTTGACGAGAAGCTCCTTCCTGCAGTCCTGCACCAAAGGTGTCTAAGTAGTAGTTGTATGGTCATTGCTTAGAATATGTTATATAACAGGTCCTTAAATTTAATATCCATTTTATTTCATTTTCCTCATCTTGCTTTTGCTTTTATCCAGTAGAGTAACTTTGAGAGGACAGCCTGATGAAGAAGCAGTTCTCTGTACTTCATCCAAGACCTATGCTGTTAAATTTGTGGGGACATCCAACTCTGTATTTCTCATTCCCCCCTCAGATAAGGTATCGGAGTTTTCTGACAACAAAGATGATGACGGCATGGTGGTTGCATCCGTCATCAAAGTTGCACAAGGTTGCATGGAACTCGTCGAGGTTGCACCTAAACTAGATAGACTTAAATTCCTTCTCTCTCAAAATCCGTACTGTTGTAGTGAACAATCAGAGATGGATTTCTCAGACGAGAGGGACAAAACAAAAATAGGTCTGTACAGATGGGACGATCTTGTAGACAGGTTACAGGCTAGTGACGAGGAAATAAAATTGGGTCTGCAATACCTTTCGGCAGTAGAAATTGACGGATACTGGCGAATTTTTGATGACAAATATATGAGTGGGATTCTAAACATGCTTTTGCACAATGCAATCCTAAACGACTGGTCCGTCTGGGCGCTTAACGAAGATGATGTTCTAGGTATGCTTGAAGCAGATGGATATCCTAGGACTATTGCAAAACATTGCTTACAAATATATTGTAGTAAGGTGGATGGTAAGTGGAAGTTGGATGAGAGGCGTGTTTATGTGCACTTAGCAAGAGAGATCCTAAAAGAAGGGAAGGTGAAAATGGAAATTTTTATGGAAAAGTGGATGCGGAAGTTTCCGGATGGGATGAATGCTAGTTTCGATGTTTTAGAAGGCGAAGTTCTAACGGAAAAGCTTGGGGTGGAGACTTGGGTTCATTTGTTCAGCGTATGTTCTCTGCCTTCGACTCCTGCAGAGCGCTTTGCCATACTTTTTCAGGAGAGGCCAAAGTGGGAGTGGAAAGATCTACAGCCTTATGTCCGGTCAGAGACAGCATCCTATCTAAAATTTGTATTATTAGTGTTGTTTATTTTATTTCTCTTTCCATTTTTTCTTGACGAATGGCGCTTTGTTGCTGTAATTCTCTATTGTAGGGATCTAAGAGTTCCTGGACTTTCTTCAGAAGGCTTACTCCTTAAATACACTCGGAGAAGTCAGTCGACTGTGGGGGCAGAACCTGTTTTCAGTGCAAGATAGGATCTAATTGTTGCCTTTTATCACTCAATGGCTTTATTTTTTCTCCTTTTCCCTGGTTATCATGCATTTGGTTGGCATGCATTTTCATGTAGTATTAGTAATTAGAACAGATAATCTACTCTTTTGACTGAATATTGTGGTATTTTTCATATTTGTGTTCTCTGCTGTCTAATAATTTTGTTATGTTAATATAGCCAGCGAGATGTGTGTTCATTTGTATCACATATATATATATATATATATATATATATATGGAAAGTATCATATGAGAATGAGATTTATTTTGAAAAATAAGAATAAATCTCAGCCCTTGATTGCATGTGATGGATGGTCCGGATTGTATGAATACTTGGATTGCTTCTTAATGAATGACTGATTCCTCATTTGGTAAACTCATCATAATATATTGAAATAATTTTTCTCTCTACAAGAATAGTAATTTACTATTAGACTTGTGATTTATATTATAGTATTTTCTTTTGAATGACTATTTACATATATTTCCAGTGAACTAGTCCGAAGAAAAACTCAATAGTAGAAAAACTTACGAACTGTTTGTAGTCGAGCTTGTGATAATCATATCTTGTTGCATCATAATGTTGCTAGGAAAATTAGGTGGGATAAAAATTGAGCATTATGTAATCTTGTAAATTTGCTCTCCGTGCTGCCGGGCCGAAACCGCCGGTTTCGGGCCTCGAACCGGCGGTCCTCGGTCCCCAAAACAAGGGACCGAGCCCGGACCGTAAACTAGCCCGACTGCCCGTGCCGGGCTAGAAGCCCGCCGGTCCAGAGCCGGGCTAAAACCGGCGGTCCTGGGCCGGGCCGCCCATTTTTTTTTTTTTTAACTTTTATTATTATTTTTTTATTTTATTCTTGTATATTTATTACTTTTATGAATAGAAAATGATAATTCTTAATGTTTTGATTTTTTTTAAATATTTAAAAACTCATTAAGTTGTTGAAAAATGAATAAGGAAAATTATAACAAATAAGTTTGCATTAAGAATGAGGAAAATTACAAATGAATAAGGACACAATAATTTTGCAAATAAATAAGGACACAATAATTTTGCATTAAAAATGAGGAAAAGTACAACAAATAAGTTAAGCACAATTTCAGAATTTTACACTTGAATTCTTGAAATGAAAAAATAATAATAATAAAGGACTTGAGCTCTCTACTCCACATCCGATCGATCTGTCTCGGTGAAGGCTTCATCTTCGCTCTCATTTGCATCGTCCCATTCCGGTTCTTGAGCTCTAAGGTCGGCCCTACACCAATCATCGAGCAACATGGTAGCTTCAATGTTCGCCGGCTTCATCCTTGATCTTCTTTGATCTAGCATAAGTCCTCCGATGCTAAAGGCTTGTTCTACGGACACGGTGGATGCCGGGACGGCAAATAACTCCTTTGCAATGATGGAGAGTATTGGGTACTCCTCTCTCTTCGACCACCACTTTAACACATCGATCGACGGACCACTATCTTCAACACCAAATACAAAACGAGTTTGCAAGAACATATCTAATTCACTATTACCTTGCCCCATTGGAAGTTCATTGCTTCTATTTTGCATCATTCCATGCATTTGTTGAACTAAAGGATCACTTTCATTCATCTCAAAAGGAAAATCACATGAAGGCATCATAGATGAAGGCATTGTAGAAGAAGGAAACTCACTACCATGTTTTAATCTATATTCTTGAAAAATAGATCTCAAACTCCTATCAAGATCTATCTTGATTTGTGTACGGAAGGAAGATCAAAGAAGACCCCTTCACCATCAATTACAACATCACTCAAGTCCATTTGAGCAAAAGCATCATAATAAATACCAAGCATTTGACAAACACCATCATACTTCCATTTAGGATCTAAGCACTTAGCAAGTAAGAAAACCATAGGAATCTCCCTAAAATACTTGAGCCATTTTTGAACCATAAAATAAATCACACCTTGCATGTTTGGCCTACTAAAACAACTCTTAAAAGACAAGGCAATATACATGCAATGTTCCAACACTTTAACGGAAGTACAATAATAAACACCCGATAATTGTTTAGTAGCATTATGAAAAACTTTTAACAAACGATACAAATCCATACATGAATCCCAATGACTCTCATTAAGAACTAATTGCATGTTTGAGAACTCTTTCCTAAAAAATCGCATAAATAACTCTTATACTCTAGTGTACTATTAATCATCTCATAAGTAGAGTTCCAACGATGAGATACATCTAATTTGAAACAAGTATAAACAATACCCTTTGCACGACAATATTTTTGCCATTTTTCCCCAATGTTTTGATTTGTGCAAATACTTAACGGCATTTTTAATAGGAACAACGGAATCTTGAAAAATACTAAGCGCATCTTGAACACATAAATTTAAAATATGACAAATGCATCTAGAATGAAAATATTTTCCTTCAAATGATGGTGCACATGCTTCAACAAGTTCCGAATACTAGCGGTGTTCGCCGATGCATTATCAAAACCAACGGAAAATACCTTGTTAACCAAACAATACTCATTTAAAACCGTAATAATAATTAAAGCAATATTTTGAGCCGTGAGGCTCTTCAAACTCCCTAAAGGCAATCAAACGCGTTTTGCATAATCCATTTTGCATCAATCCAATGACAAGTAATTCCCATGTAACTATTTTTATTATAAGCATCGGTCCAAACATCGGCACAAATAGAAACTTTTTGAGACAAACGAACTAAATATTTCATTAAATCTTGTTTTTGTCAAAGCATTGTCTCCTAATTCTGTTAAGCATTTGAGTTCTAGCTACCTTGCTAACATTAGGCCCCAAACCATCTTTATAAGAAGCTTCATACGTTATTCTATCCGCATAATTAAAAGGTTGTTTTTCCATGGCACAATATCTAGCACAAGCATCTTCATATCGATTTTTTCAAATTTAAATAAAGCGGAAGAAGACATACCCGTCGCGAATTTGAACTAGTAGAACCACGAATTTGCGTTAGAGTAGTAGATATTCCATACACGAATGGATGAAACCCCTCCATGTGCCTTTGTAGTGTTCCGTAGCCTCCTTCTCGATCCATTTGTAGTGCTTTGTGCAATAGTTGCAATAAGCAATGAATCTCTTTCGACCATCGGATAAAGGAGGTTCTCCTTCGTTGATAGGAGCCAATTCTCTTTTAAAATGTTTAACGAAGATTTCGGACTTGAGAGGCTTAGGCTTACTTGTTGGCGGAGGAGGAGGTTGGTTTTGTTCGTCTTCTTCGTGCTCTTCGTCCTCTTCATGTTCATCATCATTTGTTGAGCCACGAAATTCGTATCCCGTGCTCTCCATCGTATGAACCATTTCTTCAAATCGGGCATCTTCTTCGGCTTGAATTCGTTCGGCGACTTGTCTAGAAATTTCCTCCGCCAAATCGGCCCTTCTAGGCCTTTGAGTTTGAGGTTGAAAATTTCCTCCTCCACTTCGTTGGCCAAGTTCAATGGCCTTGCCCTTGCCCTTGTTAGTGTTGTTCTTTGAGGTAGACATGGAGATAGTAAATAGAGAGTATAGTAGAGAGAGTAGAGATTGAATTTTTAGAGAGAATTAGAGTGTGATTATTGGTGAATTTTGAATTAGGAAGATGTAGTATTTATAGTGGGGATGGGTAGGGAAAAGGGGGGATTAATGGGGAAGTTTGGGGGGGGGGAAGGGGCCAGCAGCTCCTTGAAGGACATAGCCGTTGGCAATTAGCGTGATCGATCAATTCTTTGCCATTTTTTCGAAATACCCGTTAGGCCGTCTGCCGGCCACGGGCCGATGCAAACCGACGGGCCTTTTAGGACCGGCGGGCTCGAACACGGCCCGCGGTTCCAATTCCCGACCCTAGCCCGGCCCTAGCTTTTCGGTCCCGGTGTTCGGGCCGTTGACCGCGGTCCCGGGCTAAAACCGTTGACTTAGGGCGCTTTAGGGAAAAGCCGGGCCCGAAAGCCTGTGCACGTCTAATCATATATATATATATATATATATATATATATATATATATATATGGAAAGTATCATATGAGAATGAGATTTATTTTGAAAAATAAGAATAAATCTCAGCCCGTGATTGCATGTGATGGATGGTCCGGATTGTATGAATACTTGGATTGCTTCTTAATGAATGACTGATTCCTCATTTGGTAAACTCATCATAATATATTGAAATAATTTTTCCCTCTACAAGAATAGTAATTACTATTAGACTTGTGATTTATATTATAGTATTTTCTTTTGAATGACTATTTACATATATTTCCAGTGAACTAGTCCGAAGAAAAACTCAATAGCAGAAAAACTTACGAACTGTTTGTAGTCGAGCTTGTGATAATCATATCTTGTTGCATCATAATGTTGCTAGGAAAATTAGGTGGGATAAAAATTGAGCATTATGTAATCTTGTAAATTTGCTCTCCGTGCTGCCGGGCCGAAACCGCCGGTTTCGGGCCTCGAACCGACGGTCCTCGGTCCCCAAAACAAGGGACCGAGCCCGGACCGTAAACTAGCCCGACCGCCCGTGCCGGGCTAGAAACCCGCCGGTCCAGAGTCGGGCTAAAACCGGCGGTCCCGGGCCGGGCCGCCCATTTTTTTTTTTTTTAACTTTTATTATTATTTTTTTTATTTTATTCTTGTATATTTATTACTTTTATGAATAGAAAATGATAATTTTTAATGTTTTGATTTTTTTTTTTTAAATATTTAAAAACTCATTAAATTGTTGAAAAATGAATAAGGAAAATTATAACAAATAAGTTTGCATTAATAATGAGGAAAATTACAAATGAATAAGGACACAATAATTTTGCAAATAAATAAGGACACAATAATTTTGCATTAAAAATGAGGAAAAGTACAACAAATAAGTTAAGCACAATTTAAGAAGTTTTACACTTGAATTCTTGAAATGAAAAAATAATAATAATAAAGGACTTGAGCTCTCTACTCCACATCCGATCGATCCGTCTCGGTGAAGGCTTCATCTTCGCTCTCATTTGCATCCTCCCATTCCGGTTCTTGAGCTCTAAGGTCGGCCCTACACCAATCATCGAGCAACATGGTAGCTTCAATGTTCGCCGGCTTCATCCTTGATCTTCTTTGATCTAGCATAAGTCCTCCGATGCTAAAGGCTTGTTCTACGGACACGGTGGATGCCGGGACGGCAAATAACTCCTTTGCAATGATGGAGAGTATTGGGTACTCTCTCTTCGACCACCACTTTAACACATCGATCGACGGACCACTATCTTCAACACCAAATACAAAACGAGTTTGCAAGAACATATCTAATTCACTATTACCTTGCCCCATTGGAAGTTCATTGCTTCTATTTTGCATCATTCCATGCATTTGTTGAACCAAAGGATCACTTTCATTCATCTCAAAAGGAAAATCACATGAAGGCATCATAGATGAAGGCATTGTAGAAGAAGGAAACTCACTACCATGTTTTAATCTATATTCTTGAAAAATAGATCTCAAACTCCTATCAAGATCTATCTTGATTTGTGGCACGGAAGGAAGATCAAAGAAGACCCTTCACCATCAATTACAACATCACTCAAGTCCATTTGAGCAAAAGCATCATAATAAATACCAAGCATTTGACAAACACCATCATACTTCCATTTAGGATCTAAGCACTTAGCAAGTAAGAAAACCATAGGAATCTCCCTAAAATACTTGAGCCATTTTTGAACCATAAAATAAATCACACCTTGCATGTTTGGCCTACTAAAACAACTCTTAAAAGACAAGGCAATATACATGCAATGTTCCAACACTTTAACGGAAGTACAATAATAAACACCCGATAATTGTTTAGTAGCATTATGAAAAACTTTTAACAAACGATACAAATCCATACATGAATCCCAATGACTCTCATTAAGAACTAATTGCATGTTTGAGAACTCTTTCTTAAAAAATCGCATAAATAACTCTTATACTCTAGTGTACTATTAATCATCTCATAAGTAGAGTTCCAACGATGAGATACATCTAATTTGAAACAAGTATAAACAATACCCTTTGCACGACAATATTTTTGCCATTTTTTCCCCAATGTTTTTTATTTGTGCAAATACTTAACGGCATTTTTAATAGGAACAACGGAATCTTGATAAATACTAAGCGCATCTTGAACACATAAATTTAAAATATGACAAATGCATCTAGAATGAAAATATTTTCCTTCAAATGATGGTGCACATGCTTCAACAAGTTCGGAATACTAGCGGTGTTCGCCGATGCATTATCAAAACCAACGGAAAATACCTTGTTAACCAAACAATACTCATTTAAAACCGTAATAATAATTAAAGCAATATTTTGAGCCGTGTGAGGCTCTTCAAACTCCCTAAAGGCAATCAAACGTTTTTGCATAATCCATTTTGCATCAATTCAATGACAAGTAATTCCCATGTAACTATTTTTATTATAAGCATCGGTCCAAACATCGGCACAAATAGAAACTTTTTGAGACAAACGAACTAAATATTTCATTAAATCTTGTTTTTTGTCAAAGCATTGTCTCCTAATTCTCTTAAGCATTTGAGTTCTAGCTACCTTGCTAACATTAGGCCCCAAACCATCTTTATAAGAAGCTTCATACGTTATTCTATCCGCATAATTAAAAGGTTGTTTTTCCATGGCACAATATCTAGCACAAGCATCTTCATATCGATTTTTTTCAAATTTAAATAAAGCGGAAGAAGACATACCCGTCGCCGAATTTGAACTAGTAGTACCTCGAATTTGCGTTTGAGTAGTAGATATTCCATACTCGAATGGATGAAACCCCTCCATGTGCCTTTGTAGTGTTCCGTAGCCTCCCTTCTCGATCCATTTGTAGTGCTTTGTGCAATAGTTGCAATAATCAATGAATCTCTTTCGACCATCGGATAAAGGAGGTTCTCCTTCGTTGATAGGAGCCAATTCTATTTTAAAATGTTTAACGAAGATTTCGGACTTGAGAGGCTTAGGCTTACTTGTTGGCGGAGGAGGAGGTTGGTTTTGTTCGTCTTCTTCGTGCTCTTCGTCCTCTTCATGTTCATCATCATTTGTTGAGCCACGAAATTCGTATCCCGTGTTCTCCATCGTATGAACAATTTCTTCAAATCGGGCATCTTCTTCGGCTTGAATTCGTTCGGCGACTTGTCTAGAAATTTCCTTCGCCAAATCGGCCCTTCTAGGCCTTTGAGTTTGAGGTTGAAAATTTCCTCCTCCACTTCGTTGGCCAAGTTCAATGGCCTTGCCCTTGCCCTTGTTAGTGTTGTTCTTTGTGGTAGACATGGAGATAGTAAATAGAGAGTATAGTAGAGAGAGTAGAGATTGAATTTTTAGAGAGAATTAGAGTGTGATTATTGGTGAATTTTGAGTTAGGAAGATGTAGTATTTATAGTGGGGATGGGTAGGGAAAAGGGGGGATTAATGGGGAAGTTTGGGGGTGGGGAAGGGGGCTGCCAACGGCTCGTTGAAGGACATAGCCGTTGGCAATCGCGCGATTAGCGTGATCGCGCCATTTTTTTCTGAAATAGCCGTTAGGCCCGTCGGTCCGGCCCGGCCCGCCGGGCCGATGCAAACCGACGGGCCTTTTAGGACCGGCGGGCCTGAACCGCCGGTCCGTGGTTCCAATTCCCCCGACCCTAGCCCGGCCCTAGCTTTTCGGTCCCAGTCCGGTTCGGACCCGTTGACCGACGGTCCCGAGCTAAAACCGTTGACTTAGGGCCGATTTAGGGCCAAAACCGGCGGGCCTGAAAGCCCAGGTACGTCTAATCACATATATATATATATATATATATATATGGAAAGTATCATATGAGAATGAGATTTATTTTTAAAAATAAGAATAAATCTCAGCCCTTGATTGCATGTGATGGATGGTCCGGATTGTATGAATACTTGGATTGCTTCTTAATGAATGACTGATTCCTCATTTGGTAAACTTATCATAATATATTGAAATAATTTTTCCCTCTACAAGAATAGTAATTTACTATTAGACTTGTGATTTATATTATAGTATTTTCTTTTGAATGACTATTTACATATATTTCCAGTGAACTGGTCCGAAGAAAAACTCAATAGCAGAAAAACTTACGAACTGTTTGTAGTCGAGCTTGTGATAATCATATCTTGTTGCATCATAATGTTGCTAGGAAAATTAGGTGGGATAAAAATTGAGCATTCTGTAATCTTGTAAATTTGCTCTCCGTTATCTCGGTCATTTTTGTATGAGTATTTATGTGCCGCCTCGGTAAAACTTCATAGGACAAGAACTGAGTGATTATATAAGTATCTCTGTATATAGATCATTTCATATAAAAGTATACATGTGCTGCCCCATTAATTTTTAAGGAAGTGAGAATTCTTTAATGGGTGAAAACATGTAGTGCCCTTTTAAATATAATGGAATTCTTTTCTACCCAAAGTTTAACAACTCTTTTGATACCCAAATTATAGAATTTGGCCTTTACGCGAATGCATTGAGTCAAACAATAAACTTCCGAGTAACAAGAATTCGAATAATCTTGCCAAAATATACAATATCGACTATGAGTCAACATCCGCGTAACACGAGTGCGCCATTCAAGTGACACGAGTGCGCCAACACGAGTGGATGAGTCGAGTAACTTATGCGTCCATTCGAGTAACTCATGCGTCATTCGAGTAACTCAAGTGAGTAACTCGAGCTGATATACGAGTAACTCGAATCGGTAATTCGAGTGACTCGATTGGAGTGAGAAACGTTCAAGTCACCTTTCGAGTCAGTTCTCAAATCACTTTTCTAGTTAAATTTCGAGACACCATTCGTATCACCAATGAGTAACCTTTCTAGTCGGTTTCGAGTCAATTTTCGAGTACCAAATGAGTAGTATTCGTGTCATATGTTGCCACGAGTGCTATTCGAGCAAGCTTTCAGTCTATGTTTACCACTTGAGTAATATAATTATTGGGAAATAGATAAATACCATGCTCGAGTAACTCACGACATCCATTCGACTGTGTCTCAGCATTATCTTCACAATTTCTTTTTTTTTTCTGAAAAACTATCTCACATTAGAAGTTCTCTCTCACCTCGAAGAGCAAGAATTATATCCACTACAAAAAATAAAAGATTTATATAATTGAATTTTATCTTTTTTATAGATCAATTTCAACTAATATTTCTACTTAAAATATCAAAAAATATTCAATAATAAGTAATCTATGTATATATTATAATTTTTGGTTAGATTTAAATATACCAGCATGCAAATAATACATCGTATCATAATAAGTAGAGGATCTAGGGTAATGGGCATTATGACACTCACATTATTTTTCAATCACACAAGAGCCAAAGAAGGGCATATAAGACGGATTATTTTTACCAAAACCACACTGTTTTTTGCAAAATATCCAACCCTTTATTACTAATATGACCTAAACGTTTATGCTATAAATCAGTTAAGTCACCTCGGACTGCATTTTTAGAAAAAACAGATTTTGCAACATTCATACAGAGGTTATTCTATTTTTCAGATTTGAAAACACATAAGTTTCCCTTTAAAATCTTCATGACTCCATTACACCAATTACCCTCATAACCGTCATCATCAATGGTACCACAAGAAATGAGATTGTGACATAAGTCAGGTACATGCCTCACATTTTTAAGAGCAAATAGATAACAGTTATCACATCTCCTATTAATATCCTCCAAACCAGAAACTTGACACTTTTTCTCATTTGTCATAGAGACTAACCAATGTGTCACTTCTCTATAATATGAAAACAGACATTTGAAAGGCGACATGTGAAATGTACATGCACAATCAACAAGCCATTTATTTTCACACAAAGTAAGGGAATGCACAGTATTTACATGTTCAGGCACTTCAGACACCATGAAAACATCATCTATACGTTCATTTTCAGATACCATATTAGCATTGTCATTTTGATGATTTTTCTTGAGTTTAGACTTTTAGTGCACTCATAAATGTAATGTTCGGTTCGCCACAATTACAGCACTTAGGGTTCTTAGATCGAGAATTTAACCTACTCTTCCATTTCTATTTTCACAAGAATTATTCTAATTGTTTTGGCTAGAGAATGTTTATATTTTTGAAAACGGTGTTGAGGCCTCCCCCTTATAAAGTTAACTTCGCCAAAGGTTTTGTTCCCATTTATTGTTCTATAAATCCAACTCCTTGCTATTTAATCATTTACAATCATATCAAGGGTCACCCAATCTCTGTCATACTTAATGGCAGATCTACCATTATTAGACCCGGAAATTTGCCACACGACACGAAAACACGACATGAAAACGACACGAAAATTTAGTATTAGTGTTTGCATTTTGAGTACACGACACGAAAATACACGAACACGAAAGTACACGACCGAGATTTAGTGTCGGTTTTGTGTTTACCCTTTGGGTACACGACACGACACGAGGTACACGAAATAAATAAATAAATATAATATTTTATATTTAATTTAATAAAAATATATATTTTATGAATTCTGTTTATACTAAACTTTAAAATTTGAAAATATAATATGAATTTTTATATATTTCGTGTAAACATTCGTGTTTTCGTTGCCATTCGTTTCATTTCGTAAACTAAAACCTATAAAAATAATATTATAATATTAAAATTATTATTTTTTATAATATTTTAATATTTATTTTATATTATTTGTCTGACACGAAAACACGACACGAAACGATACGAATTTGCACGGTACACGACATGACATGAATTCATTTAGTGTCGTGTATGGGTTTGGACTTTTGGTACACGAAACACGAAAGTATACGACACGAAAATACACGACACCAATGAATGCCAGGTCTAAATATTATTGTATGAACCTATTAAAATTATTATTTTTTATAATATTTTAATATTTATTTTATATTATTTGTCTGACACGAAAACACGACACGAAACGATACGAATTTGCACGGTACACGACATGACATGAATTCATTTAGTGTCGTGTATGGGTTTGGACTTTTGGTACACGAAACACGAAAGTACACGACACGAAAATACACGACACCAATGAATGCCAGGTCTAAATATTATTGTATGAACCTATGATGTATTTAAGAGAACAATTAGGGTATATTCATCGATATTTTTATCACCGGTATGTTTGAGATCTTGGATAAGTTTGGTAAAAGTTTCCAGATTAGCATTTATATCTTTTGACAGACCAAGTTTATACCGATTTTTTTTCAAACAAAAATAATTTGTTGGGCAAAGAGGTTTCGATGTAAATCTCTTCCAATTTTTCCCAAAGTGCCTTCACATTTTCATGCTTACCAATTTCCCTTATCACAGAATCAGACAGGTTCAGAATAATAGACGAATACATAAATTCAGTGCTAGCAAGCACGAACCTTGGAGCCTCGCAACGACGCACCTGTTATGGATAACCCATGATAAGTATGTAACATGTCCAAATATATGCCCATAAGTTATCAGGGCCTCGTGCTAACAAGCGCGACCCTCGGAATCTCCTCGAGACATGCCCGGTTTGGATAACCCTATGGTAAAACTTGGCCCATACTAACAGGGACAGATCATGGAGGTCTCAACGAACCATACCCGGTAGAACATCTCTTGAAAACAATCACATATCACGAGGAGATATACTTCTCGAACAACATCGAATAGTACCACCTTCTTATAAGGAGTCAACAAACATTACAACACAACATTGCACACTCACCAAATGAATACACATTTCAACATACAACCCTTGGCAAGGGAAGAGAGCTTTTATAATCGCACAATACGAAGGCAACATATTCCAATTCATAACCACGATACAACATATCCATAAAACTCATTTACTCCTAAAACACACAAGTGTATTGAAAGAAGGCCTTTATTCAAATCTATATCGATTCTTTCGAAAGTTCATTCTAAGCATCCAAGTAAACACACATAATCGATTACCAATTATTACAAACATGAAATATATAGGCAAGATACTTGCCTCGATAATCGACACGCGGATTCTTCGGAGAACATGGCTCAACCGAAAAGCCTCGAAAACCTACAACCTCCGGGATAAACAAAGACAACACAATTATGCATGAATAAGGGACAATAACGACGGAAAACACGTCCAACACCCGAAGGGAAACTCATTGAAATATTTAATCGAACATTAAATATTCACGGTCCTCAAGAACACTAAAGTCATCAATCTAGTTGAATGAATCGAAGATATGGATATACAACCCATAGAACATGTTTAAGATCATCATTTAACACCAATCGATTCATCAAAATCGGATTGAATACGAAATTAAGAACAAAACTCCAAAAATCCAACTCTAGAGAAATCAAGAAAAGTACCTCGATCCGACGAAGAACAATGGATTAGATGATGTTATAATCATCTAAGATCCTCTAAAACACCTTTAGATGTAGAAAACTCGGCCAAGAACCCAACACTAGTCGCACCGGTCCGTCCACCGTGAGAAGGAGAAGAAATGAAATAAAATGAGAAAAAGGATTGTTGTCCAGTATATATACTGGACAGCTTTGTTGGAATATAAAACGCAGCGGAAGCAAGTTGGTGATGGTAATTTAATAAAAGGTTTTATAAACTAACCAACGTAAAAACCGGATCTATTTAGGCTTGTCAACTAATTAACTAAACAGATTAATAAACAATTAAATAAACATATCTATGCATGGGAGTCGGTAATTTTTACCTTTGACGCGAAGTGGTAGAATAATCCCTTTTGGTCGATTTGTCCTTCTTCGTGTTCCTCTCCGATCTTCTTGTATTTCTACCTTGAGATCTTCTAGAGTATATCCCGCCTACGTCCGGATGTCGTGTGGGCAACAATCTACCGGACTACTTGGAATGCAAAAAGGAATCGGCCGAAACTTCTCAAGAAACTTACGATTTTTGTTCTCTCTATTTTTCTTGAATATTTTGAGTATTTTAGAAAAATATTGTGTTTAACCAAATTGTGGAAAACAAGACACAAGTCAAGATCCACAATTAAAACACACACAAAAAAATCGATTTCTTGGGCAAAAATTAATGTGAAAATCGCCCATCCCAAGTCTCCTATTTATAGGTATTTTGGGCTACTCTAGGGACCTTAAGGAGGATATGGTAAGGACTCTTAATAGATATCTTCTTCCCATATTAGGACTCTTCCTAATATTAAGACTCTATTAATATCAACTTAGTCCACTAATAAGTTAATATTGCACTTCCTACCAAAATCTCAAATTACGAAATTGGGCTCCTTTTAAATTAATTATTTCCCGTGTTTAAGATATTCCATGTCCATTAATTAATTTAAGCTACTGACAGCTTTTAATTAATTAATGTATTATACATGAGTATACCACTCGACCTTTATTATTATATCGGAAAATTAATTCCACCTGCAGGGTTTGATATAATAATCCTTTCGAGTGCCTCAAGGGACATGATCAACCCGACTGGTCGGGACACGATTTCTAGCTATAATATTAATTATCATATAAATAATAATATTTCCCAAAATATCGAGCATATTGAGTCAATCATTGTGGCTCTCACCCATGATAAATCAAAGCAATAAATATTAAATATATATAATTAAATATTAATCACTAGAATTAAGAAATAATAATTATCCGAGATGTACGTTCTTCTTATAGTCAGTACAGAAGAATCTATCTCACCTCGATCTTGTTCAACGTATAACGAATACGCTAATATATGCTAATGGTCAAGACAAACCAATCTCAAGCATATACTACAACCTCTCACATAACGGTCTAATGTTACATAGGTTGTGAACTAAATATTACTATATAAGGAACCGATAATGTGATCTTCCGTGTGGCACTACACACCACATTATCTAAAATATAAAGTAATTTAGATTGCTTTTGCATAATCATAGCGTGAATAAATATGCAAAACATGTGATAAATGAATTAAATATTCTCATAGATAAAGACCGGGAAATTAGGTAATACAAGCATAAAGTATGCTTTGACGTATACAACCCTAACAATCTCCCACTTATACTCAAAGCATGCTTTTGAAGTATACTATATAGACTATGTCTATCTATCTCCCACTTATACTCAAAGCAATGCTGCCATACATCTCAACCCCATTCCTTCCACATGCCCTTCAAATGATTTTGAGGGCAACCCTTTCGTGAAAGGATCAGCTAGGTTGTCTTCAGATGCTATCTTGGAGACAATGATCTTCCTTCTCTTCACAAAATCTCGAATGATATGATATTTGCGCTTGATATGTTTGCTTGCTTTGTGGGCTCGTGGTTCCTTCGAATTTGCAACAGCACCGGTATTATCACAATACAGTGTAATACTCCTGGACAAATTAGGAATCACCCCCAAATCCTTTAGGAAGTACTTGAGCCATACCGCCTCTTTAGCTGCCTCTGAGGCTGCTACATATTCGGCTTCCATGGTAGAGTCCGCTATGCATTTCTGTTTCACACTCCTCCAACTGATGGCTCCACCTCCCAAAGTGAAAACATATCCGGAAGTTGATTTCGACTTTTCTCTGTCCGCACTGAAATCCGAGTCAGTGTAACCCAAAGGACAAAGCGTATCTGATTGATATACAAGCATATGCTCCCTAGTCCTTCTAAGGTACTTGAGTATATGCTTGACAGCAATCCAATGTCCCGGTCCTGGGTTCGACTGATATCTTGCCACCATGCCTATAGCTTGACAGATATCAGGCCTAGTGCAAAGCATAGCATACATGAGGCTTCCCACTGCCGAAGCATAAGGGACCAGCTTCATGTCATCTATCTCCTTCTGTGTCTTAGGACACATAGCCTTAGATAGTTGAATTCCATGTCTGTAAGGTAAGAAACCTTTCTTGGAATTCTCCATGCTAAACCGCTTTAGCACCGTATCGATATAGGATGCCTGAGATAAGCACAACATCCTTTTCTTGCGATCTCGAAAGATCTTAATACCAAGGATGTGTCCAGCTTCTCCCAAATCCTTCATATCGAATCGCCGTATAGCCATACCCTTACGTCTCGATAATACCGTAATATCCGCAATTTTCGATTTCCTAATTTCTTTTTTTTCGGAGTCCGCTTTGACGACTCGCTCATGACCGCTTCGTCATTACGAGAATGATTAATTCTACACTTTTGACATCCGAGTTCGTTTCGGTGTCGTTTCGTTGAGTTCTGTGCTTTTTAGCGACTTTTCCGCACTTGAGTTCGATTCTTGCGAATCTCATCCGAAACTGTTGTTTCGAGTTTCCCGCAAGTCCGTTTATCTTTGTTGGACGTGTTGTGAACTTCGGTTTGGTTATTCGATCACGTATGGTGATTTTCGGGCATTTGGGCCATTTTCGTAATTTCCCAAAGTTTGGGGTAATTACCTTCCGTTGTCGAATTTCGAGCCTTCGGGTGGTCGGAATCGTGTGTCCTACTAGCTCTTAGATTCGTCCTTGCGAGTACTTCATAACCGTATCTTCGGTTCGTATTCGTGTTCGGGTTTCTGTCGCTTTTGTTGAATTCGGGATTACTAAACGACTTTTCTAAGTATGAGTTCGTCTTTGTTAGATCACCATTAATTTTTGGTAACTCCAAAAATTATAGATCTTTGCAATATTATAGAACATCGAGTTAGCTTTCCAATGGTTCAAACGGTGAGTCAATCGGAGTCCGGACGAGAGAGTTATGGTCGTTTCAGTTTTTGGCCGAACACTCCCAGGAGCCTTTCGGCCGATAGGGGGGGCCGATAGACTTCATCACGGCATCCCGTGGGGTATCGGTTGGCCTATCGGCCGATAGGCCGGCCGATAGGTTCTATTGTGTTGCACTATAAATGTGGTTTTGAGCGTGAGCGGCTCATTCTTTCCCAATTTTTTCCACCGAGTCGCGAGAGAGAGAGTTAGAGAGGGAGAGAGTTCTTCATCCGGGGGTCGATTTTCATCATTTCTTTTCGGTTGTGAGGCTCGGATAATCAATCTAACGCGTGTTCTACGGATCTTAATGCTTGAATCACTCAAGGTAATATCTCTTGAAACCCTACCTTTTTGGATAATTGGGGATTTTGGGGTTTTGTCCGATTCTTTCCGTTTTGTTGTTGGATTCTTGATGAATATGATTAATCTTGTTAGTATCTTTAGTTTCCCTACGGATTCATGGATATTTTGTGGATTTTTACGGAATCGAGAGGGTTTGGTTGTGGTCCGCCCTCGTTGTTGTTTTTGGTATGAATATACATGAATCGTAGGCGGGTTTCCGGGTGTATTCCATTTCCATAATCGTTTAGAAGTGGTTGTGATTGTGCTATTCGAATCGTTAGGTTCATTTTCGCCGTTCCTCGCGGTCGTGCTTGATTCTTCCGTTCCGTTCGTCGTATTCCTTTTCGTTAGCATCGGGCGTTAGAAGCTTCCCGGTTGAGCCGTATCCGTTCGTGGTTCCGTGCTCGTGGTATCGAGGCAAGTACCTTGTCCATACAATTCTTGTTTTGTGAATATGATAATTGGTGATCGTCTTTATGTGGTTGTTTGATTGTTTGAAATGAGTTTTCAAAAGATTCGGTTTAGCCTTGTTAAGGGCTTGCTTTCAAAACGCGTGTGTTTTGTGAATGGTGTGGTTTGAGAATGATTATGTGAACTCTATGGATATGTTTGGCGTTGATGTTGCACTTGGTATTTGCGTGTGGACGTATATTGTTTCATTTCGGTGCATTGTGGTTTGACGTGGTGTTTTGCTAAGTGTTTGATGCTCGGGTGAATTGTTTGAATATCCTTGATGTGATATGTTAATTGTGTGAATGTGTGGATACGGTTGAAGGTCTACGGTGACACATGGCACGTGATCATGTGGTCGATGCAACAAGTGATTGATCCAACCGTGAGAGCTCGAGATAATCTACGGTGGCACATGGCATGCGATCATGTGGCCAGGATGCAACAAGCGATTGATCCAACCGTGAGATGTGTGTGATTTGTTTCGCTAGCCACTCGAGAGGGTCCTTCGAGGCCACGGGTGGGACGTCGGTGGTGTCGCCCGGTCCTAGGCGATGCGCGTGCATGATTATGTTTCGTTGATTTTACGTCCGTTGAGGACACGTGATGTTGGGCTCGACCTGTAAATTGTTGGTGATTTCCTATTTGCGAAAACAAAACATTTGGGCTGTGACCCTATTGATCTTTTGGAAAGAGAAGGATTTTATAATCCTAAATTGTTTTCTATTAAAACTCTCGATGGCATTTTAAACTGTTTTGTAAATTGTTTCCCTTATTTGCGATCTGTCGGTTTTGGAAATGTTTACCCAAACTCTTGCCTCGGGAAGTACTTTTCTTTACGTTTGGATCTTTGAGGATTCCTGATTATTATTGTTCTTGGAACTTGTATTGTATGGCCCGTATTTTTTTTGCACTTGTACTTGCACTAGCAAAACAGTGGAGTTTTGCTAACCCCCGAGTATTCGGGGGGTGGATGTCTATTATTGCATTCAGGTTTTGGAGCATAGCACAGGGTCGGCACGAAGGATGATGAAAGATGAACGATACTAATCACACGAGGTTCCGTTGACGTCGTATTGGTCCAGTTGTATTTTCTTTTTCCGCTGCGGTATCTTTTCCCCGTTGTACGGGAGTTTATTTTATTTTGACCCCTGCGTGGGTATGTGTCTGGGAATGAGTTGTATGTTATTATTGAAAGACCAAGTCGGTCCATCGAGTCATTTTAGCCTTAAAGGCGATGTTTAGATGTTTGATTTTAGTTATCGGCTGGTAGATCCTCGAGGAGAGGGTCTACGGCGTGTAATATCCACGAGTGGATTGGGGTGTTACATAAATGGTATCGGAGCTTAGGTTGTGGAAACCTAGGCCGTGGGTCGATGGTGTCCATTGAGTTTTTGTCTCGTCGGATTTTATCCGATCGAGTCGTGTCGCGACGCTGCCCGAGTTTGTTGGTCGTGATTAGTATCGTGGGCGATCATCATCTTCGTGCGACTGTGGATGTAAGTCTCCCTTATTCGTGTTGAGCCTCGTGTGACACGAGCTATTTTTTAATGATTATTTGTTAAGTGACGGATCCTCTTATGGATTTTGATTTCTTGATACGTGACTAGTTGACTCTCATATTTCGTTCGTATGATGAGTATTGTTCCGGACTGCATGTCGAATCGTATTTCTTTTATCCATTGCGTGAGTTCTTCTGTAATGGATTTCGGTATTTTACCGACTGAGTTTTATTTCGAAAACCAATTCCCTTAATCGAGTTTTTGGCATTATGGCCTTGATCATTTTGGCGAAATTCTTATGACGGAATTTAGTATTTTGTAAATGGATTTTGTGAGTTTTTGAAATATTACCGTCATCGGCCTTTTTGGCGTTTTTGTGAATGGTTTTTAACCTGGTGGGTTCCGGCGCGGGACCCACGGCGCTATATTGTTCCTTGTAATTACCTGAAATTTTTGGGCATTCTAGCTCATTGAATTATTTTTGAAAACCTTGAGTATCTTAGAAAATTAAAATTCGAGACGTACTTTTAAAACGAATTATTTCCATGCGGTGTTTTCAAGGTGTTTTCTAATGCCGCAATACATTTCAAAAATTTTCCGGTTGAGGACCAAAAATATTTTGAGATATTTTCAAATGCAGTTGCTTAGACCCAAGGGTCGAATATTTTGAAAGTTTTTCACTAAAGGAAAGGTGTCCTCATTTTTGTTCGAACGCAAGATGACTTTCAAAGTCTCGATAATGGTGTTTGTACTACTTTTTGTAAAATGATACTCAAGATCAACTGTTGTTTCCAAACTGTTTTCAAAAGGTGGTTTTCATTTTAAAACCTATCATTCCTGTTTGCGGACCGGAAATGCGTGTATGGTTTTCGAACTTTCGTTACGGTGTTAACCCCGAATTGTGGTTGAATTGGTGGTGTGAACGTTGAGTCGTTCGCCACACATATGTTTTGTTAGCCCTCTGTGAGAGGTGTGAACTGGTGTTTACTGTTTGTCGCCTCGTGGTGATTTGCGTGTTGTCGCACGGGTGTGAGCTGTTGAAGCTTGAGTTTGTACGTTTGTGTACATGTGTGATTGTTTCATTATGGTTGAAATTATGTGCTGGTTATCGTTCGGGCTGTTGAGGTCGCCGAACGATACCGTCGTTGCTGTAGTGTTTGTGTGTGTATTACTTTATGATGGTAATCGTTGTATATGGTATGTGTTATGATTCTTTATTATGCTGAGTTGGCATCTCCGCTATGTTGTTTTGCGACGTTATGCCCCATGGTATCTAGCATTTGTATTTTCGGTATGCCGAGCCGAGGCGTTTCAATCGTGATGTGCCGGGGAATGTACGTGCAAATTGTCCTTCTCAAGAACACATTTCGAGTGTGGGCTCGAGGACACCGTCGGTTTCTCGAATTGGCTACCGAGACTTTCGAGTTCGCGCTCAAAGACAAGTCGAATCGGCTTTGAGAGGCCTTCGAAGGATGTTTCTGTCGGTTGCTTGTTGTGTCGTCACCTTGATTTCGCTGTTGTGAGTTGCGGGGGCGACCTTCTTTTATAAGAGGTCGAATGTAGTACCCGTGTTGTTTTTAGACTCCTGCATTTTCTCTTTCTCGAGTCTATCGACTCGCTCGTGTTCGTTGATACTTTCTGAACTTGTTCTGTATTTCGGTTTCGCTGCTCGAACGAGCTGTGATCTTGTTTTGGGTCAATCTGGTTATCGTTGTGACTTTTTCGAGTTCGGTTCGATTCTTGTGAACCTTGTTCGGAAGTGACATCATCTGGTTTTACTAGTTCTCTTATTCGAAGTGGATCGGATTTGGAACTTCTGTATTTTCAACTCGCGACTCATTTATGTTCATTGACATTTTCCGAGCTTGTCCCGCCTTGCTTTTGTTGATCGAACGAGGGTGGTATTATTTCGAATTACTCGCTCGTCGATGTGACTTTTCAATTGTTATTCCCTTTCTGTGGATCTTATGCGAGTGTGCATCTTGTTGTTTTCACCGGATCTTGTTTTGTCTCGAGTCGAGATGTGAACCTCGGAGTTGTCGGTTGAACCTTATTGTTCTTCGTGATCCGAACATGATCGTTCGATTTTTGTTGTCTCGATCGTTTGTTTGTTCAGTTTTTGTCCTCGTTTCGTGATCGTTGAGCATTCAGGCTCCTTCCTAATTCCCTTAAGTTTGGGAAATTAGTCTCGTTTTCGATCTTCCAACCCTTGGGCGGTGGAATTCAGTATTAGTTCAGCGAATGGCTCGCGTTTCGATTGATGTACCGTTGGGTTGGTCAATCATACTGACTTTCGTTCGTTGTGTTTTGTGATTGTCGGATAATTGACTTGTCTATATTATCCGTTTGATGACGCTTGTCATTTGTTGGTTTTATTATATCCCTAACGGCGACGTTGTGTTGGTCACCGTGGAGCGTGTTTACACGCCGTATATTCCTTTGCGTTGTTTGTAACATTTCGCCGTTGGGCATTAGTTACGCATTCTTGTGTGTCTCGTTGAGTTTTTCCTGGCGGAATATTTCTTCTCCCTACTTGTTTTAAGTTTCGGGACGAAACTTCTTTTAAGGAGGGTAGAATGTAATATCCGCAATTTTCGATTTCCGGTAATTTCTTTTATGTTCGGTCGGAGTCCGTTTTGACGACTCGCTCATGACCGCTTCGTCATTCCGAGAATGATTAATTCTACACTTTTGACATCCGAGTTCGCTTTCGTGTCGTTTCGTTGAGTTCTGTGCTTTTTAGCGACTTTTCCGCACTTGAGTTCGATTCTTGCGAATCTCATCCGAAACTGTTGTTTCGAGTTTCCCGCAAGTCCGTTTATCTTTGTTGGACGTGTTGTGAACTTCGGTTTGGTTATTCGATCACGTATGGTGATTTTCGGCATTTGGGCCATTTTCGTAATTTCCCAAAGTTTGGGGTAATTACCTTCCGTTGTCGAATTTCGAGCCTTCGGGTGGTCGGAATCGTGTGTCCTACTAGCTCTTAGATTCGTCCTGCGAGTACTTCATAACCGTATCTTCGGTTCGTATTCAGGTTCGGGTTTCGGTGTCGTTTTGTTGAATTCAGGATTACTAAACGACTTTTCTAAGTATGAGTTCGTCTTTGTTAGATCACCATTAATTTTTGGTAACTCCAAAAATTATAGATCTTTGCAATATTATAGAACATCGAGTTAGCTTTCCAATGGTTCAAACGGTGAGTCAATCGGAGTCCGGACGAGAGAGTTATGGTCGTTTCAGTTTTTGGCCGAACACTCCCAGGAGCCTTTCGGCCGATAGGGGGGGCCGATAGACTCTACTGCCGGCATCCCGTGGGGGTATCGGTTGGGCCTATCGGCCGATAGGCCGGCCGATAGGTTCTGCTGTGTTGCACTATAAATGTGGTTTTGAGCGTGAACAGCTCATTCTTTCCCAATTTTTTCCACCGAGTCGCGAGAGAGAGAGTTAGAGAGGGAGAGAGTTCTTCATCCGGGGGTCGATTTTCATCATTTCTTTTCGGTTGTGAGGCTCGGATAATCAATCTAACGCGTGTTCTACGGATCTTAATGCTTGAATCACTCAAGGTAATATCTCTTGAAACCCTACCTTTTTGGATAATTGGGGATTTTGGGGTTTTGTCCGATTCTTTCCGTTTTGTTGATGGATTCTTGATGAATATGATTAATCTTGTTAGTATCTTTAGTTTCCCTACGGATTCATGGATATTTTGTGGATTTTTACGGAATCGAGAGGGTTTGGTTGTGGTCCGCCCTCGTTGTTGTTTTTGGTATGAATATACATGAATCGTAGGCGGGTTTCCGGGTGTATTCCATTTCCATAATCGTTTAGAAGTGGTTGTGATTGTGCTATTCGAATCGTTAGGTTCATTTTCGTCGGTTCCTCGCGGTCGTGCTTGATTCTTCCGTTCCGTTCGTTGTCGTATTCCTTTTCGTTAGCATCGGGCGTTCCGAAGCTTCCCGGTTGAGCCGTATCCGTTCGTGGTTCCGTGCTCGTGGTATCGAGGCAAGTACCTTGTCCATACAATTCTTGTTTTGTGAATATGATAATTGGTGATCGTCTTTATGTGGTTGTTTGATTGTTTGAAATGAGTTTTCAAAAGATTCGGTTTAGCCTTGTTAAGGGCTTGCTTTCAAAACGCGTGTGTTTTGTGAATGGTGTGGTTTGAGAATGATTATGTGAACTCTATGGATATGTTTGGCGTTGATGTTGCACTTGGTATTTGCGTGTGGACGTATATTGTTTCATTTCGGTGCATTGTGGTTTGACGTGGTGTTTTGCTAAGTGTTTGATGCTCTGGGTGAATTGTTTGAATATCCTTGATGTGATATGTTATTTGTGTGAATGTGTGGATACGGTTGAAGGTCTACGGTGACACATGGCACGTGATCATGTGGTCAGGATGCAACAAGTGATTGATCCAACCGTGAGAGCCTGAGATAATCTACGGTGGCACATGGCATGCGATCATGTGGCCAGGATGCAACAAGCGATTGATCCAACCGTGAGATGTGTGTGATTTGTTTCGCTAGCCAGCTCGAGAGGGTCCTTCGAGGCCACGGGTGGGACGTCGGTGGTGTCGTCCCGGTCCTAGGCGATGCGCGTGCATGATTATGTTTCGTTGATTTTACGTCCGTTGAGGACACGTGATGTTGGGCTCTGACCCTGTAAATTGTTGGTGATTTCCTATTTGCGAAAACAAAACATTTGGGCTGTGACCCTATTGATCTTTTGGAAAGAGAAGGATTTTATAATCCTAAATTGTTTTCTATTAAAACTCTCGATGGCATTTTAAACTGTTTTGTAAATTGTTTCCCTTATTTGCGATCTGTCGGTTTTGGAAATGTTTACCCAAACTCTTGCCTCGGGAAGTACTTTTCTTTACGTTTGGATCTTTGAGGATTCCTGATTATTATTGTTCTTGGAACTTGTATTGTATGGCCCGTATTTTTTGCACTTGTACTTGCACTAGCAAAACAGTGGAGTTTGCTAACCCCGAGTATTCGGGGTGGATGTCTATTATTGCATTCGTGTTTTGGAGCATAGCACAGTGGTCGGCACGAAGGATGATGAAAGATGAACGATACTAATCACACGAGGTTCCGTTGACGTCGTATTGGTCCATTGTATTTTCTTTTTCCATTGCGGTATCTTTTCCCCGTTGTACGGGAGTTTATTTTATTTTGACCCTGCGTGGGTATGTGTGCAGGAATGAGTTGTATGTTATTATTGAAAGACCAAGTCGGTCTACTGAGTCATTTTAGCCTTAAAGGCGATGTTTAGATGTTTGATTTTAGTTATCAGCCTGGTAGATCCTCGAGGAGAGGGTCTACGGCGTGTAATATCCCTGAGTGGATTGGGGGTGTTACAATACCTTCACATTGTTTCCAATTAGAAGTATATCATCTACATATAGTACAAGAAACACTAGCACGTTTCCATCACACTTTTTGTATACACAAACCTCACTAGGACACTGTTTAAAACCATACGATTGAATGACCTCATCAAATCGCATGTTCCAAGACCTTGATGCTTGCTTAAGACCATAAATGGCTCTTTTAAGCTTGCACACTAAGTGCTCCTTTCCTTCAGCAATGAATCCTTCAGGTTGGCGCATATAGATTTCCTTATCAAGACTCCCGTTCAAGAACGCAGTCTTGACATCCATCTGCCAAATCTCCACATCCAAATGCGCAGCTATAGCTAAGAGAATCCGGATCGATTTAAGTATGGCTACTGGCGAAAAGGTTTCATCGTAGTCGATGCCCTCTTTTTGAGTGTAACCTTTCGCAACAAGCCTTGCTTTGTAGGTTTCAACCTTTCCTTTCGATCCTCTCTTACGCTTGTAGACCCACTTACTTCCAATGGGTTTTACCCCATTGGGTAGTTCTACTAGCTCCCACACTTGGTTAGAATCCATAGATCCCATTTCGGATTCCATTCTCGCTTTCCAGATTCAAAGATCCTTGTCTTGAACTGCCTGTTTGTACGTACATGGATCCATTTCATCCTGGTTCGGGGAGTGGTCCGAAGATGCTCCCACGCCGATGAAACGTTTGGGTTGACGAACAACCCTCCCACTACGACGAGGCGTGTCCTTAGTTTGCGTATCCACAATAGTGTCGATACGTGGTACACTAGGTGTTTGCACAATTGGTATTGTCGAAATCTCGCCCCTAAGTTCTTCTAGAATGACCTCACTCCTAGGCTTGTGGCTTATCACATAGTCCTCCTCTAAGAATCGGGCATTGGTGCTAACAATGACCTTCTGATCTTTAGGACTGTAGAATAAGCCACCCTTCATTCCCTTAGGATATCCTACAAACACTCGTACTTCTGTACGAGATGCCAACTTATCAGCTTCCTTATTCAGCACGTGTGCTGAAGAACCCCAAATCCGAACATGTCCTAGACTGGGCTTGCGCCCATTCCACAGTTCTGTGGGTGTTTTTGGAACTGATTTCGATGGCACCAAGTTTAGAATGTACGCCGCTGTTTCCAAGGCGTATCCCCAAAACGAAATAGGTAAATCAGAATAACTCATTATTGACCTAACCATCTCTAATAAAGTACGATTCCTTCGTTCAGCAACACCATTTTGTTGTGGTGTACCAAGCGCTGTGAGCTGGGAAGTAATCCCCTCATGTGCCAAGAAATCCAAAAACTCTCCACTAAGGTATTCGCCACCACAATCAGATCGTAGTGACTTGATACTCTGCCCATGACGCTTCTCCGTTTCAGCCTTGAATTCTTTGAACTTATCAAAAGATTCAGACTTACGTCGCATCAAATAGATGTATCCATATCTCGAATAATCATCTATAAACGTGATGAAGTATTCAAAACCACCCTTAGCCTGGATGTTCATTGGACCACATACATCGATATTAATCAATTCCAACACCTTTTGTGCACGATTTCCTTTGCTTTGAAAAGCCCTTTTAGTCATTTTACCTTCCAGACAGGATTCGCAGGTTGGAAATGACTCAACTTGGAGCGAATCCAATGGCCCATCGCTCACCAATCTTTGAATCCTTCTAAGGTTAATATGACCCAATCGTAAATGCCACAAATATGTTGGATTTATGCTCGAAAGTTCCTTTCTTTTATTAGGATTAGTCAAAGAATTAAGCGATTTATAATTATGCAAGGGAGTCAAGATTGATGATATAAAGTTCTTCATTATAAGTACTCCCGCAAATATATTCACCATTTCTTTTAATAATTGCATTATCTTCAAAAGAAAGCGAATATCCATCACGACGCAATTTAGAAAGCGAAATCAAATTCATTCTAAAATCGGGTACTAATAATACATTATTAAGAACTAAAATCCTATCATCAACTTTTAGCCGCACGACTCCACCGCAATGTGACCTTCACTGGAATAGTCGCTGACTTATTGTAATCTCATCCGCACTAAGTACCTTGGTTACTTGGAACCCCGCGAGTCATAACAAACATGATCGGTGGAGCCCGAATCCACTATCCACGAAGTGATGGAACAGCGACAAACATGTTTTGACTACTAGTGCATGAGACGTACCTTTCTTAGGGCGATCACTCTTGAAATGTCCTTTCAGACCGCAGTTGAAGCACTTGCCTTTCGGCTTTTTGTTCACTTCCGGCTGAGGAGCCTTTGACTGAGGAACCTTGCCCTTATCTTTGAAGGTTGCCACTTGCTTCTGGCCAACCTGCTTTTTCTTCTTTCCCCATTTGGGTTTTGAAGAAGCAGCACCGGTTGCCGCAAGAATTTGATGATAACCTTGTTTGAAGAGACCTTCGCGATTGAAGCTCACAAAAGTTCCGCCAATGTGTAAGTCCTACGATTCATATTGTAGTTGAGGCGGAATCGCTCAAAGCTTCTTGGTAACCGCCCAAGATAATATCGACCTGCGACTCCGCATCGATAGTGGCCCCGAGGATGCTCAGTTCGTTCACTTGAGTCATCATTTTAAGAACGGGATCCCTTACTGGGGTCCCTTCAGACATTTGGGTTGTCATCAAAACCCTCATCGCATTTTGCCTAGCCGCCGGTTCGATGACCAAACATCTCGGTGAGATTTTTCATCATTTCGCGGCCGAGCCCATCGTCCGATGCGTCTTTGCCGCAATACATTTGTTAATGAAGCCAAAATGTAACAATGAGCCATCTCATCGACTTTTTCCATTTCCTAATTCAGCCAACTCTTCAGGAGTGGCATCCGGTTCTAGTTCCAAAGGACTCTCCTCGCTTAAAACAAATTTATGCCTCGGATCAAGACAATATCAAGATTCTTTTCCAGTCGGCAAAGTTAGTGCCATCAAGTTTGTTTTCTTTGAGAATAACAGCTAGTGGATTGAAAGACATCTGAGAATAAAATTAAAACACTATTCATCACATAATTCGACGCAAAATATATTGAAAAACCTTAAAACAATATATATGCAATCAACCAACACCTTGAAAAACTGCACATGCAAGCCACGATAGTGTGGACGTTTACATAAACTTTTTCAAGTAGATTTTAACGTCTTTAATTTTACTATCTAGCCAAGACACATTTTGACAAGTAAAATTAATAGTTGGTTCCTCTTGGCCATGTATTTAATTAACATAGACTCCGATGAGGAGCTTATTAATTAATACATCTAAGTAAACACCATAATTTAACAAACCTTAGAATATTATTTAATGATAATAGTCCTACAGATGGAGAGGTCCTATCATAAAAAATAATATTCACCTTTTTGTTATCAAATTTGAAGTTTAAAACCAGTGAGCCAATAATTTAGCACATCCGATGTGGAGGAAGACTCTAATGTCAACGCGCATGCTAATTATTTCACAATTTAAACCAATTATGGAGGCCAATTTGATTTTGAAAAATCAATTTTAAAATCACTTAGTTATTTTGAAAAATTAAGGTTTTTAATTTTCTCGTCCTAACATGCAAGGAAACATATCACGCATACATCCATACATGCCATACATCAAAACAATAAAAACCAACAAATATTAAAATTGGACAATTATATCCAATTATCATGGCTTATTATTCCTCGTTTTGAATAACGAGAAAATATTCGGCTCGTTTGCTCCCACTGCTTCAAGCATCTCGCGGAAAAACGAATTGAACGACCCGAACCGCACGACTTGACCTGCTGCTCGCTGCCCGACCTGCTGCCCGACTGCCCGACCCGCTGCCCGGCTCCCCGACCCGCTGGTGGCCGACTCACGGCCAAGCCTGCTGCTGGTGGCCGAGTCACGACCGAGCCTGCTGCTGGTGGCCGAGTCCCGATCGGCATGCTGCCGGTCTCGGTCGGTTCGTCTGATCGGGACTCCTCTTCGCGCTGGACTTCTTTTTCTTTCGTACTTTGAGTGTTCCAACTCGATTACAATTTTATTCAAAATAAAATACATCGAATTTACATCAAATTACAAGAAAAATAAATCCTATTCTACCCGTGGATTTTCTCACGGGAAAAACTTATACATGCCACAAAAACGGGCCAAATTACCAAAACGCGTAAATAATTAAAAAACATCACATAGCCATGATAATTGGATCATATTTTCCTGCAAGACAAATTCTAGCAAAATATTCCAAAAAATCATACTATACGAATATTTAATTGCTAGCATATTAATCACCAAATTAATTAAATTGAACAGAACCTAAAGACCGGCTCCGATACCAATTGTTGGAATATAAAACGCAGTGGAAGCGAGTTGGTGATGGTAATTTAATAAAAGGTTTTATAAACTAACCAACGTAAAAACCGGATCTATTTAGGCTTGTCAACTAATTAACTAAACAGATTAATAAACAATTAAATAAACATATTTACGCATGGGAGTCGGTAATTTTTACCTTTGACGCGAAGTGGTAGAATAATCCCTTTTGGTCGATTTGTCCTTCTTCGTGTTCCTCTCCGATCTTCTTGTATTTCTATCTTGAGATCTTCTAGAGTATATCCCGCCTACGTCCGGATGTCGTGTGGGCAACAATCTACCGGACTACTTGGAATGCAAAAAGGAATCGGCCGAAACTTCTCAAGAAACTTACGATTTTTGTTCTCTCTATTTTTCTTGAATATTTTGAGTATTTTAGAAAAATATTGTGTTTAACCAAATTGTGGAAAACAAGACACAAGTCAAGATCCACAATTAAAACACACACAGAAAAATCGATTTCTTGGGCAAAAATTAATGTGAAAATCGGCCATCCCAAGTCTCCTATTTATAGGTGTTTTGGGCTACTCTAGGGACCTTAAGGAGGATATGGTAAGGACTCTTAATAGATATCTTCTTCCCATATTAGGACTCTTCCTAATATTAAGACTCTATTAATATCAACTTAGTCCACTAATAAGTTAATATTGCACTTCCTACCAAAATCCCAAATTACGAAATTGGGCTCCTTTTAAATTAATTATTTCCCGTGTTTAAGATATTCCATGTCCATTAATTAATTTAAGCTACTGACAGCTTTTAATTAATTAATGTATTATACATGAGTATACCACTCGACCTTTATTATTATATCGGAAAATTAATTCCACCTGCAGGGTTTGATATAATAATCCTTTCGAGTGCCTCAAGGGACATGATCAACCCGACTGGTCGGGACACGATTTCTAGCTATAATATTAATTATCATATAAATAATAATATTGCCCAAAATATCGAGCATATTGAGTCAATCATTGTGGCTCTCACCCATGATAAATCAAAGCAATAAATATTAAATATATATAATTAAATATTAATCCCTAGAATTAAGAAATAATAATTATCCGAGATGTACGTTCTTCTTATAGTTAGTACAGAAGAATCTATCTCACCTCGATCCTGTTCAACGTATAACGAATACGCTAATATATGTTAATGGTCAAGACAAACCAATCTCAAGCATATACTACAACCTCTCACATAACGGTCTAATGTTACATAGGTTGTAAACTAAATATTACTATATAAGGAACCGATAATGTGATCTTCCGTGTGACACTACACACCACATTATCTACAATATAAAGTAATTTAGACTGCTTTTGCATAATCATAGCGTGAATAAATATGCAAAACATGTGATAAATGAATTAAATATTCTCATAGATAAAGACCGGGAAATTAGGTAATACAAGCATAAAGTATGCTTTGACGTATACAACCCTAACAAGCTTAGCGCGCGCTAGCCCTACCTTAGCGTGCGCTAACGTGACTGAAAAATAACTGGCCATTCTGCCTCAACCCATTAGCGTGAGCTTATCAATGCATTAGCGTGCGCAAATGAGGCAGTCCAGTGAAGGACAGAACGCTCTGTCTCTATCAATTAGCGTACGCTAATAGCTGCATTAGCATGCGCTAATTATACACCATATGTTGACAATGTAGTCTTTGCTATTTCAACCTCCTTCGTTTGGACTCCGGTTGACTTTATAAGTGATGGTGGTGATCTTCCAAAGTCAACCCAAATGCACAATGTTTCTCAATAATGTCAATCCGCAATACTCTTGGCATTTCCAGCATACTATCGTTTTACAAACACGGTAGCATGATATCAACACATGTCGGTCAACTAGAGAATCATTCTAACCACTCGAAAACAGAAACATATTCGGCATAAAATGGCAATTAATTAACGATAACCAGAAATAAAAATCTTGGGTATGTAACACCCCCAGATCGAACCGGGAATATTACACGCCGCAGACCCTCTCCGTGAGGATCCACCAGGCTATACATCAAAACAACACATTACATTACATACCGACGAATCAAAATAACGAACCAATAGACCGATTTGGTCTTTCGTCACTGACTTACAAATCAGAATACATAAACTCATCCAGACTCATACCCACGCAAGGGTAAAATACTTGCAACAACAAACAATAAGACAGCGGAAAAGACAATACAATGGACTCCGACTAACTGAACTCAAAACTGGCCTTCGTGTGATTAGTATCATTCGTCTTTCATCATCCCTCGTACCGATCCTGTGTCTTGCTCCCGAAAACCTGCATGTACCTGGACACAATACAGATATCCACCCCCCGATTACTCGGGGGTTAGCAAAACTCCACTGTTTCGCTAGTGCAAGTATAAAGTGCAAAAACGAGCCATACACAACACATTCCGAGAATACAACGAAAGACTTCCCGAGGTATATTTAGTTAAAAATAGTTCAAGTCTTGGAAGTAGAAATGAAGTAAGTAAGCACTTTGAAAACACTTCCAAATCTCGGGAGTTTTGAAAACATTTGAAATTGAAAAGTTCTTAATTCCTCGAAAGTCATTTAGGGTCACAGCCCCAAAGTTCATTTTCCAAAATGAAAATCCGTTAACAAAACGCGGGGTCCACGATCCAACCATTACGGTCACAAAACACAGGGTCCACGACCCGATCATCCACTTCAATTCACTTACAAGTGCACATTACACAAAACACATTAATCTTATGCCATTCTAGCCAAGCACCAAGACTCGATATATAATGTCTCTCGACCCCGAGCGCAAAGCATTGTGATACTCCGGACAATATCACAATTAATCATCAAAACATCAACATCAATATCACAGAAACCACACTTGGTAACCCGTGGCCGTACCCATTAGTATCGGCCCCCAGAGGCCCCGTCGGACCGTCCCCAGGTGGGAAACCACTTCCACGGCATTACCCATTAGTATCGGCCCCCAGAGGTCCCGTCGAACCATCCCCAGGTGGAAGAACATCAACACACGCATCCAAGTCCACTTCCGTGGCCGTACCCATTAGTATCGGCCCCCAGAGGCCACATGCCATCCCCAGGTGGAAGAGTAACAACTCACAGATTACAAAACCACGACTCTCAAAGGTCAAACACACAAAATATATATAGTCGAGGTACCTTGCTAGAATGGACAAATTATCCAACACGTACTCACGACCCAGAACTATATCAATTCACAAGGGAGCACAAGATCTCAACAGCACCGAATGACACAACCAATATCACCAAAAACTCACATATTCATCCATAACCACGGGACTCCAAGCACATAATTTGACAAGAGAATTACACTACATTTACCGACGCCATAATCATACATAATGACATCACACGAAAGTAAGGTGATCCTATACTCGAAACTAGCACACATAATCAACTAAGCATATTAATTCCCGACCCACACGGGTCACCTTTATGAAAACCATGATGGTAACTATACCGATTCTTTTGAAAAATGATTATAAATATTTATTTAGCACATATCGACACTTAGCAACCATTATATCCACAAAACACGTAATGTATGTAATACCCGGTTGTAATTCAGTCATTATCATTCAGTAATTTCATTCGGTGATTGTCACTCAGTGGATTTTCACTCATTTATAATCATTCATCACTCATGTTCATTCACCCGTGTTCACCGTTCGGAAAAACTTCGAGTTGTGTATCGTTATTGTTCATTGTTTCAACTTTCCTCATATGAGTTCGACTTTGCTAGATCACCATTAATTTTTGGTAACTCCAAAAAATTCTAAATCTTTGCAATATTATAGAGCATCGAGTTAGCTTTCCACTGGTTCAAACGGTGAGTCAATCGGAGTCCGGACGAGAGAGTTATGGTCGTTTTAACTCACCCGCTCATTTTTTCGATTTTGGCGATCATCGCCGACCGAACTTCGGCCGTGTCGTCCGACACGGCCGTGCCGTACTCGTCGGAAATGCGAAGTTTCGTCTTAGGACCCGACCGTGTAAATGCAGCGCGGCAGTCGAACTCTTCGGATAAGCTGAACCGACGCGACACGCCCGACCGTGTTCCAGGACACGGTCGAGTCATGCCGAGTCATTGTCGGACGGGTCACTATCGGAAGGCCCCACCGCGCCGTGTCAAGCGGGACACGGTCGAGTCCTGCCGGCAGTGCGCGCGCGCGGCGTGTCAGGCGGACACGGTCGAGTCTGTCAGCCGAGTCAACCCCTATAAATTCGTTTTTTGAGCATTTCAGCTCATTTCTTCCATCTTTTTCACCTGCAACCGAGAGAGAAAGCTTGAGGGAGAGTTTTCTTCATCAATTATCATTTGAGTGTTTGATTTTCTTCATCTCCTTTCGATCGTGAAGCCCGGATAATCAATCTAACGCGTGTTCTTCGGATTAAAGTACTTGGATCTTCAAGAGGTAATTCCTTCAACACTTTGGACTTCGATTTTGTGTTGAGATATGATGTTTTGGACGTTATAATCATGTTATATGAAGGGATATGTATATGATTATGAGTTTGTATAAGGATTCATTGGATTATTGAGGGATTATTCAAGAACACCTTGAATATCGAGTTGGAATTGGGGATTTTCGACTAATTGTTGTTATAATCACATTTTTGGATATTCATAACGGATTATTGATCGTATTGGAGATGTTTTGTTGGTTTGAAACACTTCTTGGGGATTTGATATTGGTATATTGAGGTTTGATTGTAAACAATCGGAGTTTGGCCGCAACGTGTTTGATTTAATGCCTCAATGGACTTAGTTTAATCGTATCGACGTTTTGAGTTCGTTATACTCGTGTTTGATTCGTATATTGAACGGATTGTTGGATATTGTATAATTCAAGGTTGTTCGAGCGACCGATATCTCAATTAGGACGTTGTTCGTGGAAGGATAATTGTCACCGGTATTGAGTAAGTTAATTCTTACTCGGTTAAAAGGATATTCATCCCTTTTGTTGTTGTTCATTCATAATCATAACTCATTCATCATTGTATTAACCGTATCAAAACTTGTTATTGTCAATTAATCACTTGATCATAAGGAGCAGCGGTTCCAATCATTTCATTGAGTGTCATTTACTTCACTATTATTTTCATCTCGGTGAGTCATTCATGGACTTGTCGAATTATAATTCATTGATATACAGTGTGGTCATTCTAGTTCATATGACCTTCTGGGTTCATATTGCGTGGCCGGGTGTGGCTGTGTGGAATTTTTAGTCGGGCACACGATGGTTATGTATTGGGTTCACCGATACATTAGACCGTGCACACGGGAAAGCGTTACACCGTGAGACTAATTAGGTACACGGACGGGTGTTGTACACTTGCACAGAACATTACGGGCGTACTATGATACTCCTCTTCAGCGTAATTCATAACTAAGAATATTTCATAACTTCAGTTAAATCATGATTGTGTATTTTTCAACCCTTGAGGATTGTTGTTCTTTATGTGACCCGTTTGGGGATTTTGTTTTTCGTGTCATGGCAAGGCAAACGCACGGGAATAGCATGTTGATGTCGAGGAGTCCGGTGATACTAGTAGGGGCCCCGATCTTTGATTATTCATGTTATTGTCCTTTAATTTCACTGAGACTTTCATTTGAATACTCCGTTTCATTCAGTGTTGTGTATTTTATCTTCATATAAAATACACTAGTATTCGGTATTGTCCTGGTGTGTTGTAACTAAACTTCTCATCGGAGTAATTATTGTTGTAATGTAGTTCGGTACTACATTTATCCGTATAATTCATTCAATTTCATTTGCCTGGTGGGTCCCAGTCGGGGATCCACGGCACTGTAATATCCGCCTAGTTTGGGGTGTTACAGAGTTGGTATCGGAGCGTTGTTTTGAATACTACCTTCCGAGTCTTGTCTCATTTGAAATCATCGTCATCAGACTAGTATCATTGGACTTTCGCGTCATGTGTGACGTGTGCAAATGCCGAGCCAATCAGACCGAAAGAACTGTAAGATTTCTAACGCCATGGTATAATTTCTGGCAATAGTCATTCATTCATCATTCATCAATTAACAATCCTCAAACATCATCATTCATTGTGATTAGGACAATCCTGTTAACTCATTAATCACTTAATTCATTTCATTACTCAGTTAATAATCAGGACGATCATGTTAACTCATTAATTACTCAATTCATTTCATTACCCAGTTGTCAATCTGGTTGATCATATTATCAATCTTGTTAAGTTATTCAAGATAATCATTTCAAGAATTTCATCAAATAATCATGTAACTTCAGTAAATCATTCATATAATCACTAAGTTAGAGCATGTATACTCATTTTCATCATCTCATGACGTAATCATAACGTGCTAATCATGCGGGAAATATAATCATTATGCGACCTTCCTACTTCAGTATGGAGAGAGGCTCAGAGATGCACGGGGAGAGGCCGCGGTGCGGACCGAAACCCGAGAAATAATCACTCGCTGCCGGGAAATCGTGCCCAGGACTCGGCTCGATCAGAAGATGTTCGGGTTGATCCACTCATTTTTATGCAGGCCATGATGACCCATGTGCAGTTACTCAATCATCATTGCGCCTCTCTGACCGAATTAATCGAGAGGACTCTCACGTATAAGCCTGCTGCTAAGGAAATTGCGGAGCAACAACCTTCATCTGTCGACAAGAAATCAACGAAGCGTAATCGGTCCGAAGGCGGTCGGTCAACCTCCAAGAAACCTCGTGCGGGTCCTATCGTTTCTGAGCGACCTCCTACGGCGCCTAATCCTGCGGGATCTCAGTCCCGAGCAGCCAGTTCGGCCATCATCTGTTTCAACTGTGGGGCGCCGGGCCATTTCAGTACTAGGTGTACGACGCCGTCTATCACATGTCATAATTGTGGGAATTCTGGGCATAAGGCCCGTTTTTGCCGAAAGGACTCTAAGTCGGCTCGTGACATCTCGAGCCGAAGCAACCAGCGTTTCAGAATCAGACTGCTTTGTCATCGTCGTTTAAGACAATGGAAGCAAATAGAGTTGGAGCTCGTATTTATCAGACGGGAGCGTCCGGTTCGGGGGCCGGCAAGTCCCAGATTCATATGATGAGGAGGATCGACGATCCGGTGGCCCGAATGATTTCAGGTATACTCGTAATTTTATTTCAACTTGTGTGTACCTTTTGATGCTGGTACACCGCATTCATTCATTTTCGAATCATGCTTGAATAGACTTATTTCGGGATAGTCCTACTGCTTGTGGACCTCATACCATCGGTCTACCTGACGATGGAAGAATTTTCGGAATCATACCGAATTAAGCTTAACGACCGCGATTGATTGATGGATCTAATCGTGGTGAATTTATCTTAGGACGATTTAATTTTCGGTATTAGTTGGTTTGATCGTATTGATACTATCCTCAGTGTTTGTTAGCGTTTGGTCGCTATCTTTCCGTCGTTAGTTGTCGAATGTGTGCTTCAAGGAAGTAATCCCCGTTGTTCCAGAAGAAGTATTATTATGACGAAAGCAGAGAAATTCCGCAATCGAACTATTCAATCATTCATTGCATCATTTCCATCGATTGGCCTTTCTAAGACAATCGAGTCATTCAATCATTCATTGTATCATTTTCATCGATTGGCCTTTCTAGGGCAATCGAGTTATTCAATCATTCCTAGTATCATTTTCATCGATTGACCTTTCTAGGGCAATCGAGTTATTCAATCATTCATTTCATCATTTCCATCGATTGGCCTTTCTAAGGCAATCGAGTTGTTCAATCATTATTGGTATCTCTTTTTATCGATTGACCATTCTAGGGCAATCGAAATGTTCAATCATTCGTGGTATCATTGTCATCGATTGACGATGTATTTCCAGACGAGTTATCTGGTTGCCTTCACATAGAGTAGGGGAATTCAGGAGTGAGTTGGAGCCGGTACGTCCCCTTTATCGACGGCACCGTATCGGATGGCCCCGACCAGAATCCAGGAGTTGAAGATTCAACTTGAGGAGTAGTTCGAGAAAGGTTATCTCCGACCGATTGCGTCCCCGTGAGGAACACCAGTGTGATCTGTCAAGGAGAAGGATGGCTCGTCTCGTGTGTGTATTAATTACTGGGGAGTTGACAGGTGATGATCAAGAGTAGTATCCTTTACCCCGTATTGATGATCTTTTAGATCAACTTCAGGGAGCCTCAGTATTTTCCAGGATCGACTTAAGATCTGGATATCACCAGTTGCGGATTCGAGAGTCGGATATCGCGAGGACAGCGTTTCGTACACGCTATGGTCATTATGAGTTCGTAGTTATGCCGTTCGGGCTAACTATTGCACCTGTGGTATTCATGGGGTTAATGAATCGGGTTTTCATCGACTTTTTGGATCAGTTTGTTGTTGTCTCCATCGAAGACATTTTGATTTATTCTCTTAGCCGAGAGGAACACGAGGTTCATCTTCTTCAGGCTCTCGACGTGTTGAGACGAGAGCAACTTTATGGAAAGTTTTCCAAATGTGAGTTCTGGAGGTCCGAAGTGACTTTCTCGGGCATGTAATTTCATCTGACAGAGTTCGTGTCGACCCTCAGAAGACGGAGACTATCCGATATTGGAAACCTCCGTAAGATATTAAGTAAATCCGATGTTTCCTCGGATTAGCTGGTTAATTATCCAACCCACGACCTGGAGCTAGCAGCCGTGGTTTTCGCATTGGGGATTTGGCGTCGTTGCCTTTATGGCGTTACCTGTCAGATATTCACCGATCATAAGAGTTTAAAGTATATATTTACTCACAAGGAGTTAAATATGCGACAGAGGCGGTGGTTGGAACTAATCAAAGATTTTGATATCGAGATCCTTTACCACCCGGGCAAGGCGAACGTTGTCGCCGACGCCTTGAGTCGTAAGTCCGTTCAGGATCAGATGCTTGCTCGTTTAACAGTTCAGAAGGAGCTTCAGCAGGAATTCCTTAGACCCGAGATCGAGGTCTGGCTTCAGCGAGTTCAGGGACAGCTTTATATGTTAGAGATTTCATCATTTCTTAAGGATGCAATCAGGGAGAATCAGGGTTCAGACCCAGCATTGTTGCGCATTCGTGAGGATGTGGTTCAGGGGAAAGCCCCTGGATTCGTGGTCCACGAGGATGGACTTTTGAGATTTAAGAATCGGATGTGTGTACCGGCGAATGATGAGTTTAAAAAAACTCGATTTTGAGAGAAGCTCATGCTACCCCTTATTCTGTTCATCCAAGGTCCAGCAAGATGTACAAGGACTTGAAACAAAATTACTGGTGGAGTAATATGAAGCGAGAAGTCGCAGAACTTGTTTCGAGATGCTTAACCTGTCAACAAGTCAAGATTGAACATCAGCGACCGGCGGGTATGCTGAAACCTCTCCCTATTCCGGAGTGGAAGTGGGAAGACATTTCTATGGAATTCATCACGAATTGCCGACGAGTCGTCGTGGCATGAATACGATCTGAGCGATCGCGGACTGCTTTACTAATTTAGCTCATTTCCTTAAAATCAAGGATATGTGGAGTCCCAAGAGACTAGCCCAGTTGTTCATCAAGGAGATAGTGAGACTTCACGGTGCCCCTAAGAGTATCGTTTCTGATCGTGACGGACGATTCGTGTCTCATGTTGGAAATCATTTCATCGTGCTATGGGGACTCAGCTCAATCTCAGTACCGCCTTTCATCCTCAGTCCGACGGACAATCAGAGAGAACTATTCAGACATTAGAGGACATGTTGAGGGCATGCATCCTCGATTGGAAGGACGATTGGGAAGCCCAACTACCACTGATCGAGTTAACGTATAATAATAGTTGACATGTCTCCATTAAGATGGCACCTCACGAGGCCTTGTACGGTCGCCGTTGTCGATCTCCTTTGTGTTGGGATGACTTGTCAGAATCAATAGGCACCGAGCCCGATATGCTTATAGCCGCCCGGGAGAAGGTAGCTTTGATCAAGAGTCGTATGTTGACAGCTCAGAGTCGACAGAAATCATATGCAGATAATCGTCGTCGACCACTAGAGTTCGAGACGGGTGACCACGTTTTGGTCAAGGTATCCCCGAGTCGAGGTATTTTCCGTTTCGGAAAACGGGGGAAGTTGAGTCCGAGATTCATTGGACCGTTTGAAATTTTGGATCGAGTAGGCGAGTTAGCTTATCGATTGGCTTTACCTCCGGCTTTGAGCCGAATTCATAATGTGTTTCATGTCTCTCAGTTGCGAAAGTATGTTGCCGACCCGAGTCGCATACTGGAGTTCGACGAAATCGAGATCGCGGATGATCATTCGTACGAGGAGCGTTCTGTACGAGTATTGGAGCGGCGAATCAAACAGTTGAGGGACAAGACGATCCCTTTGGTCAAGATTCAGTGGTCCAGACACGGAGTCGAAGAGGCTACATGGGAAACCGAGGATAGTATGCGGGAGAGTTATCCCGAGTTGTTTGACCCTTAGTTTCGGGGACGAAACTCTTTTAAGGGGGGTGTATGTAATATCCGGTTGTAATTCAGTCATTATCATTCAGTAATTTCATTCGGTGATTGTCACTCAGTGGATTTTCACTCATTTATAATCATTCATCAATCATGTTCATTCACCCGTGTTCACCGTTCGGAAAAACTTCGAGTTGTGTATCGTTATTGTTCATTGTTTCAACTTTCCTCATATGAGTTCGACTTTGCTAGATCACCATTAATTTTTGGTAACTCCAAAAAATTCTAAATCTTTGCAATATTATAGAGCATCGAGTTAGCTTTCCAATGGTTCAAACGGTGAGTCAATCGGAGTCCGGACGAGAGAGTTATGGTCGTTTTAACTCACCCGCTCATTTTTTTCAGTTTCGGCCGATCACTGCCGACCGAACTCGGCCGTGTCGTCCGACACGACCCGTGCCGTACTCGTCCGGAAATGCCGAAGTTTCTGTCTCAGGACCCGACCGTGTAAATGCAGCGCGGCCGAGTCGAACTCTTCCGGATAAGCGAACCGATCGCTGACACGCCCGACCGTGTTCCAGGACACGGTCGAGTCATGCCGAGTCGCTGTCGGACGGGTCACTATCGGAAGGCCCCTCCGCGCCGCGACCGTGTCAAGCAGGACACGGTCGAGTCCCTGCCGGCCAGCTGCGCGCCGCGACCGTGTCAGGCGGACACGATCGAGTCTGTCAGCCGAGTCAACCCCTATAAATTCGTTTTTTGAGCATTTCAGCTCATTTCTTCCATCTTTTTCACCTGCAACCGAGAGAGAAAGCTTGAGGGAGAGTTTTCTTCATCAATTATCATTTGAGTGTTTGATTTTCTTCATCTCCTTTCGATCGTGAAGCCCGGATAATCAATCTAACGCGTGTTCTTCGGATTAAAGTACTTGGATCTTCAAGAGGTAATTCCTTCAACACTTTGGACTTCGATTTTGTGTTGAGATATGATGTTTTGGACGTTATAATCATGTTATGTGAAGGGATATGTATATGATTATGAGTTTGTATAAGGATTCATTGGATTATTGAGGGATTATTCAAGAACACCTTGAATATCGAGTTGGAATTGGGGATTTTCGACTAATTGTTGTTATAATCACATTTTTGGATATTCATAACGGATTATTGATCGTATTGGAGATGTTTTGTTGGTTTGAAACACTTCTTGGGGATTTGATATTGGTATATTGAGGTTTGATTGTAAACAATCGGAGTTTGGCCGCAACGTGTTTGATTTAATGCCTCAATGGACTTAGTTTAATCGTATCGACGTTTTGAGTTCGTTATACTCGTGTTTGATTCGTATATTGAACGGATTGTTGGATATTGTATAATTCAAGGTTGTTCGAGCGACCGATATCTCAATTAGGACGTTGTTCGTGGAAGGATAATTGTCACCGGTATTGAGTAAGTTAATTCTTACTCGGTTAAAAGGATATTCATCCCTTTTGTTGTTGTTCATTCATAATCATAACTCATTCATCATTGTATTAACCGTATCAAAACTTTTTATTGTCAATTAATCACTTCAGTCATAAGGAACGACGGTTCCAATCATTTCATTGAGCTGTCATTTACTTCACTATTATTTTCATCTCGGTGAGTCATTCTTGGCCTTGTCGAATTATTATTCATTGATATTCAGTGTGGTCATTCTCGTTCATATGACCTTCTGGGTTCATATTGCGTGGCCGGGTGTGGCTGTGTGGAATTTTTAGTCGGGCACACGATGGTTATGTATTGGGTTCACCGATACATTAGACCGTGCACACGGGAAAGCGTTACACCGTGAGACTAATTAGGTACACGGACGGGTGTTGTACACTTGCACAGAACATTACGGGCGTACTATGATACTTGTTGGGAAAAACAATAACCCTGTATCGAATCAGCCGGGATACCCGACCCCTGTATCGATTGTTATTTGTTATTGAGAAGGTTTTGACATATATGCCAAATATACAGTAAGGAAACTGTATCGAGGATTCAAGGCTTTATCCTATATCGAAAACCTGCCTCGAATCAGCATCAGTGAAGCTCACAAGACTGACAAGAAGACTTGTAAAAGATCAAGTATGGAAACTGTCTCGATGCTCTAAATACAGTCATCTTCCATACAGTTCACAAAAGGACAAGAAAGAACACAAGTCAAGTCCCGTTGAACAAAGAAGTATTTAAATACTCAAGGATAAAGTATTTAAATACTGTCAGTCTTCAGATCTTCAGAATCCCGCGAAATCCGGATCATGTCATATTCCCGTTGAAGGAAATCTTATTCAAACGGACATCTCAACGGATACTTTCTTCAGAGGCTATATATATCCTTGAAGACATTGAAGATTAATTACACAAGTGACCAACGAACTGAACGAACTCAAGTATCATAACTCACAAAGCTATCAAAGTTATCATCTGAGCAAACATATCTCCAGAGCATACTGCAAGTTAGAACGAAAGAGATATACAGTGCTCAACATCAAGAACAGCTATCATCAGCTCAAGAACGTGATATTCAAAGCTGCTATTCTTACCTGGTTACCTACCTTTTACCTCTGTGTAAAAACCGAGCTCTGTGTGAACTCAACAAGTTATTCTGACCTGTGTGGGACGAATAAGGACGAATCTTTGGAACTGTGTGTGAAGAAGCTAGTCAAGAAGGAAGCTTTAACCAATCTGTGTGAACGGTTGAAAGCGACATTCTTTGTATCAATCTGTGTGAACGATACAAGGATAGGTTTGTTTATAATTACGTAGTTGTGTACGCAGTAATTATATAATAAACTTTTTACTCCTGTGTGGAGGACCAGTGGACGTAGAGGGGTTTACCTCGAACCACTTAAATTACTGTGTTATTTACCTTATGCTTATACTCTATGAAATAACTGTGATATATTAAGTATACACCTAATACGTCGTTGCTGTATCCACGGCAACTAACTGTATCCAAGACTTCCGCTACGCACTCAGATTTAGATTCCATACAGTTTGTTGTTTAAACGATTTCCCAAACTGTATCTAGTATACTTAAGTGGCCAACAAGTGGTATCGGAGCGGTTGATTCTAAAAAGAATCAATCGTATTTCTTTTTAACCGAATCAGATTCAAATCACTTATTTTCAAAACAGTTTCTTTCATTCCTATATTATCAGTATGGATACTTCTATGATTAACAAAGTCCCTATGTTCTCTATTAACGAATTTGACGACTGGAGAATTAGAATGGAAGCTCATCTTGCAGCAATGCACGAAGAGATGATTTTTGTTATACAGGATGGTCCGATCAAGATCATGAAGGTCAATCCAGCCGCAAGGATTGAGGGCCAAGCCCATGCTGAAATGCTCGAGAAAGAACGCGAGCAATGGACAACCGATGAAAGGAAGCGAGCCAATCTCGACAACGTGGCTAAGAACGCGTTATTTGTCACTCTTGACAAAGGCACGTTCTCAAAGGTAAAGAGCCGCAAAAGCAAAGAAATCGGGATAAACTCAAGTTAATTTGTGAGGAACTGAGGCTCTCAAAAGAAAACAAGATTTCAAAACTTACTCAAATTTGAATCTTTTGAAATGAAACCAACGGAAACACTTGAGGAACTTGACCTCATTTCTTGGTATTGTTGGTGAACTTGAAGCGTTGGGCAAAATTTACACCCAAAAGGAGAAGAACTTAAAAATTTTCAGATCTCTCCCACTGATGGGACATTAAGACCACTATGCGTGTATCCTGTAATCTTAATGAAATATCCACTTTTGATCTCTTCTCGACCTTAAAGCATTTGAGTATGACATTGTGAGAAGAGAAAGTCAAGAATCTCCTTCAAAAGTCACGGCTCTCATTTCTGTATCGAACAATCGACACGGCATGCCTAGCTCGTCAAGCCCGGTCACAAGAGCGCGGCGATGAAGCGACATTACATCTCACAAGATGAAATGGCGCTTCTAATGCATAAATTCAAAAGGTTCATTAAACGATCTGGAAAGACTCCTACGTGCCCAAACCATCAACAAGGTAAGTACCGAAACATCATCCGGTGATGCTAACTCGTGCTATAATCACAGGAAACCAGGCCATTATGCAAACAAATGTCCTCATCCCAAAGTCCAAAGATTGCCCGAGGCCGAGCGGCAAGAGAGAGATGAAAGAAGACGTGCTTGGAAAGACAAGCTCAAGGCCCCGATCGGAGAATCGAAGCCTCCCCACACCATCCAAATCGAGAATGTCTTCGGTGGTCATCGAAAGTGATTCATCCGACGATGAGTTCGATGATAAAGCATACATGTGCTTTATGGCCAAAGATGTTCGAGAAGGTGAAGACAATGACGATGAGGTAAGTTCAACCTCGGTTATTCCACCTAATGCATCTCATACTTTCGAAAATATGATGAATGAATTCAAAAACATTCAAAAGGCCCATGAGACTTTAAAATCGAGAATATACAACTTCATTAACAAATCTAGAGTGAAAGATGAAAATGACTTATTGAAAATAAATTATGAAAATATGTCTCTTGGTGTGAAACCAAACAAGGTCGATTTTGAAAAACTCATGGAGAGCAATCATCAACTTGCTCATGAACTAAATGAGGTTAAAACCCATAATGAGAGCAAGACAAATGATTTGGTTCTACTACAAACCAAAATTACAACTCTCGAGAAGCGAGAAACCGAACTTGAGACCATTCTGAAGTCTTTTGAAAAATCGTCCAAAAGAATGGAAGAAATTCTGAGCACTGGGCAACATGCTCATGATAAAAGTGGCTTAGGATACAGCTCATGTTCGAATAAAGGAAAAACTAGTACTGTGTTCGTCAAGAGTGTGGAACACATTACTGAATCAGAAGATACTCCTAGTCCCATAAAGGAACCTGCTGTACCGAGAAAACCGAAAGCTGCAATTCCGCCCCCTCAACTCTACTATTCGAGACAGTGGAACCATCAACCACTCAGAAGGCGTAATCTACAGCATGCTCCACAAGCATATCATCAAAGCCGACAGTCATTCAGAAAGAAGACAGTATCCAACCACCAAAGGCCCGCACAACAGTACACTCAGTACAGTGCGCCTAGGTATTGGATACAGGAGCCCGGTTATCCCTCAAGACAGCAGATGCCAGTTCAGTATCAACAACAGCATTGGGAATCCAACTGGAGACCCAGAAGACAAGCTGTTAGGCCTAAGAAAATGGCTCCACCTCCTAGACGGCACTCGTAATGGAATAATAATAATAACCCTGAATTTTACATGCATAATAATTATCGTGATTATAACAACTACGGATATGCCCTCCGTAGATACCGCAATACTGTACCGAGTACATCCTACAGTAAACCAATTGCTGTCAGGAAAATCTGGGTACCTAAAGGAACTAACACATATGGACCCAAAAATCAAAGGGGACCTAAATCTACCTAATTTCTTTGTTACAGGACATTCTAGAGGAGGATACCTGGTACTTCGATAGTGGATGCTCTCGTCACATGACTGGAGATAGGAGCAAGCTATCTGATTTTGTAGAAGGTCGCGGTCCAAAAGTTCGCTTCGGTGATAAGTCTAAAGGAAGAACAAGAGGGAAAGGAAACCTACTTGTCGGGAAATTCAAGGTCGCCGATGTTGCATATGTTGAAGGCTTACAGTATAATCTACTTAGTATTAGCCAGTTCTGTGATAAACAGTTCTCGGTGAAGTTCTATATAGATCGTAGAGTCAAGAACACCCAAACCAAGGAAGTTGTGCTTACAGAGCGAGATCGAGTAATATGTACATTCTTGTTGAAGCCTATGAGCTCCTCAATTCCATGTTTTGTTGCCAAAGGCACTGCAGGATCTTAGTGGCTATGGCACAAGAGGATGTCTCACGTCAACTTCAAGACGATCAACAAGCTTTCAAGACAGGGTATGGTTAGAGGTTTGCCAGATGTGTCATTCAAGAAGGACAGCGTCTGCGGTCCATGTCAGAAAGGCAAGCAAATCAAGTCAACCCTGAAAAGCAAATCCTACCTTTCAACCCAAAGAGTGTTGGAAATGCTACACATGGATCTCTACGGTCCTGTAGACCCAGTAAGTTTGGGAGGTAAGAAATATTGCATGGTTGTTGTTGATGATTATTCCAGGTATGCTTGGACGATCTTTCTTAGCAAGAAGAAGGAAACAGCATTAAGGCTGCCCGAGCTCCTGAGGATGTTGCAGAATGAAAAAGCATCGAGTATCGTGTGCATTCGTTCCGACATAGGTACTGAATTTAGTAACCGCTTTATAGAGTAATACTGTTCGGAGAATTGCATACAGCACGAGTACTCAGCTGCCCGTACACCTCAACAAAATGGTGTTGCCGAGCGAAAGAATAGGACGTTGAAAGAAGCAACAAGGACAATGATTGCCGCAAGCAAATTGCCACAGCGTTTCTGGGGTGAAGCAATCAATACAGCGTGCTACACTCAAAATCGCTGTATCGTCAACAAGCACCACAACAAAACAGCTTACGAGGTATGAAATAACAAAACTCCATTAGTTTCGTACTTTCACATTTTTGGATGCAGGTGTTATGTTTTGAACAATGGGAAGGACCAACTTAGAACCTTTGATGAAAAATCAGATGAAGGAATATTCGTAGGATACTCCTCCATCAGCAAAGCTTTCAGAATCTTTAATAAAAGGAGGCTGACGATCGAGGAATCAGTTCATGTAGTGTTCGACGAACCACACCATGACCCTACAGGAGTAGATGATATCACTCAGGACATTCACCATCTATCTATCTTGGATCCACCTACACCCATAGAACCTGTAGTTGATTTAGAAATCAACCCCGCACTGTAAGAATCGATGTGGATGAAGCCGACGCTATTCAAGTGAAGCTGTACCCACGTAAACTTTCGATACAAGACGGGATCCCGAACTAGAACCCGACCGAAGATGGTTGAGAGATCACCCGCAAGAGCTGATCATTGGAAACATTAATGCCGGTGTTTCTACTCGTAGGAGAATACAGAGTACACAAGGAAATGTACTTTGTGCACAAGAAGAATCTAATGTCAAGTCTCACAGTTTCTGAATGGAAATCTCAATCCGAACTTAGGAGACTCAATATGTGCACTATAGCTGTATTCTTAGCCCATCCGAACTGTTTCGACCATAGACGCTCTTAACAACTCTCATTGGATAACATCTATGGAAGAAGAGCTTAACGGTTTGAAAGAAACAATGTATGGTATCTTGTACCAGACCGACACACCAATCGGTTATAGGAACCAAATGGGTATTTCAAACAAAAAGGATGGAAATGGACTTATCATAAGGAACAAATCCAGACTAGTAGCACAAGGCTATTGTCGGGAAGAAGGAATCGACTATGATGAAACCTTCGCCCGTAGCGAGACTAGAAGCCATTAGGATATTTTTAGCCTTTGCCGCCCATAAAAGTTTTATCGTATACCAACTGGACGTCAAGAGTGCTTTCCTGAATGGAGAGCTTACAGAAGAAGTCTATGTTGAACAACCACCAGGGTTTGCCAACACAGATGGTATCGATCTAGTTTACAGGCTAAGGAAAGCCCTGTACGGACTTAAACAAGCCCCTAGAGCCTGGTACGAAACCCTGTCCCAGTATCTAATCAACAATGGATTTGAGAAAGGTGCTGTCGACAAAACCTTGTTCAAGATACAAGAAGGTGATGACCTTCTAATGGTACAAATCTATGTCGATGATATTATTTTTGGTTCAACTAACCTTGCTCTATGTCAAAGGTTCTCAGATCTCATGCAAAGCAAATTTGAAATGAGTATGATGGGGGAACTTAGTTATTTCCTAGGTTTGCAGGTAAAGCAGTTGCCTACAGGTATATTCATCAACCAGGAGAAATACAGCAAGGAGCTTCTCAACAAATTTGGAATGAACAATTCCAAATCTTCGCCAACCCCCATGAGCACTTCCGTGCAAATTAGTGTTGACGAAGCCGGAAAGCCGTTTGACCAATCACTCTACAGGAAGCTCATCAGTTCGCTCCTGTACCTAACGGCTAGCAGGCCCGATATCCAGTTTGCTGTTGGAGTGTGTGCGAGATACCAAGTTGCACATAAGGAATCACACTTCAATACAGCTAAACGAATCCTGAAATACGTTAAAGGAACAGTCGATGCAGGACTGTGGTATCCTAAAGAAGGCGGATTCGATTTAGTTGGATACAGCGACTCGGATCTCGGAGGCTGCAAGCTAGATAGGAAGAGTACAAGCGGAACTTGTCACTTTCTCGGACCTAGACTCGTATCTTGGTTCAGTAAGAAGCAATTGGCAAATTCTCTTTCCACGGCTGAATCAGAATACTATGTCGTGGTAGTCGCTGTATGCAGATCCTTTGGATGCGGAACAACTGCCGATTATGGAATCGATGCTAGAGAGACTCCAATCATGTGTGATAGCACGAGTGCAATTGCAATCACGCACAATCTGTTTTGCACTCGCGCACTAAGCATATCAACATGAAGCATCATTTTATCGAAATCATGTCGAAAACAAGGATGTTCGCTGGAAAAGGTTCATACAGACATCCAGTGGCCGACATTTTCACCAAGCCTCTCGACACGGCAAGATTCAACATGCTAAGAACAAAATTGGGGATACTACGGCCAGACTCCTGTAAGTAAATTTCTGCTTTTACTCAACAATTGAGGGGAATCAGTAAGACCCGTGAATACTGATTCAACATTAATTATCTGTACACTCGAAACATCAATACGATCAGTAGCAAACGAAGGCATATGAATCCTACGGTGATGTGTGCAATAATTAAGGGAATCTTGTAGGACCCATGAATACAAAGATTAATCCAAATATTGCTGTATGGAATTCAAAACCTATTAGTACCTTTTTAAGGGGGAACGCTGTATCGACGCGGAGAACAGCACATACTATAGGATTTCGATTCAGTATGTAATATAAGATTATTTCCTTTTTAAAATAATTTTTGTCCACGTGCCCTGTTTTTATGTCAAACGTCATGTTCATTAAATGCCTTACACGACATCTGGACAACTGAATCTCAAAAGCCGCGATGTTTTTAAATTGTTTATTATTTTTAAACCGCCGTTTTAGGCATTTAGGGTAATCAACCTATGTCAGAAGTGGGACCCGCTGTATTTTAAAACCTTTTAATGGATTAGCGTACCAGTTACACTAAATCCATCCTGACTGTCGATTTCAAAACCGGTTCCCATCCCTTAAAATCTGACCATTCGTACTCTGCAAACCCTATTTCGCCGCCCAAGTATAAAAGGATCAGTATCGCCATTAGAGACTCTTTACGCTTTCGCAATTACAAGAGATCTCAAGCAAACAGCCTACATATTTTCTGCATAATCAGCAAATTTTCTTGTTTTCTTCCACCTTCGTTTTAAGAAAACATCCATGGCTAGTCAATCTTCTTCCCCGTCTGAAGAAAACCTCCAACATCATTGATGGCGGATCTTCTCGAAACTGTCATCATCGAGCGTATCATCTCGAAATCAACGACACCGAACCAATGGAGTATATTATTACTCTTGAGCAACAAGGTCTTTATCGCCGGGAGCAAAACCGCCGACAAATACGACGCCCATCCGGTTGAGGAATTCTACCTCAACGCCGCCGTTCGTTTCTGTCACTAGCCAGGGAGGACATGTTGCGACATCACCGCAATGATCAAGGAGTGAAAATCGCATCAATAGCGACCTACTCTGGAAAATCTACAGTGCCCGCCGACGGCACGACCATGGACCGACTTGAGACATTCGGGTCTCAAGAATTGATTACCAAGTTTTATGGACTTTTACGGGGTCCAAAGTGGTTGACATGGTGACAACCACTGTCACAAGAAAAATTTTCTTCTTTATTTCGTTTATACGCATGACTTGTTCGAGAATCATTGAAAATCGAACGTGCGTTCGAAATGTGCACGAATCTAAGGTTCGAATGATGGTAGCTATTTTGACTGTGAAAAGGTCAATTGGTGCCAAATCATTTTGAAACGACTTCAAGAAGAGGTGTGCAAGCCCGCCACCCAAAAGAAATCATTTGGTTTAATCTTTGAACTACATACGACAAAGTGCGGAGTGATGCAATCCGACGCCAAGAAAAATAGCTCACGGATATATTTAGGAGGCGTCAAGCCCACCGCTTATAACCAGAGCACCCCGCATGCCAACCATCCGCGAACCAGGCACATGCCTATTTCCGACAACCCCAGAGATGTATCCGTGAAGGTCCCGAAATGGAATCTTCTAAGAAGAAGCGCAAGCGTTCTCACAGCAAAAAGCACTCTGATGGTGAGAAGTCCAAAAAGAGACTCCGGAGGCTCTCAAAAATCAAAACCAAGCACTCCGAGGATGTCTCGCCCGTGGCGCAACCCACTGAAGAACCCCAGGGCCCAACCCCTGCGGAAGAGGTGTCTCCTACTGCATCGACAGTAGATCCCGAGCCCTTGGCGGCTACGACGGATATAGAGACATCTGCCAACCTTCAAGACGTTAGCACGTCGGCTGCCCATTCGGAGCCAAAAGCTACTTCTCCTCTACGGGATTCCACACCCGTGCAGGATCCAATTTCCTTCGGGGCACCATCCCCTGCAAGGAGTCTATCTTCCGTGCAGGATCCCATACCTGTACCGGAATCCCTCGAAACAGCGTCTCAAGACGTGATTCGAAGTCCCTCCCCTGACTCAATCATAAATCAAACACTTCTTTCGGTTCAAATTGAACAAGCGTACGAAAGATTTCTGTAATGGAAAGGCTATAGGCTAACTCCGTATGACACACTGTACAACTGGAGCGAATGGAGCCACGAAGAGCGGTTCGTCTCAGAAGTAACAGACTCAACTGAAATTGAGGCCCTGCTACGATGGGACAACGCCTCTTGCAAAGATCTCATTGAAAGCCACCTGCTGCACAAATCCGACGCCAGAAGAAAAGGAAAAAAGAAGTCAGAGGACTCTCCCATAAATCCAAAAGCTGACGACGATGCCGACTCAGACGATGACGACGATGCTCTTCAAGCAGGTCTGAGATTGAGCCGTGAAGAGGCTGAAGCCCGAGCCGCCTCTCTACCCAGAAAAGACGAAGGACCTTCTAACCAAGCCAATCCTCCTTCGCCACAGCCGGAGAACATTCCCGACCAGGAGGAATCAATCCCTCCAGTCGAGGAAGATCGAGAAATTTTGGAACAGGCACCCGAGCCTGTTGCGACCGAAGAAGCCATTCCTGCAAGCCAACAGGAGGATTCAGTCCCTCCTGCATCCGCATCTGCCGAAGAACCTTCGCCACAGGATGCTTCTGAACCAACTGTCTCCGTACCACAAGAAGCTTCTCCCGCCCCTGCAACCTTGGAATCCGAGGACGGTAACGAACCTGAGGATGTCCAACTTACTTCACGTCCATCAGTGAACGTAAGGAGGTTGAACTGCACTGAAGACTTCGCCCAGCCTGACTCTCCTATCTCTGCTGCACGTAAAGAGCGCCTGCGAGCTCTTGGCCTTCAGACTGTATTTATCCAAGACGCGATGGCGCTTTATCTTGTTGAAAAGGCACCAATTGGATGCACACCTCTGCCGTAGAAGAAATGACCACTCTTCAACACGAAGTATCTCGAGTTGTCGACGCATTCATCCTTACGCGAAGTTTTCAAGCAAGCCTTGAAGATCATGGAGGATAAACAAGAGAAGCTGAAGGAGGAAGCTTCAAAGACAAGAATTCTTTGAAGCCAAGACCGCTGTGCAATGATTGAGAACAGCTCTCAACTGCGTGCGCACGACAAAAGCATTCAAGAGATGTCGCAGACTCTTTCCTCCCTTGTTGAAAGAATAAACAGCATCGAGACCAAACAGGACGCCGCTCTTGAAATCCTGCAAAGTCTTGATGAAGCCAAAAAGGGGGAAGAGGCACGAGAAGCTGCAAGGAGAATAAGACTGCAACAGGAAAGGGAATTTGAGGCTGCTCAGAGCAGTATCGCTGCCGAATTGAACAAGCTAGCACCTCAATCCCAAAGCTTTAGAATTTCAGGCTCCAGACCAGAATTCCATGACCCAAATGTCCCTTGGCAAAATCTTATCCAAAGACCTTCGGAAATACGTCTGCCGACCAACCGCAACCCAACTGCCGAAGAAGTGAAGCACTGGAGGAAGAATGAACTGATGAGATATTTTGTCAGACTCATCAGGGAATCCGCCATCTTCAAAAATTATAAAACATTGGCGGAAGCGGCAGACAAGTTTTCAAAGATGCTAGAAGAAGGTAAGCTCCCTCTCCAAGTCGAGATGAAATCAAAACATAGAAGAGGAGATCGGGTCACCCATCCAGAAGATTGGATACTTGCCTTTGATCGTTCATATGAAGGAAGAGCGATTTACCAGGAACGAGGCAATGATTCACTTCAAAACTGGTGGCGCGGCACCGAGAATGAGCCAGGAAAGAGACCTTGGAGGCATGCGGATTATAGATGAGGAGATGAAATTTATGTATATTATTTTTGTCTTTGTAATTTCTATTCAACACAGCAAACTTTGTACTCAATCATTTTGAATATCAATAAAATAGTTTGTTTGTCTTGAAAGATTACAACTCGTAATCTACTGTGTTTATGTATGATTACTTAAAATTGTTTGATAGGAATCTCAAGTTAGATAAACTTGATTGAAAAATAAGCTGTACGAACTAGTCTACGAACAGTTCATAGTTTCAGTTGTAAACTTAGAATACATTGTAAAGATTGTGTCTGCGCGCCAATCATAAGCTTAAGTTGTAATAAATCTCAAACTGTATCGAACATGCCTGCGAGCAGTTCATTATTGTAGACTAAGTCACTAAGTCAGACCTATTGACAAAAGACCAAGAAATCTGCCAAAAGTCATCGAAGAAGAATGATTCATGAAGAAGGTTTTGGCATCATCAAGAAGACTCGAAGAGTTGAAGTAAGTTAGTCTTGGCAAATTGTCAAAAAGGGGGAAATTGTTGGGAAAAACAATAACCAGATCGAATCAGTAGGATACCCGACCCCTGTATCGATTGTTATTTGTTATTGAGAAGGTTTTGACATATATGCCAAATATACGATGAAGCGTATCGAGGATTCAAGGCTTTATCCTATATCGAAAACTCCGCCTCGAATCGGCATCGTTGAAGCTCACAAGACAAACAAGAAGACTTGTAAAAGATCAAGTATGGAAACTGTCTCGATGCTCTAAATACAGTCATCTTCCATACAGTTCACAAAAGGACAAGAAAGAACACAAGTCAAGTCCCGTTGAACAAAGAAGTATTTAAATACTCAAGGATAAAGTATTTAAATACTGTCAGTCTTCAGATCTTCAGAATCCCGTGAAATCCGGATCATGTCATTTTCCCGTTGAAGGAAATCTTATCCAAACGGACATCTCAACGGATACTTTCTTCAGAGGCTATATATATCCTTGAAGACATTGAAGATTAATTACACAAGTGACCAACGAACTGAACGAACTCAAGTATTATAACTCACAAAGCTATCAAAGTTATCATCTGAGCAAACATATCTCCAGAGCATACTGCAAGTTAGAACGAAAGAGATATACAGTGCTCAACATCAAGAACAGCTATCATCAGCTCAAGAACGTGATATTCAAAGCTGCTGTTCTTACCTGGTTACCTACCTTTTACCTCTGTGTAAAAACCGAGCTCTGTGTGAACTCAACAAGTTATTCTGACCTGTGTGGGACGAATAAGGACGAAGCTTTGGAACTGTGTGTGAAGAAGCTAGTCAAGAAGGAAGCTTTAACCAATCTGTGTGAACGGTTGAAAGCGACATTCTTTGTATCAATCTGTGTGAACGATACAAGGATAAGTTTGTTTATAATTACGTAGTTGTGTACGCAGTAATTATATAATAAACTTTTTACTCCTGTGTGGAGGACCAGTGGACGTAGAGGGGTTTACCTCGAACCACTTAAATTACTGTGTTATTTACCTTCTGCTTTTACTGTTTGAAATAACTGTGATATATTAAGTATACACCTAATACGTCGTTGCTGTATCCACGGCAACTAACTGTATCCAAGACTTCCGCTACGCACTCAGATTTAGATTCCATATAGTTTGTTGTTTAAACGATTTCCCAAACTGTATCCAGTATACTTAAGTGGCCAACAATACTCCTCTTCAGCGTAATTCATAACTAAGAATATTTCATAACTTCAGTTAAATCATGATTGTGTATTTTTCAACCCTTGAGGATTGTTGTTCTTTGTAACTGACCCCGTTTGGGGATTTTGTTTTTCAGGTCATGGCAAGGCAAATGCACGGGAATAGCATGTTGATGTCGAGGATTCCCGGTGATACTAGTAGGGGGCCCCGATCTTTCAGTTATTCATGTTATTGTCCTTTAATTTCCGCTGCAGACTTTCATTTGAATACTCCGTTTCATTCAGTGTTGTGTATTTTATCTTCATATAAAATACACTAGTATTCGGTATTGTCCTGGTGTGTTGTAACTAAACTTCTCATCGGAGTAATTATTGTTGTAATGTAGTTCGGTACTACATTTATCCGTATAATTCATTCAATTTCATTTGCCTGGTGGGTCCCAGTCGGGGATCCACGGCACTGTAATATCCGCCTAGTTTTGGGTGTTACAATGTATGGGCAAGATACTTGCCTCGATAATCGATACCGAACACTCCTACAATCACGGCTCAGTCGGGACACCTCGAACACCTACGATTCTCCGGTGAAGGAAATGAATACACCCACGATCGAGAAGCTTGAAGAAAGTGAAGAACGGAAGGGTTCCGACTCGAGTTCTTCACAAGAATTCGACCCTAACAACATATAATCAATAAATCATCGATCATACGAGGAAGAATAATCGTAGAACGCCCGAAAACCCCTCTATGACATTTTACCGGACACCTTCAAGGCGTCGATCAAGAACTCGACCAAAACAACGAATCGATACGATCCAACCATGGAATAACAAGGGAAACGATAAAATACATCTAAATAATCATCAATCCATCACAATCCTAAGTTAAATCGGATTAAACGGACGAAAACGAACAAAATACCCAAAATCCCCAAAATTAGATTTCTAGAAAATCTGACCTGATTCGGTAGATCGGAGGATGTTATAGGATGGATGATTGATGATATGAACTCCAAGACTTCATGGATTGATTGTCCAACAACATTTTTCCATGATTCCCACACCTCAAGCCGCGGAAGACAAGGAGGAGAATGAGAAAATGGATGAAAAACACGCTGTCAGGCCTTAAATAGGCTGACTGCACAGTGTGCCGCGGCCCAGCCGAAGTGTGCCGCGGCACAGGGCCAAAATTGCCCCCAGTGATCAGCAGACCGCTCTGTGTGCCGCGGCCCAGCCGCAGTGTGCCGCGGCACAGGGCCAAAATTGCGTCCAGTGACTCGGCAGTGTGCCGCGGCCCTGCCGGCATGTGCCGCGGCTCACAGTACAGACGGGTCGGCCAGGACAATTGCAACACGAGTGTGCCGCGGCCCGGACGGGTGTGCCGCAGCAGTGACTCGGCAGTGTGCAGCTCTGCCGGCTTTGCCGCGACTCACAGGCCGCTGCTCGGCCAAAACTGGAAAATGAGTGTCTGAGCTATTTCGACCATAACTCTCTCGTCCGGACTCCGATTGACTCGCCGTTTGAACCATTGGAAAGCTAATCTGATGCTTTATCACATTGTAAAGTTTCAAAATTATTGGACTTTATAAGCGCCGGTGGTGATCTTTCAAAGTCGACCAAAATGCACAAAAACGATACTCCTCGACAAAACAATAATTATTACACATGCAACGGAACACTAACGGACAACACCAACGGTCCAAATCGAAAACGAACACATAACAAAGCAAGACATACTATTAGATCGACTTACACAACGATAAGTCATACCCGACGAACACCACAACACGGTACATCGTGCCGTACCCAACATAGGGGAAAATCTCAAGAAATTGCCAACAGAACGAAATGAACGGCGCAATCGACAAAAATTCAAAAATAACCGGAACCGAGAATCTCGGGTATTACATTCTACCCTCCTTAAAAGAAGTTTCGTCCCGAAACTTAAACATGAAACAATCCAGGCAGATCAACTCTAGATGACACATGATTCCGATAACTTGAAGATCGGGAAAGACGATACGAAGGCAACCACCCCAAAACTTTGGGAAATTACAAAATGGCCCAAACGCTTGAAACATCACGGTAAGACAACGTATAACCAAACCGAACTTCACAAAACGTCTAACAAGGTTAAACAGACTTACAGGGAAATACGAACAACAATTTCGAACGAGATTCGCAAGAATCAATCTCAAATGCGGAAAAGTCGCCAAAAAGCACGGAACTCAGCAAAACGTCACCGAAACGAACTCAGATGTTTGAAAGATCAAATACGGAAACAATTTCCCAACACTTATGGAAATTTCGAAGTGGCCCAGATGTTCAATAATCACGATTACGAGAGCAAACAATAATGATTGGACAACGACGAACGAATAGCGATGATCGAACAACAACGATCAACTCTGAAGTTCACGCCTTAATCAAGACATTAATAAACTTGTAGGAACCACAAGGTGTTAATTTCGCACACGGTTCACAGGAAATCGATCTGAACTTGGAAAGATCACAACGATATATAGATCAATTTGGGACAATATCAAAATTCGCTCGAATGACAAAGGTGAGAAACAACACAAGGTCAGAAGCACCAACTAACACAATCGAGTCGATACGATCGAACGAAATGGAAGCAAAAAAAAGAAGAAAAATATGGGTATTACATCATATCACTTTTAAAAGAGGTTTATGTAACACCCCCAATCCGCTCAGGGATATTACACGCCGTAGAAACTTTCCTCAAGGATCTACCAGGCTAGTAACAACATGAAACATCTCGACAATGCCTTTAAGGCTAAAATGACTCAGTAGACCGATTTGGCCTTTCAATAAAAACATACAACTCGATTATAACTCATGCCCACGCAGGGGTCAAAACACAACCACACCCGTACAACGGAAAAAACATAGCAGCGGAAAATAAAATACAACTGAACCAATACACGATGTACGGTTCCTCATGTGATTAGTATCGATCATCTTTCATCATCCTTCGTGACGACCCTGTGTTATGCTCCAAAACCTAAATGCAAAAACAGACACCCACCCCCCGAATATTCGGGGGTTAGCAAAACTCCACTGTTTTGCTAGTGCAAGTACAAGTGCAAATACGAGCCATACAATTCACATTCCACGAATAACAATAACCAGGAAATCCTCAAAAATCCAAACGTGATGAAAAGTACTTCCCGAGACAAGAGTTTGAGTAAAACATTCCAAAACCAAAAGACCACAATTAAAGGAAAACAATTTATGAAACAGTTTAAAATGCCATCGAGAGTTTTAATAGAAAACAATTTAAGATTATCAAATCCTATCTTTCCAAAATCAACAGGGGTCACAGCCCAAAGGTTTTGTTTTCGCAAATAGAAAACCACCAACAATTTACAGAGTCAGAGCCCAACATCACGTGTCCTCGACGGACATAAAAATCAATACAAACTCGTGAAGTTTTTACTCGTGAATCCCGGACTCACCCATTGGAATTCCCGTCGTGGCCCCGTCGAACCAACCCACGGTGAGTAAAATACATTCACTAAATAAACACCAACATGTGAAGTTTTTACTCGTGAATCCCGGACTCACCCATTGGAATTCCCGTCGTGGCCCCGTCGAACCAACCCACGGTGAGTAAAATACATTCACTAAATAAACACCAACATGTGAAGTTTTTACTCGTGAATCCCGGACTCACCCATTGGAATTCCCGTCGTGGCCCCGTCGAACCAACCCACGGTGACTAAAATAGATTCACTAAATAACATATCACACCAAGCATCGCCTTGGGAACAGGGTAATACCATTGATCCCGCCCGAGGCCTCGAAGGACCCTCCCGAGCTGGCTAGCTAAACAAATCACACACATAGCACAATGCAACAAGGATATCCAAACAATTCATTCAAAGGTATCAAACACTTAGCGAAACACCTCGTCAAACCACAATGCACCGAAATGAAACAATATACGTCCACACGCAAATACCAAGTGCATCATCAACACCAAACATATCCATAGGATTCACGTAGTCACTTACAACCCACACAATTTACAAAACACACGCGTTTGAAAGTGAGCCTTTAATGAGGCTAGCCGAATCTTTTGAAAACACATTTCAAACAAACAAACTAATACACCAAGACGATCACCAATTATCATATCCACAAAACAAGAATAGTATGGTCAAGGTACTTGCCTCGAAATCACGATCGCAACGAGACGACGGATAGGACGCGGTCGAATAGCCCCGAACCCCCGAACAATATCAAGAACGCGATAGCACCACGAGTATTACGAGAATAACACCACACGAATCATCAATCACCAAACGGGATTCAATATCGGAATCCTCGAACACCTATAAACCTCCGGAAGGAACAATAACACATGGTTACGACGAGAATCAAGGCCAAAACAACGGAAATCCCAACAAACTATCGAAGGGAAACTCATTGGGACATTTAATCGAACAAATTCCCCAAAAAGTCAACTTGAAGGAAAATCAAGAAATATACCTTGATTCGACGAAACACACGGATTAGATGTTGATATAATCAACAAGGGTCTTCCAAAATGCCTTGGAAATGATTAGAATCGGCCAAGAACTCGATTTCCCGAGCCTCCCATCGCCAGCCGCCGAAAAAGGAAGAAAAACGAGTAAAAAGTGAGAAAAAACGAAGTCTGGCCGAGCCCAGGCTATATATAGCCGGCAGGGTTACGGCCGTACCCGGCAGTGCCTTACGACCGTAACTCGGCCCTTACGGCCATACTCGGCAGGCCTTACGGCCGTAACCGGCATTCGTCAAAAAACCAGTCCAGCAACTGTCGGGCACTTACGGCCGTAACTGGCACACATTACGGCCGTAACCGGCCTTCGTCCGGAAGATGCCCAGCACCCGTACGGCCGTAGCCGATCACACTTACGGCCGTAACTGGCACACATTACGGCCATAACCGGCACCTTACGGCCGTAACTAGGCCAGGCCAGGCCCTGCTCCGGCCGTGACTCGGTCATGGCCACTCCGACGGCCCGGACGACCTCGAAACCCGAACCTGAGTAAAAATCGGAGATATGGTTACGAAGTACTCGCAAAGACGAATCCAAGCGCTAAGAGAACACACGATTCCAACCACCCGAAGTTTCGGAATTCGACAACGGAAGTAATTACCCCAAACTTTGGGAAATTACGAAAATGGCCCAAAACGTCCGAAAATCACGATACGTGATCGAAACACCGAACCAAAGCTCGCAACATGAATAATATCATTAAATGAACTTACGAGAAACTCGAAACAACAATTTCGGACGAGATTCGCAAGAATCGAGCTCAAGTGCGGAAAAGTCGCCAAAAGACACGGAACTCAACAAAACAACACCGAAACGAACTCGGATGACAAAAAGTGCAGAATTAATCATTCTCAGAATGACGAAACGGTCATGAGCGAGTCGTCAAAACGGACTTCCGCCAAAAAAAAGAAATTACCGGAAATCGAAATTACGGGTATTACATTCTACCCTCCTTAAAAGAAGTTTCGTCCCGAAATTTAAAACAAGTAGGGAGAAGAAATATCCTGCTAGGAAAAACTCAACGAGATACACAAGAAACGCGTAACTTACGCCCATCGGCGAAACGTTACAAGCAACGCAAAGGAATATACGGCGTGAAAACACGCTCCACGACGACCAACACAACGTCGCCGTTAGGAATATAATAAAACCAACAAATGAAAAGCGTCATCAAACGGATAATATAGTCAAGTCAATTATCCGAACAATCACAAAACACCACGAACGAAAATCAATATGATCGACCACCCCAACGGTACATCAATCAAAACGCGAGCCAATCGCTGAAGAAATACGGAATTCCACCGCCCAAGGGTTGGAAGATCGAAAACGAGACTAATTTCCTGAACATAAGGAAATTAGGAAGGAATCTGAACGCTCAACAATCACGAAACGAGATCAACAAAAACCGAACAATCAAACGATCGAACCACAACGATCGACACAACAAAAATCGAACAATCATGTTCGAATCACGAAGAAGAATAAAATTCAAACAACAACTCCAAGGTTCGCATCTCGACTCGAGACAATATATGATCCGGTGAAAACAACAAGATATGCATTCACATAAGATCCACAGGAAAGGGAATAGCAATTGAAAAAATCACGACAAACGAGTTATTCCGAAACAATACCACACTCGTTCGATCAACAAAAGCAAGGGGCAGGACAAGCTCAGAAAATGTCAACGAACATAAACGAGTCGACAGAGTCGAAAATACAGAAGTTCCAAATTCGATCCACTTCGAATAAAAGAACTAGTAGAACCAAAAGATGTTACTTCCGAACAAGGTTCACAAGAATCGAACCGAACTCGAAAAAGTCACAGCGATACCAGGTCGACCCAAAACAAGATCACAGCTCGTTCGAATGATGAAACAGGAATACAGAACGAGTTCATAAAGTCTCAACGAATATGAGCGAATCGATAGACTGGAGAAAGAGAAAGTATAGAAGTCAAAATAGTAGGGGTATTACCCCCGACCTCATCCACGAAATTCACAAAAACAGGAGCAAGGTAACAAGACATTAAACAACCGACACATAACGGAATGATTACCGATGCACACGGCCATACCAAACCAAGCTCTAACAGCTCGCACACGCGCAGAAATCACCACGAGGCGACAATATTCAACACCAACATCCCACTTCTCACAGAGGGTTAACACAACAATTGTGTGGAAAGCGACTCAACGCTCACACCGCCAATTCGATCATACTCGGGAGCAAACATCGTAATGAGAACGCGAACATCATACATACATACCCAGCCCTTAAACAGGAATGGATAGGTTTTAAAAACGAAAACCTCATTTTGAAAATAATTTTAGAAGAACATCGGTTGATCTTGAGTATCACCTTTAAAAAAAAGGTAAAAACGTGAAACATCGTTATCGAGACTTTGGAAAACCATTTCGCATTTGATAAAAATGAGGACACTTTCTTTTAGTGAAAAGCTTTCAGAATATTCGACCCTCGGGTCTAAGTAAAAGTGTTTATAAAACATTGAAAATATCTCAAAACATTTTGGTCCTCGAGGTAGAAGAATTTTGAAACAGATTGTGGCACCTTAGAAGTACCGCGAGAAAACAATTCATTTGAAACGTACGTCTCGAAATTTATTTCTAAGATACTCAAGTTTTCGAAAGTAATTCAATGCCAAAAAGGACGATGCCAAAAAGGCTAGAATGCCCAAAAATTTCAGGTAATTACACAAAACTTTATAGCGCCGTGGGTCCCGCGCCGGAACCCACCAGGATAAAATCATTTACAAAAACGCCAAAAAGGCTGATGACGGTAATATTTCAAAAACTTACAAAAGCCATTTAGAAAATACTAAATACCGTCATAAGAATTTCGCCAAAATGATTAAGGCCATAATGCCAAAAACTCGTTTAAGGGAATCGGTTTTCGAAATAAAACTCAGTTGGTAAAATACCGAAAGCCATTACAAAAGAACTCACGCAACGGATAAAAGAAATACAGTCCAACATGCACAATCCAGCAACACTACTCCTCACATGAACGAAATATGAGAGTCAAATAATCACATATCAAGAAATCAAAATCCATAAGAGGATTCCATCACTTAACAAATAATCATAAAAATAGCTCGTGTCACACGAGGCACAACACAAAGAAGGGAGACTTACATCCACAGGTCGCACGAAGATGATGATCGCCCACGATACTAATCACGACCAACAAACTCAGACGACGCGTCGCGAAATGACTCAGTCAGACAAAATCCGACGAGACCAAACTCAATAGACACCACTGACCCGACAGCCTAGGTTTCCACAACCTAAGCTCCGATACCATTTATATAACACCCCCAATCCGCGCAGGGATATTACACGCCGTAGAAACTTTCCTCAAGGATCTACCAGGCTAGTAACAACATGAAACATCTCGACAATGCCTTTAAGGCTGAAATGACTCAGTAGACCGATTTGGCCTTTCAATAAAAACATACAACTCGATTACAACTCATGCCCACGCAGGGGTCAAAACACAACCACACCCGTACAACGGGAAAAATATAGCAGCGGAAAATAAAGTACAACTGAACCAATACACGATGTACGGTTCCTCATGTGATTAGTATCGATCATCTTTCATCATCCCTCGTGTCGACCCTATGTTATGCTCCAAAACCTGAATGCAAAAACAGACATCCACCCCCCGAATATTCGGGGGTTAGCAAAACTCCACTGTTTTGCTAGTGCAAGTACAAGTGCAAATACGAGCCATACAATTCACATTCCACGAATAACAATAACCAGGAAATCCTCAAAAATCCAAACGTGACGAAAAGCACTTCCCGAGGCAAGAGTTTGGGTAAAACATTCCAAAACCGAAAGACCACAATTAAAGGAAAACAATTTATGAAACAGTTTAAAATGCCATCGAGAGTTTTAATAGAAAACAATTTAGGATTATCAAATCCTATCTTTCCAAAATCAACAGGGGTCACAGCCCAAAGGTTTTGTTTTCGCAAATAGAAAACCACCAACAATTTACAGAGTCAGAGCCCAACATCACGTGTCCTCGACGGACATAAAAATCAATACAAACTCGTGAAGTTTTTACTCGTGAATCCCGGACTCACCCATTGGAATTCCCGTCGTGGCCCCGTCGAACCAACCCACGGTGAGTAAAATACATTCACTAAATAAACACCAACATGTGAAGTTTTTACTCGTGAATCCCGGACTCACCCATTGGAATTCCCGTCGTGGCCCCGTCGAACCAACCCACGGTGAGTAAAATACATTCACTAAATAAACACCAACATGTGAAGTTTTTACTCGTGAATCCCGGACTCACCCATTGGAATTCCCGTCGTGGACCCGTCGAACCAACCCACGGTGAGTAAAATACATTCACTAAATAAACACCAACATGTGAAGTTTTTACTCGTGAATCCCGGACTCACCCATTGGAATTCCCGTCGTGGCCCCGTCGAACCAACCCACGGTGAGTAAAATACATTCACTAAATAACATATCACACCAAGCATCGCCTTGGGAACAGGGTAATACCATTGATCCCGCCCGAGGCCTCGAAGGACCCTCCCGAGCTGGCTAGCTAAACAAATCACACACATAGCACAATGCAACAAGGGTATCCAAACAATTCATTCAGAGGTATCAAATACTTAGCGAAACACCTCGTCAAACCACAATGCACCGAAATGAAACAATATACGTCCACACGCAAATACCAAGTGCATCATCAACACCAAACATATCCATAGGATTCACGTAGTCACTTACAACCCACACAATTTACAAAACACACGCGTTTGAAAGTGAGCCTTTAACGAGGCTAGCCGAATCTTTTGAAAACACATTTCAAACAAACAAACTAATACACCAAGACGATCACCAATTATCATATCCACAAAACAAGAATAGTATGGGCAAGGTACTTGCCTCGAAATCACGATCGCAACGAGACGACGGATAGGACGCGGTCGAATAGCCCCGAACCCCCGAACAATATCAAGAACGCGATAGCACCACGAGTATTACGAGAATAACACCACACGAATCATCAATCACCAAACGGGATTCAACATCGGAATCCTCAAACACCTATAAACCTTCGGAAGGAACAATAACACATGGTTACGACGAGAATCAAGGCCAAAACAACGAAAATCCCAACAAACTATCGAAGGGAAACTCATTGGGACATTTAATCGAACACTAAATGTTCAATAATTTCCAAGAACACTCGAATCGTCAATCGAGTTAAACAAACTCGATATATGGATATACAACCCATAGAACACGATTAATAACATCATACTACACCAACCGATGTATCAAAATCGGACTAGAATCAAAATCAAGAACAAATTCCCCAAAAAGTCAACTTGAAGGAAAATCAAGAAATATACCTTGATTCGACGAAACACACAGATTAGATGTTGATATAATCAACAAGGATCTTCCAAAATGCCTTGGAAATGATTAGAATCGGCCAAGAACTCGATTTCCCGAGCCTACCGTCGCCAGCCGCCGAAAAAGGAAGAAAAACGAGTAAAAAGTGAGAAAAAACGAAGTTTGGCCGAGCCCAGGCTATATATAGCCGGCAGGGTTACGGCCGTAACCGACAGTGCCTTACGGCCGTAACTCGGCCCTTACGTCCGTACTCGGCAGGCCTTACGGCCGTAACCGCATTCGTCAAAAAACCAGTCCAGCAACTGTCGGGCACTTACGGCCGTAACTGGCACACATTACGGCCGTAACCGGCCTTCGTCCGGAAGATGCCCACCGCCCGTACGGCCGTACCCGATCACACTTACGGCCGTAACTAGAGGTGCCCAAAACGACCCAACCCGCCGGGTCGACCACGACCGGACCGGTGACCGTGCAAGACCGGACGGCCGGCCGTGCGACCCGTAGAAATTTTAAAAGGCATTTTGAGAATAACCATGCCTCGGTCCACGGAGAACAAAAGTCACAAAGTCAACTCAACTTCCAACCTTCTACTGGAGCCGGGCCAGACGGCAATCAAGGTATGTCTGAATCTCAACTTTATAAATATAATGAAAAAATTGCTAGAGAACAAATGGCAAAATTATGTGCACAAGAATCTTTACCTTTTAATTTTGCGGATAGTACGGGTTGGGAATACAGGATGCAAAATGCCTATAATCCTGCTATTAAAAGAATTCCACGTACCACAATGACTAGACAAGTAGTATACTTAGCCAAACAACATAAACTTGCACTAGAGCTTATTTTAGATCTATAAATCATAGAGTTTCTTTAGCTGCAGATACTTGGGCAGATTTTAAACAAAAAAATGATTATATGGGAATAACTATACACTGGATTGATGAAAATTGGAACTTAAACAAAAGATTACTTGCGTTTAAAAAATTTAATTGTACACACAGTGCAGATATTATAGCTAGAGCAATTATTAAAATTTTAACTTTTTATTGCTTAAAAGATAAAATTTTCACAATTGGTTTTGATAATGCTAGTTCTAATACTGCAAGTGTACCAACATTAATACAAGCTTGCAATCCTGTTTTAGCGGGTCGATTATTTCATACTAGATGTATATGTCATATTCTAAATTTATGTGTACAAGATGCATTAAAATTTGTAGATGAGGCAATAGAACCAATTAGAAAATGTGTCTTGTTTTTACATAATCGCACTAAGTTAGCTAGACAATTAGTAAAATTTTTAAAGTCAAAACAAATTCAACCCAAATTTTTTACTCCAGACGTCAAACATAGATGGAACTCAACTTATGAGATGTTAAATTCAACTAATGAATATAAAGAATTATTGTGTGAATTTTTTGATACGTATTTTCACGTAGAAGGATTTTATTTATTGCCAACGTATTGGGATGAAACTAAAGATTTAATAAAACTATTAAGGGTTTTTGAAAATGCAACTAAAGATTTAAGTGGTTGTTATTAGCCCACGTCTCCTAAAGTTTTATTTCATTGTTGTTTTATTGTATCTGAAATGGATGCTTGTAGTAAATCCGAAAGATTATCGAATGCTATTTACAATATGTGTTTAAAATGGCTAAAATACTTTAATCGTATTCATGATGTTTTCTTGATTAGTGGTGTTTTATCTCCCGATTTGAATTTAGCTCAAGTAGAACAATTCCTTGAAATATATTATAATATTCTTAAAAATTTGGGTTTTCCTAATATTGAGGATAGTGTTGAAAGTCAAACTTTATTTGAAAATATTCCTGACGTTGAACAAGTAAAAATTGATTTGAAAAATAGTTTAGAAACTGTTTTTTCTGAATATTCTTCTAAATACGGTGATAAGATTCAAACTCAAAAAACAAGAACTAAGACTACAAATACATTTAACATGGAATTGAGAACTCCCACTAACCCATTTCAACAACAACTCTATAATATAGCAAGAAATAGGGGTGGTAGTAACGTCGGTCAAAGAAATGACCTTAGTAGATATTATGCAACTAGTTTTGTGCCGGAGGATGACAATGCAGGTACCTTTGATCTGTTGGATTGGTGGAAAAGAAGGGGAACCGAATTTCCCATACTTTCCATTATGGCACAAGAAATTCTTGAAGTGCCGCATCCATGATCCCGTTGAGAGTGCTTTTAGTGAAGGAGGCTATATGCTGGACGAGCGGAGATCCCGAATGACGCCAAAAAATCTCGAGGCTCAAATGATACTTAAAGACGCAACAAAAGCCGAGTTACGAGATCAAGAAAATAAATGGGATGACCTATTAGCGGACCAAGATGCCTATCAAGAAGGCACTACCGAAGGAGAGTCTAGTCAAATGAGTCAAACCGATGATCAAGACGACGACGACATCGACTTCGACTAAAGGTAAGTAAGGTAAGTCAGGTAAGTAAAGAATTACGTAGGGCTTTGATTCCTCACGAGGATACGTAGGCAATTTAATTTTAAGTGAAAACTTAAAATTAAATACAAGCCCATTTTTTTTAACTCTTCTCAAGTAAAAGAACTACGTGGAGCTTTGATTCCTCACGGGGATACGTAGGCAATTTAATTTTAAGTAAAAACTTAAAATTAAATACAAGCTAATTTTTTCAAATGATTTCCTATTTCACTTATAGTTATTTTTCGTGTATAAAATGATAACAAATAAAAGTTTTATATACATTTAAAAAAAAAAAAAAAAGACGGGTCGACCCGTGACCCGATGGGTCGAACCCGGACCCGGACCCATGTCCGACCCGTCGACCCGCCAACCCGTACATTTCATATGTGCGGGTGGGGTCCGGGTCCTGTCCTGCCGACCCGGCGACCCGGCGGGTCCGACCCGGACCCGAACCCGGACCCGTGGTTGGGCACCTCTAGCCGTAACTGACACACATTACGGCCGTAACCGGCACCTTACGGCCGTAACTAGGCCAGGCCAGGCCTTGCTCCGGCCATGACTCGGTCGTGGCCACTCCGACGGCCCGGACGACCTCGAAACCCGAACCTGAGTAAAAATTGGAGATACGGTTATGAAGTACTCGCAAAGACGAATCAAAGCGCTAAGAGAACACACGATTCCGACCACCCGAAGTGTCGGAATTCGACAACGGAAGTAATTACCCCAAACTTTGGGAAATTACGAAAATGGCCCAAAACGTCCGAAAATCACGATACGTGATCGAAACACCGAACCAAAGCTCGCAACATGAATAATAACATTAAATGAACTTACGAGAAACTCGAAACAACAGTTTCGGACGAGATTCGCAAGAATCGAGCTCAAGTGCGAAAAAGTCGCCAAAAGACACGGAACTCAACAAAACAATACCGAAACGAACTCGGATGACAAAAAGTGCAGAATTAATCATTCTCAGAATGACGAAACGGTCATGAGTGAGTCGTCAAAACGGACTTCCGCCAAAAAAAAAATTACCGGAAATCGAAATTACGGGTATTACAGTTTCGTCCCCGAAACCTACACAACGAGAACGAAGTGCTGGAATAGCAACCTTCCCGGCCATATCCTCTTGGTCCCGCATCTGATCTCCACGACTAACTATACCGCGGTCACGACCGAATCCTCTGTCCCTAGACATACTAAGCGGATTCTCACTCGATACGATGGCACAACTTCGCGAAAATAATATGCTAAAGTACCAACCCAGCACGACATAACACATAAGGTAATTGATAACAACTAAATAAGAAAATCCACGAGGTACCCTTTTAAATGATTTCATTTGGACATCCTTGGATTCGTGTGCTATTCAAAATAAAACCTTGAAAGTATTTTTTTGTACCTCGGTTTGTTTCATCAAAACTCGTAAACGACGGACTTTAACCGTCTCATTTGACATCACTTGCAAAACAATTTTTTTTTTAACATCATCATTATAGAGTGATTCAAGATCACGCACGATAACTGACTCAGTATATAAAACTTTTCTAAACCCGAGTTTGAAGTTTTAAATCGAGTAAGATTCTTTATCTTCCACAGTATATTGTTGAAAATAAAAATTGTATTGATTTTTGAAAATAAAGATTTTATGATGTGAAAGATTTCTGAAATCATGTACTCGGATTATTTGAAAATACAACAATACGTCAAAAATCATTTCGAAAATCCTCTCAACACTACACAAAAATCAACGACGGTAATATTTTACAAAATGTCTACATGTACTTTAAAACAACTCTTTCAAATACCGTCGAGGTTTTATTTGAGAATATGAGGCCGGCTTGCCAATTCTAAATAATTTTCAAAGTACGCACAGAGCCGCCGATTAATCGAATCGTCGAAACTTTATGAAATTTTCAGGGTGGCGTTTTCGAACACACACACAGCAGACATAATTTAAACAAAATCAATTATCACCTAGCGCTACAAAAAGTCCTAACACTTATTCCCACACAACAGTTGCATCGCTAGACAACACACATAGAATACCGTCGAAGATGATTGACTGCAAAACATAGACCTGACGGCTAAAAATGCGGTTCCATAGCCTTTGCCCATGCTGATTAGCGCGCGCTACAACAAAGATTAGCGTGCGCTAAACATGCCACGTTAGCGCACGTTAGCCTCGTACCAAGCCTGCGCTAACTGCTCTAATCGACAACACGATTGCAAACATATATGAGGTAATACTAGACTCGAATGTTACAAATAAGTAACCACATACGAGTCTAAATGTCATCGACTCACATAATTATAACATCTCACAAGCAACCACCAAAAGAAAATCATTCTACAAAAACGAATTTTTTTTCCCTCCATTGGAGAACATTTTAAAAATTTACGACTCCCCGAAAGCCTTTGGAAAACTTAAAATTCCAAGGTTGTTACTCTTGCAAGAAAAACAGTTCATACAAGGATACATTTAGCAATATCATTCTTCATTCTAGCACAAAACGGGAATTAACAAATATATGTCACTTACTCACGATGCACCTTCAAATACTAACTACATACCACAGAATCACACAGGCTCGTATAGCTCGTGGTACAACCTGTAGTAGGGAGACTTACATCCACAGATCGCACGAAGATGATGGCTGCACCCTGATACTAATCACGGCCGACATTCCAAACAACGCGTCGCGACACGACATCAGTCAAACTCAATCTGACAAGACAAGACCCAACAATACACGACTGGACCCGACAGCCTAGGTTTCCGCAACCTAATCTCTGATACCATAAATGTAACACCCCCAGATCGAACCGGGAATATTACACGCTGCAGACCCTCTCCGTGAGGATCCACCAGGCTAGACATCAAAACAACACATAACATTACATACCGACGAATCAAAATAACGAACCAATAGACCGATTTGGTCTTTCGTCACTGACTTACAAATCAGAATACATAAACTCATCCAGACTCATACCCACGCAAGGGTAAAATACTTGCAACAACAAACAATAAGACAGCGGAAAAGACAATACAATGGACTCCGACTAACTGAACTCAAAACTGGCCTTCGTGTGATTAGTATCATTCGTCTTTCATCATCCCTCGTACCGATCCTGTGTCTTGCTCCCGAAAACCTGCATGTACCTGGACACAATACAGATATCCACCCCCCGATTACTCGGGGGTTAGCAAAACTCCACTGTTTCGCTAGTGCAAGTATAAAGTGCAAAAACGAGCCATACACAACACATTCCGAGAATACAACGAAAGACTTCCCGAGGTATATTTAGTTAAAAATAGTTCAAGTCTTGAAAGTAGAAATGAAGTAAGTAAGCACTTTGAAAACACTTCCAAATCTCGGGAGTTTTGAAAACATTTGAAATTGAAAAGTTCTTAATTCCTCGAAAGTCATTTAGGGTCACATCCCCAAAGTTCATTTTCCAAAATGAAAATCCGTTAACAAAACGCGGGGTCCACGACCCAACCATTACGGTCACAAAACACAGGGTCTACGACCCGATCATCCACTTCAATTCACTTACAAGTGCACATTACACATAACACATTAATCTTATGTCATTCTATCCAAGCACCAAGACTCGATAGATAATGTCTCTCGACCCCGAGCGCAAAGCATTGTGATACTCCGGACAATATCACAATTAATCATCAAAACATCAACATCAATATCACAGAAACCACACTTGGTAACCCGTGGCCATACCCATTAGTATCGGCCCCCAGAGGCTCCGTCGGACCGTCCCTAGGTGGGAAACCACTTCCGCGGCCGTACCCATTAGTATCGGCCCCCAGAGGTCCCGTCGAACCGTCCCCAGGTGGAAGAACATCAACACACGCACCCAAGTCCACTTCCGTGGCCGTACCCATTAGTATCGGCCCCCAGAGGCCACATGCCATTGTAACACCCCAAACTAGGCGGATATTACAGTGCCGTGGACCCCCGACTGGGACCCACCAGGCGAATGAACATGAATGAATTACACAGGTAAATGTAGTACCGAACCACATTACAACATCAATTACTCCGATGAGGAGTTTTATACAACACATCCAGGATAATACAGAATACATGTATATTTTATATGGAGATAAAATATACAACACTGAGCGAAATGAGTATTTAAGCGGAATGTCTGCAGCGGAATAAATGAAGAAAACATAAATGATGAATAGTAGGGCCCCCTACTAGTATCACTGGACTCCTCGCCGTCACCGTGCTCTCCCGTGCTTTAGCCTTGCCATGACACGAAAAACAATATCCCCAACGGGCCGATTTACACAGAACAACAATCCTCAAGAGTTGAAAATACACAATCATGAGTTATCTATAGTTATGAAATATCCTGTCGAAACATACGCAATCAAACATGCTATATGAATCAACTAATGATACGGCTCAAAGGAATGGCGCCACACTACGTCCGGGATGGAAATGTGTCCGTGCACAAGCTACCAACGAGTATCGATCGAATACACGTGTGGTCTTGTACCTAATCAGTCTCACGAAGCCATCAACCCGTGTGCACAGTTCAATGTGAGGCCATCAACCAACACACGACTATAATGTGCCCGACATGAAAATCCTACACATACCAACCGGCACGCCAGTATGACCCGGAATGCCACAATATGACAAAAGTGACAACGATAATGAATAATGACTCACCAAGATTAAATGATGGTGAAGTGAATGACAGCTCAATGAAATGATTGGAACCGTCGTTCCTCGTGAATGAAGTAATTAATTGACAATTACAAGTTTTGAAACGGTTAGTACCTTATGAGTGAATTATGATTATGAATGAACAACAACAAAAGGAATGAATATCCTTTTAACCGAGTAAGAATTAACTTACTCAATACCGATGATAATGTCCTTCCACGAACAACGTCCTAAATGAAATGTCGGTCGCTCGAACAACCTTGAATAACAATAATTACCAACAACCGATCAACACACGAATCAAATATGATCATAACCGACCCAAACGTCGATACAACAATATCCGAACTCGTAGATGTACTCTAACGAAAACGTTGAGAATATCCTTCCCGTTGGTTAAAACCAAACCCAATTTATCGAACCAACTCCAACATGATTGATTCAAACCAGCAAAACATTATCAATGACATCAATAATCTCATAGAAATCCACAATTCAAGTTTATAATAACGACAATCGGAAATCCCCAAAATAACCGAAGTCAACCCCAAGGGTTCTTGAAATAATTCCGAAAATAACCATTAAATCCGTAAGAATATACTTATCCAAGGTAGATAATCCATATCTAACATATTCCAATGATAATCCAAGCTTACACGAAGAAAACGGGAGGAAAAACCCAAAAATCCGAAATTCTAGATCCAAGAGATTAATACCTTTGATTCGATGTGATGAAGATGATGAAATGATGATTAATCCGAAAGATGAGCTTGAAGATGATGATTGATGAATACACCTCGAAGAATCCTCTCCGAATCGCTCGAAATCGCCCAAAATTACCGAAGGAATGAAATGAGATGAATAAATGACGAACTCTGACTAAATTGTCCAATTTATAGCCAGTCCAGGTTAGCGTGCGCTAGCCTTTGTGCGTAGCGTGCGCTAACGAGTAATTTGGGTAGTCCAGTACCCACTGTCCGAACACGGTAGCGCGCGCTACGTACCTTTTGTAGCGTGCGCTACGACCACACTACTAGCGTACGTAAATGCTCATAGTTAGCGTGCGCTAACGAATAATTTGATGCCCAGTACTGGAATCCAGAAACTGCCTGTTCTCTGATCTGACCTCGATAGCGTGCGCTACAACCATTATTTAGCGTGCGCTATAGTATCGATTGCGTACGCTAAAAACAACACATAGCGTGCGCTAAGAATTAATCTAATGCAGTCCAGTAGTCACTGGACTCAACCTGATCTGTCCTTAGCGCGCGCTACACCACATATTAGCGTGCGCTACTACAACTCACTAGCGCGCGCTACTTACCATTCGTAGCGTGCGCTGCCTGCTTATCACTGCAGTCCAGTACCTTCTGGACTGCAGCCAGGGTAACCTTAGCGTGCGCTAAAGCTGAGTGGTAGCGTGCGCTACCTATACCCAATTAGCGTACGCTAAAAGGAGTATGTAGCGTGCGCTACTCCACACGCACAGCTCGCAACGAAAATGACAATGATGATAAACACGGCACGAAACTCCAATCAGATTAGTGATGAATGACGATTGATACAAGATACAATTACTCTGAATGATGAATACCATGACTGAATATGAGTGACAATTGATCAATAATGAATGAAATGACTGAGTATCAATTACTGAATGATAAATACTGAATGATAATTACCGAATTACAACTGGGTATTACAGCCATCCCCAGGTGGAAGAGTAACAACTCACAGGTTACAAAACCACGACTCTCAAAGGTCAAACACACAAAATATATATAGTCGAGGTACCTTGCTAGAATGGCCAAATTATCCAACACGTACTCACGACCCAGAACTATATCAATTCACAAGGGAGCACAAGATCTCAACAGCACCGAATGACACAACCAATATCACCAAAAACTCACATATTCATCCATAACCACGGGACTCCAAGCACATAATTTGACAAGAGAATTACACTACATTTACCGACGCCATAATCATACATAATGACATCACACGAAAGTAAGGTGATCCTATACTCGAAACTAGCACACATAATCAACTAAGCATATTAATTCCCGACCCACACGGGTCACCTTTACGAAAACCATGATGGTAACTACACCGATTCTTTTGAAAAATGATTATAAATATTTATTTAGCACATATCGACACTTAGCAACCATTATATCCACAAAACACGTAATGTATGGGCAAGATACTTGCCTCGATAATCGATACCGGACACTCCTACAATCACGGCTCAGTCGGGACACCACGAACACCTACGATTCTCCGGCGAAGGAAATGAATACACCCACGATCGAGAAGCTTGAATAAAGCGACGAACGGAAGGGTTCCGACTCGAGTTATTCACAAGAATTCGACCCTAACAACATATAATCAATAAATCATCGATCATACGAGGAAGAATAATCATAGAACGCCCGAAAACCCCTTTATGATATTTTACCGGACACCTTCAAGGCGTCGATCAAGAACTCGACCAAAACAACGAATCGATACGATCCAGCCATGGAATAACAAGGGAAACGATACAATACATCTAAATAATCATCAATCCATCACAATCCTAAGTTAAATCGGATTAAACGGACAAAAACGAACAAAATACCCAAAATCCCCAAAATTAGATTTCTAGAAAATCTGACCTGATTCGGTAGATCGAATGATGTTATAGGATGGATGATTGATGATATGAACTCCAAGACTTCATGGATTGATTGTCCAACAATATTTTTCCATGATTCCCACACCTCAAGCCGCGGAAGACAAGGAGGAGAATGAGAAAATGAATGAAAAACACGCTGCCAGGCCTTAAATAGGCTGACTGCACAGTGTGCCGCGGCCCAGCCAAAGTGTGCACAGGGCCAAAATTTCCCCCAGTGATCGGCAGACCACTCTGTGTGCCGCGGCACAGGGCCAAAATTGCGCCCAGTGACTCGGCAGTGTGTCGCGGCCCTGCCGGCATGTGCCGCGGCTCATAGTACAGACGGGTCGGCCAGGACAATTGCAACACGAGTGTGCCGCGGCCCGGACGGGTGTGCCGCGGCAGTGTGCCGCGGCCCTGCCGGCCTGTGCCGCGGCTCACGGTACAGGCTGCTCGGCCAATATTGGAAAATGAGTGTCTGAGCTATTTCGACCATAACTCTCTCGTACGGATTCCGATTGACTCGCCGTTTGAACCATTGGAAAGCTAATCTGATGCTTTATCACATTGTAAAGTTTCAGAATTATTGGACTTTATAAGCGCCGGTGGTGATCTTTCAAAGTCGACCAAAATGCACAAAAACGATACTCCTCGACAAAACAATAATTATTGCACATGCAACGGAACACTAACGGACAACACCAACGATCCAAATCGAAAACGAACACATAACAAAGCAAGACATACTATTAGCTCGACTTACACAATGATAAGTCGTACCCTACGAACACCACAACATGGTACATCGTGTTGTACCCAACATAGGGGAAAATCTCAAGAAATTGCCAACAGAACGAAATGAACGGCGCAATCGACAAAAATTCAAAAATAACCGGAACCGAGAATCTCGGGTATTACAGGGTATTACACATGTCACCAACGTGTGCGGAATCCTCAATAACACATGTACGATCATGTACCTAATTAGTCTCATAGAAGTTCATCTCCCATGCAAATTTCAACTTGAACTACTACACATGACTATATATGTCCGACTAAAAATTCTACACATTACCAATTGGCATGCAAGTATGACTCAAGACAAACTAATAAGAACCAACAATTTAATAAGGATCAAGAAAAATTGAATATGAAGGTTATACAACCCTAACAAAGGTAACACAAAGAACCCACAACTACTTTTTCTCATGGAATGAAAGATCGAGACGATTGACAATATCACCTCAACATGAATCATAATTCATAAAGCATAAAATAATGTACGTCATATGTATAACATACAAAAGAAACATTATCCTCATAACCAGAAAAAAAATTAACTTGCCTCAATACCATCGTCGGAGATGTTCCAACATGCACAAGACATCCCTCCACAAATCAACAACACTCGATAAAACTTGAGTGAAACACAATTCATCGATAACAATGTCTGAAAACCAAGTCTCAACAATTGCAATGTCCTGTTACCGTAGATAAGGCAACCCAACAACTCCAAACAATCTATCCCAGTACATTATAATGATTGATCAAGTTATTTATAAATAATCTTCAAAGGTTTTCAATTACAATTCATTTAATCATTGTAGAATCCCTCAACAACAATTAAATTCTGAAGATTACTCATAATATTGTCACGAATCCAAATTAAGATAATAATCTAAAAGAATGTAACAACTCAAAGTTGAATTCCTCAAGTTCAAAACTCATTTTAAAGATGTTGTTCCAAAATAATGCTCAAAACTCAAGGAATAATCATACCCATGTCATAATCATATATATATAAACCCATATATATCATGATTATAACTTAGAGAACAATATAATCCATTCCAAAATAAAATATAAGTTGAAGAACAATGACCTCTTGAAGAATCAAATGATTTTCAATAGTTTAATCCATTTTCAATCGCTTCCCAAGCTCCATTCCATGAACATTCAAGTGTTTGGATGTCAAGAACCTCTCTTGAAAGTTCTCTCTCGGTAGGAAAATAAAGGAGGATGACAAAATGAGCAAAAGTCTTCACCTGCAATTATAAGTACTAATATCTATTACGGTCGTAACTCTACCACATACGGACATAACAACCATAATATACGGTCATAGCATCACCATGTACGAACATATCTTGCTCAGCTGGCATCTACTCAAAGTCAACGACTACACGACTGTATCTCATCATGTTACTGTCCTAACTCCTCAACGTTCGGTCGTAACTCCTAATGCATACGCCTATAATACTCATATGTCTAAAAATGTTGTATCCAAGTTTTTCCAACATACGGCCGTAATCCCGACAAAATATGATTGTATCAGTCATATATGCGGTTGTACCTAACACATACGTCCGTCTCCAAACTATTGTCGAGCAAAAACCCGTACGTTCCTGACCTCTATAGATGATTGTATACAACCAAAGTACGATCTTAACCTTTCCTCTAATGGTTATATTTCCACAATGTACGGTCGTATGGCATTCTCGTCAGAACCATCATACGAACATCCACAACACGGTCGTACCAACATGAATATATGGTGGTATCATTGTGTTACGGCTGTAACACTCGCTAGTTACTGCCATAACTGGCCTGTCAAAAATCCAACTGCTCGATTACGAAAGTATGAACACGTGAACGAACAAACATCAATTGAATACAAAATCAAATGCATGGTTCGAAACAAATACATACAATACAATGGTACAAATTTGAAAAGTAATGTCCAAGTATTACACTACACTCCCCTACTCATACTCCTATTAATAATCATGTTTCCAGGAAATGGAATCAAGAAATTGATGAGTGCTTTAGAGACACCGATGAACATGCAATGGGGCCTCCACCTCGAGCTCAACCACCATCGGCATTGAAATTCAATATTTTCTTGTAACACTTAAAAAGGTAATGGATCCATCCACCAGTTTTAATATGAAAAAGTCTCTTGCAACTATTGTGTTAGTATGTACAAATTCAAGCTAGGTGGAGGTTACGGGACATTTAAAACCACTTATACCACAGGCATCCGGATAAATTTGGAACTGGGGGAACAAAAATACAACTATTAGGATTCTCGGCGGCTGGACTTCCCATCAAGGTTCGTCTTCTCCAATATTCTGAAGCTACTACTAGAAAATAATTAGCTAAATATGTATGTTGTATGTATCTTCCTTTTCACCACGCTGATAATAAAGTAAATAAATTTTTTTGTCAAATTAGTTTTTATCCCACAGGTAAAAAAAGTTTATGTTATAAAGGTACTCGTGATATTAGAAAATTAGTTGGTGAATTTAAGTTGACTTTAATGAATTTGTTAAGTGTCAATTTGTTCCGATGTTTGGGGCAATCATTGGCAAATAAGCAATACATGGGAGTTACACATGTTTAAGAATATTGCATTTAGAAAGACTAGCAGCATGTACAAAAACGTTTAATTGCATATATAGAATTTAATGTGGAGCATATCAAAGAAAATATTTCGCATAAGATTCATACTATTTTACAATAATATGGTTTAGCTAAATAAAAATTCAATTTCGTTCGATAATGCTATTGCTAATATGGCTAGCTTGAGATCTCTTAAAAACATTTGACAATCATCTATTGGTGGTAAAATTTCTCGTACGTGTATTGTTTATTTCTTAATGATGGTCTTACATGTGAGACCCCCGCCTTATAAGTAATTGTTTCGGATGCAAAGACAGTTTTTTGAATATTTATAAAGAATATGGATATATCATTAGGTCTTTATAATATGAGCATCTTCACCGTTACCCCTAAATAAAGAGATATATAGTCAATTTAATTCAAATATATAAATTAAAATTTTGAATTTTAACTTTGAATATTTGAAAGTTCAAGTTCAATTTCTTTCAACCCTCCCCCTTCCCCCTCCCCCAACCCAAGGAAAAAGAAAGAAAATATTTGAACTACGAAGACTTTGATTTCTAAAAATGAAATACGTAACCAACTTACTTTGAATATTTAGTCTCCTTCCGACCACTACTTTGTTGATTCGTCTACCTTTCAACAGAAAAAAGACTAGAAAAATAGTTCTAAAAAATATGTCAAACCAAATCAGAACCGGCCAGTTCCGAACGGGATCGAAAAGAATCCAATAGTTTGGATACCTCTACCCTTATGTAGACCCATAAATTTACCACACGACATGAAAACACAACACGAAAACGATACGAAAATTAGTGTTTGTGTTTGCATTTTGAGTATACAATACAAAAATACACGAACACGAAAGTGCACGACCGAAATTTAATGTCGATTTTGTGTTTACCCTTTGTGTACACGACACGAGGTACACGAAACAAACAAATAAATAAATAAATAAATATAATATTTTATAACATAATTTTAAATTTTAAATTTAATTTTATATAAACATACCTTTTATGAATTCTGTTTGTAGTAAGCTTTACAATTCGAAAATGTATGAACTTTCATAATTTCGTGTAAACATTCGTATTTTTGTTGCCATTTGTTTCGTTTCATCTACTAAAACATATAAAAATAATATTAAAATATTAAAATTGTTATTTTATAATATTTTAATATTTATTTTATATTATATGCCTGACATGAAAACACAAAACGACACGAATGTGCACAATACATTTCGTGTCGTGTATAAATTTGGACTTTTGGTACAGAAAACACGAAAGCACACGACACGTAAGTACCCTTAAATTCATGAATGCAAAATAAAGGCTCAAAGGTAGCAGTTGAAATTATTCATAATCAATGCTGCTGCTCTCGACAACTTTGTTTTCAGAAGCTCCTAACTTGATACGGGAATATGCAGTAGTTGAAAACAAGTTTGATGTGTCAAACATGCATGAATGGATTTAAAAGTTATTTCTACACGAAAATGTAGCCAACTTAACAAAAAAAATCCAATGTATCGAGAAGAAAGGTGATGTCTACGTCAAAAAAATAGCACAAAACCCCATTCTTACTGGATTTCAAAATGACGAGTACTCAACAAACTCAAAAGTTGGCTTAGCTTCATGAAAGTGATTTTCAGGACATCAGGATTTTCTTCAAACACACCACACACACACACACAATTCACTTGGATATTAGTCAGAAGAAATAATTTCCTCCGAAACATCCAATATTTCCTCAACTTCCACTTCTTTAGCCTCATATTCCTCTTCTTGGTCACTGGCTTCCCCATCACCTAGCTTGTGTCTCTCCAACTTATCTTCTTCGTGCAATCGTTTCCATTCACCAACCCACCTATCCCACTCTTCCTTCAGCACCCTTCTCTTCTCACGGTCCTGCTCACTTAGCAGCATGGAAACATCTTGATCTTCTACTTCATACTTCTTGCTGTATTTCTTCAAGTTTTTAGCTATCTCTTCTTCCTTCTCAGGGCTCAAGAAAGATGGGGGCCTTGGGCGCCACAAGAACTGCATAATATCAAATGTCAAATAAGAGAAACACATATTGCCATTGGCATCTCGTTTACCCCATTCAAATTAGTAACTAATCTCATGAGTTGATTGCCCACAAGATGAAGGAATTAACTTACCTGGAAAAAGCGATCTCTGAGTATTTTGTATAGCAATTTGCCATTAAAAGACCAGACACTGAATCCATTTTCCATCTCATGAACAGATGTAACCGCAGTCGCAACATACCTAAAGAGAAAAATACAAAATACAATATTGGACAAGTTGATCAACCAAGTAAACATGCACCAGATCAACTACTTATATATTAAAAATAAAAACAAAATCAACCTTTAAAAAGCAAGAAGGGAAGAAAATCGCAAAAAACAATGTCTCAACTGTTCAATACGAGGTATCATATTTAAAGAATAATCTCCAAATTATAACTATTACCTTCCGGTTGGATCCCATTCCACATCTGTCGCCATGAAATGCTCGTCTTGTGCCATAGTCTCAAGCTCATCAACATTGAAAAATTCCAGTTGCCCATTGAAGCCTTTTAACCCAGCAAGTATAATAAACCGGCCGGCTGGTGACCAGTAAAGAGCATTTGCTTGCTTGCCCTTAAGAGTAGTGAGTTTTGAAACACGTCCAGTGTTACTACCACTGCGCATCGTGTAGAAACTCACATCAGGCCTTGGGCCATCACCATGGATAACTGCAAATCTGTGACCTTTTGGCTCCCACGAAAATGCTACAATTTTATCATTTTTATTTTCAAGCTCCAGAACCTCAATGGGTATGTCCCGTTCTTTGATCCTAAAAAGCTCAAAGCCAGTATATGTGCTCTTCTTGGTTTTTGTGTATCGATCAACTTTAACAGCGAGGTAATCTCCATTACTTTGCCAGTACATTTTACAATCACTAACACTAAAGAGATTTTTTTGCCTCAACTCTTCTTTGCTTGGGATTTGCACAAGACTTACCTGGTAATAGGATATAGAGGAATAAAAAATATCTCCTCAGAGGCAGGAAAAAAAAAGGGTAGGTTTTGAGCTTACTCTTGCAGGTTGATTTCCTCCACCCATTTCGGGAACAAAGAGTGCAAGAATGGGGTCTGTAGGCGACCAGCTGAAGTCGGCGACATTTTCAACCTTAATAGATTTTTTGTCAACTAGAGTAAAGGTTTCAGTTTCATACACAGAGACGACATTTTTTCCTATCCTGGCGAAGTACTTATCATCTTTTCCACCACACCATCTGAAGAAAAAAACAGTTTCAATCCATTAAAAAGCATCAAAATCTAATCCAAAGATACAGAACTTCCCCCTCTCACTACATTCTACTCTCGCGGAGTGACTATATATCAAGAAAAAGAGGAACTGAGGGGATATGAACATCAAATTGCATAACAAATCACCTGAAGACAGGCCAAGACACACCGCTAACACCTCCAGTTCCTCCAATGGCAAATTCATCTGCACTCCCTTTGAAATCTTTCATAACTTCTCCAGTTCTCACACCAAAGATGTTCATCACAACTCGCTAAAGAAATCCATTTCAATAAAACAATGGAAGTAGTAATGTACAGCAATAACATAAAAATAAAATATATAACTTTTACATGAGTATCACGAGGATTGCTCGGCTCATGGCTGCTGTAGGTCACCAGAAATCTTTCACCAGGGGAAAAATCAATCAGTTTAACCTGCATTTCACACTTGTTAAGCTAAAAACTAGAGTCGAGATATTGCTCTATGTAGCACCAGACGCAAAAATCAACCTGGGGATGTTTATAACGCATCAGACGGTTAAAAGTTGTTGCACCACCCCAAACTTGAGCACCTTGCTTGTGTACGGTGGCCAAGTAAGTCCCCAGTGGCGACCACTGCACAAAACTTTCTGTCCAGTACTGCACAAATGGGACATAGTTAAGTAGGTAAAAGTTGGTTTTACAAAGAAAGCATTAGGATTCATGGTTCTAAAAAGCACATGGTTGTAAACACTATTCTCCTAAAATAAGAACATTACCAGTGCAAGCACAAAAATGATCGTGCTTGGACACGCGAATAAGTACAGAACTAAAGCATTAAGCTCAGATACCTCTCTTCTATGGACAAGGTCGGTCTTTAATTGTCTTGCATCATTCCACAAAACCTCGGTGTCCAACCCGGCGCGAATCACAAATTGATCTCTGGCTTTTTCATCAGTGAGCCACTTTTGCAGATTCTCCTGAAAAATATTGACAAGAAACTCTATAGAAAATGAAAATGGAAATTGGTAAACGTAAGGAGTAATTTCATTTTTTCTCTTTCTGATTCCTCCAGCTCTGGAACCATGGTTTATTTCCTTTACGTAAGTGAGAGAGAGTGGTGGAGTGTGCCAACCCCAGGAGTATAAGGCTTGGTTTCTGGAGGTGCCCACTCCTCTGGAACTTTCATAAACTTCTCAATGTCATCAAACATGCTAACAGCAAAAATGTGAGATTTATCCAACTTGTATGACTTTGTTTTCTCCTTCGCTAATTCAGCTTCCTGCATAAGAAAACAAATGTGTTCAAAACCCTGACAGCCTTATATCATATTAGAATCTACAAATACCATAATTTATACTTCCAACATTAAAAGGGTGGCCAATAGATTATACGCATTCTATACATTACGTTTCCAGTTGATTCTGATATTTTATCCCTAGCGAAATATTCCATCCATAAACTGAACAAGTAAACAAGAGGGAAACTTCAACAGTTCAAATCACGCAGGACCAAATAAATATAAGAGACGATTAGAACTGTAGAACGTTGCTGTTCTTATATATATATATATATATATATATATATATATATAAGGGGTGGGTTCGGGTGAGAATGCAATTTAAGTTAAGAAATAAGAATGAATTCCATCCATAGATCTTGATAAATGGATGGCTTAGATTTATTCTCACAAAAATTTGATGCATATAATGCAATATTTTAATGCATCGGTATTTTGATGCATATAATGCATAATTTAATGCATTGCAATTTTGATGCACGAAATGCATATATTTCATGCATAATTAGTAGAAAACTCATGCATATTCGCAATTCGCAGATAAGAACCATTCTCATTTGATCATATATATATATATATATATATTATATATATATATATATATATATATAGAGAGAGAGAGAGAGAGAGGATCAAGAGTAAACTTTGTCCACTCTTATCTATTAGATTAATCAATATGGAAAGTTCAGATGTAACTGAGGCTTAATGCTAACTACAAGCGTGAGATTGCTAGAGGTTATAAGAAGGGAAATTTTGTCCCAACACAAATAATTTAACTTCATTTAAAATACATATTTCTTATCCATAAGATTTAAGGTGCATATTGGGTTCTTAAAAATATTACCAAAAAAAATATTATTTTTAGTTTAAAAGTTGAAGTCTGTATTAGCACCATATTTGTTCTATAATAAAACTGTAATAAGTCTATATTAGTAGTACAGTCAAAACATTATAGCACCGAAAATCTGTAAATACAAACTGGAAAAATTAAGGTTTTGATTGTCAAACCATAAAAAAATTATATATGATACACAATTGCATTACACTCGTAGAGAAATAGCAATGGAGATGGTTAGAATAAGTTTGGAGCAAATAACAATGTTCCAACCATAAGAGCAATGTGATAAGTTCAAATTAGAGGCATCATAAGTACATAATAGCAGTGTAACAAGTTCAAAATAGCAGTACACACTGATAATTTTAAGAAACCGAGCGAGTAAAGTGAGTATTTGATCATCAAATATTCATGTAGCAGTATATATCACATATAATAGTAGTGTGATAAGCTTAATATTGCCGTATGCCAAACACATAGTAGCAATGCAATAGCTCATAGTAGCAGTGTACGATTGCCGTTTTAATGTGTAATTCGACTATAAACTATTACACCGCTAACATGCATTGAGTATACTTAAAATATACACTCATTACAGTGTTTAGATTCCAAGCATGTTATCTTTTATTCAAAAATATTTAGTGTAATATTTTCAGTGCTGCTATTATACAAATGCACTGCTTATATAGACATACAGGGCTTATATCGACATATTACATTGTTGCTATTATACAAATATAGTGCCCAGTCGCTTTTTTTTTGGAAATTAATAACGATTTATTTCCTTACATTTTTGTATGCAAGGTACATTTTAAATCGTAAATCATGATCTGATACTTTTTTCTAAAATGGATAACAAACGAGGAAGTAATTCTATTTTAAAGAAAGACAATTTGATATAAAATGACAAAAAAAAAAAAACATCCCTCTAATTCAAATAACTATAATAAAAGAGCCGACTTTTAGGCATTTATTTGATGGTATGGCACAATATACACCATCCTTAATTTTTTATTTATTGGTCATGAAACCATACTTGTATATATATACACACACTAAAACCAATCTGTATATTACCATATAACAAAAGAAAGACATCGCTTTCAAATCTCAATCTACTGAGAAAAATCTGATGCATATCCCCATACTCAAATTATGCATGGAAGAACTGTATAGCCAATATCATAACAACAAATAGGCAAAACCGCATGCGAAGGAAAAAAAGGTACATTTTTACCTGAGGGGTGTTATATTCAATAAAACAATATCCTCGGGTTTTCTGAGTGTCGGGGTTGACAGGCATCCAGAGTCCACCCTCCTTAATAACTCCAATTTGACTGTAGATTTTCCGAATTACCCCTTCCAACTTCTCAAATTTCTCTTTAGGCACCACTGGCAAATTATCCACAGCGATTATGTTCCCAAAACCCTCCTCGAACTCCAGAGATTCCTCTTCCTTCAAATCCTCATCATCACTAAAACACAATTGCCCCAGGCAAAACTCATCAATAAATAACAACTTCAAAAGCAAATGACCATAGAATCGTCTCGAAGATCTATACCTGGTGATGCCGAAGTCTTCGCCGGAGGGTAGATGAATGGAATCGAGATCGACAGAAGAGAGGTCGACATTGAGGCGGGCCGCAGTGGCTTGTATATTTTCCGTTGACATCACCTCGGCCATGACTGCTGACTGATAGATATACAAGCGTATAGATACGTCTATACGTGTATCTAAATAAGTCTTGAATCGAGAGAGCCAGCGGGAACGATGTGCAGGTAAAGTGTGCTTCAGCGGAGGGAGCGACGGACAAATGAGGAGTCTGCGATCGGTTTTTAGGGTTTTTAAGCTTCAGTGGACTGGGCTAATGTTTTACGATTAAGAAACAGTATTTTTTAAAGTTCTAAATAGATTGTTACAAAAAGCGTCCATTAATATTTTTTAGGCCCATGTCAAGTGGACTCTATTTTTTAGGCCCATGGCAGAGTTTTAAGAAATCGTTAAGTGGATGTGTGTGAGTGGAGAAAGAATAGTCGGAGAAAGGATCCCACTTTATTAAGTAATAAAGCAAGAGTAGAAGATAAAAAGTTCATAGTGAGGTAGTGTCCAAAAATAGATAGGACTAATGAGTTGGGACGAATCGAAATAACAAATTATAAATAATAAGTTGGGATGGAGGGAGTACTATTTATATTTTATTAGTGCAAATTTCGTGGACTCTTCCACGAAAATGATGATCGTATTTATCTCTTTAACCAAAAATTATAAAATATTGAATAAAAAATTGTTTTAAATATCATTGTGGCTATGTTTACATTATATCTTTCAATAATACAACTTGAAAATATTTTTTATTCAATATTTTATAATTTTTTAGTTAAAAATTTGAAAATATCATGTGAAAAAAGTCTTTTTAAATATATTGTAGAAATAATATAAAAACTTTTTTAACATGATATTTCAAATAGATTTTTCCTTTTGTGTCCATACAAAGAATCTCCGGCACTTTCTTTCTTTCCCTTTACTCTTGATATCTTCATGTAAAGTTGCCGCTATTGAATATTGATTTTGAAACATGTATTCTAATATTCTATAGCTTTTAAGTTGACTCTTATTATTACCATTTTAAAACAAACATCATTAGAATTATCTTCTTCGAAACTTAAAGAATTTTGTTCTTAAAAGAATCGAGTATAATTATTGGTACAGAGCACTTCGGGGATGAAAATATTAAAGATTTCGAGCGTTGAGAGGATCATTATCATAATTAACATTAATAATGCACTACAGTTCTAGGGGGCGTGATGGGGTGAGGCAGGACTCGTACAATATTGAAATGTTTTTTCTAAATGTTTTTTCTTGTTAGATGCAATACGTGGCGGTTGACGTTGGGTGATGTTGGACGGATAAAAAATGAAAATGCGCTCATCTGGTGAATTTGTTGTAAGGAGTTGAAATTGATATTTTAAACCGTCATGTCCCTCTATTTTACGTGCGAAGAATGATGTTAATTGGATAATAAGTTCATAAAACTAATATGAAAAATATTTATTGTGAAATAATGATTTAATTTTAAAAGTATGAAATTTTTAGAGGTAAGCTTATTAATTTACATATTCTCTATAACAATTTAATTTCATATCATAAAAATCGATGTGGACAATTAATTTAGAATGAATAATTGAATTTGAAAAAAACACAAACTTTAAAGATAAGTTTTAATAATTTACAACCCTCGTATGTTTAATTTAAAAAAAATGATAGGGAAAAAATATGTTGAATGAATGATTAATTTAAAAAAAGACATGTAGGATATTAATTAGTATAGGGAATAATTTTAACTGGATTATAAAAAAATATAATAATTGATATGGAAAAATATTTATTTGGTAGGAACAATTTAATTTTAACAAAAAAAAATGGAGTATTTCGAGGTAAGTCTTAATAATTTACATGTCTCATATAAAAATTTAATTTCAATTCCTAAAAATTGTTATGGAAAGGATTTAACTGACAAAAAAAGACATATATAATATTAACTGGACCGTAGAATAATTTTAACTAAATATAAACTTTTGATAGTGTAATTAATTAACATATGCTAAATGATTCAATTTGGAAAGAAAAGACACGTAAGAAATTAGTTGGAGTGAGGAATAATTTTAATTAGTTTGAAAGCAAAAAGACATGTAAGGAGGTGGGTATGGAATAATTTTAACCGGATAATATAGCCTAATTAATTAACATGTGTTAGATCATTTAATTTTTAAAAAAAGACATGTAGGATATTAGTTGGAATATGGAATAATTTTATGTGGATAATAAATTATTGATAGCCTAATTAGTAATATGTATTAAATTAGACCTCACCAATAATATAAGTCATATCTTTTTAGATACCAATCAATAAAAGATACAAGTTATTGATACAGCAAAGGCACCAATACTCTTAAAACTGATCAAAGCACAAATCTAGCCTTGGGCATGATTACTGCATAAGATGGAATGCGCGATATTGTGCAGCGATCATGGGCAAGGACACGATCGCTGCACACGGTGGAATGCGATCGTGGGCAAATAAACAATCGTTGCACATGGTGGGATGCGATCGTGTGCAACGATCGTGGATTAAGACACGATCGCTACACACAGTGGGATGTGATCGTATGCAGTAATCTTGTGCAGTAATTGTGGACATGTTAGATGTGCACGGAGTGGTGTGAGCAATAAGCCATGGAATCTTTTTTACTCAACTTGGAACGGTAAAAAACCCTCCACCAAGGCTCACAATTCTCTCTATTTATTTTTCTTCGTTTTTCAAAACAAAGTGTTCTCAAAATTATGGAACCAAAAATACAAGTCAAGATCTATAGTTTAGCACCAATAAGAAGTAGAACAAAGAAAACAATCATGCAGTAGTCGACCCCTTATGAGTCTACTTGTAGGCTTTTTGGACTACATTAGGAATCTTATGGAGGATTATGATAAAAGACTCCTAGCAGACCATCTTCTATATTAAGCATTTCTTAATATAATTAAGTTCACTAATCAACTTAATCCACTAGATAATTGACATTGCACTCATTGTCTAAATCCCAAATTATGCAATCAGACTTCTTTTTAAATTAGTTATTTTTCGTATTTAAGATAGCGAAATTCCATTAATTAATTTAAGCTACTGACGGCTTTAATTAATTAACTTATTATCTAATAGTACTCAAAACTCATTACTATATTAAAAATTAAACCACATGCGGGGTTTAATATAATAATCCCATTTGAGTTCCTCAAAGGGACATCATCAACCCGAACAAATCAGGACACAATTTGTAGCACATATAAATAATATTATTACACGAAATATCCAGCATATTGAGTCAATCAATGTGTCTCTCATCCACGATAAATCAAAATTATAAAGATAAAATTAAGTATTATATATTAAAATTAGGAAATAATAATTATTCAAGATCATCGTTCTTCATTTAGTCACTATGAAGTAAACTATCTCATTGGATCAAGTTCAATGCATGCAAAATTAAAGTATGTCAATCAAGACCAATTATTCTCAAGCATGCACTACAACCCTCACACAATTGCCTAATATTATGTAAGCTATGAATGATTTATATTATTTTATAAGGCATTGTTAATGTGATCTTTCGTGTGATACCAACACATTGTACATTATCTATAATATAAAATTAAATAGATAATATTTGTGTTGGGCTTCGGTCCAGCATCTTGCCTGCATGCGCTTAAAAATGTGCGTGGCGTGGCTTGCGATTCGTCCTGTGAGATCTGCACTAGAAAGTGGTTAAATGAATTGATTTGGACTACTCATACCAACAAGCTGCATCTTCTTTTCTGGTGGCCATCTCATATAGAAACTCCAAAGTTAAGCGTGCTTGGACTGGAGTAGTTATGGATGGGTGACCCCCTAGGAAATTTCTCATGTGCGCGTGAGTGAGGACAAAGCGCGCTAGAAAAAACTCGTGTTGGTACAGTGAGAACAGTCTTCATCATTTCAGGGACCAACAATTGGTATCGAGGAGCAGGTCAAGGGTATGGATTCCCTCGGAGTATCTTACAGTGGAGGCTGCTAGAGTATTAGAACTACGAGGCGGACATGCAGCAGAAGTTGCCACTTGGCCGGAACTGAGATGCTGGCACAGTGAAGGTTCTTAGGTGCTCGAGGGCTATGCGATCAAATCTAGTATGCTGGAACTGAGATACTGGCGCAGTGGAAGTAAACGGAGCTGGAACATATGCTGATGTCAAGTGTTGGAGGACTGTGTGAATTGATCAAATCTAGTTCGCGGAGGTTTCTAAACTCTGGGGCTGAGATGCTGGCAGGTACTTGGAGAGGGATTGTTGGGCTTCCCCCAGCATCCTGCCTGCATGGGCTTAAAAATGTGCGAGGCGCGGCTTGCGATTCGACCTATGAGATCTGCACTAGAAAGTGATTAAATGAATTGATTTGGACTACTCATACCATCAAGATGCATCTTCTTTTCTGGTGGCCATCTCATAAAAACTCTAAAGTTAAGCGTGCTTGGCCTGGAGTAGTTATGGGATAGGTGACCCCCTGGGAAGTTTCTCAGGTGCGCATGAGTGAGGACAAAACGCGCTAGAAAAGACTCGTGTTGGTACAGTGAGGACAGTCTTCATCATTTAAGGGACCAACAATTTTCATAACCATAGCCTGAATTAATATGCAAAATATGTGAGAAAATGTATGATGATCTCATAGATATAATAGAGAAATAAGGTAATATAAGCATAACATATACTTTGCAGTATATAACCCTAATATCCAAATATAATATTCAGGTAATCAAACTGTTACTTGCAAGTATATAATTATAATATACTTCATTGGAGCTAGGACTTTAGGTTGCCGAATGACTAGTATTCAAACACATTATTTAAGGTATTAAAATATTGGTTACAAGTTTCCAGTACGAAAGTTTTATAACTATCTTCTTTGTGTTAGATGTGTCTAATTAATCTATAATTATGTATAAGTATGTAAAGAACCCAAATTTTAACTATTACGAATGCTCGTGTAATATATGGGAGTAAAGAAAATAAATGTATTTTAAGTCTTTTAACATAAAAATTCAACTTACATGTAAGCAACTCATTATTTTTGTAATATCCGAGAATTTCGTTTCCATTTACTTAGAATTATTTGTCGTTTTGTGCTGGATAACTTTTTTGTTGATGATTATTTGGAGTTATTTCTCCTTTGCGTATTGTATGGTGTACCATGTTATGGTATTCATGTTAGGAATATGCCCTCGAATGCCACTCAGAGGATGAGAGAGTGAGAGCAATTGTATTGTAATTATGAATATTATATTTAATAAGGCAATTATTATTTCTATATTATTGTATATCACTGGCATTGTGATTTGGTATATAGAATAGTAGTCCTTGCATTTGAGAGTGAACATTCTACTCCTTATAGAGATAAGGAGATAGGCACTAGAAGTGTTTAGAGCTCGAATGCTTAACTAGTTCGCAAGTCGATAAAACTTAACAGGACATTAAGTTTTAATAAGACTTGTATAACTGATGCTAGGACGTGTGCACGTCTTGATAGCATAGTTATAAGTATATTGGTGGGACCGGTATACTCGAACACGACTCATACTCGATTGATCACACGGTATTCACTCTCGAAGAGTCGATGACGAATCGAAAGGTTGTGATAGTATACGTGGACCTTTGACTTGAGGGTTCGAGAAGATGTATGTGACGTTTAGTTTGTCATTAGAGTAGTTAGACTCATTTGCTTAATTCTTGAGTCGACCTCGAAGTGCGGACTATACGGGCGGTAGCGATCTTCTTTGTGACGCCAAGAAAGGATTCTATCTCTGTTAGTGAGCGGCGAATGTCTATACGGTTAATGGCAAATAAGATCATAAGTCTTTGGCCAAAGCATTACGATATAGTCGTATTAGATACACTATTAATCGGTCGGTCTTGATTTGCATTAACACATGTATAGAGTTTAGTCAACAGTGAGGGTTTGACTTTACCGTGACGAAGACTTGACCGGGACATCGATGAAGGGTCTATACGTATATAGTATTCACGACATAATGGTTACGGAATGATTCGTTCATTCGTTCTCGATCGGGGTTTACAGTGCGGCCCGCTAGGCTGGCTAAGTGTTGCCCGCACTCATTGGTTCCTCCCAATGCCTGCTGAGATGAACCTACGGAGTCGCGCAATAGGATCATTGATGGATAAATATGAATTAATAATCTCTCTTATAATATTAGATATTAGATATCTAATTTTGATTTATCGGATAAATCAAATAGCGGTCTAATGAATTGTAAGTAGTTCTTGGTGATTACTTTAATTCATAAATTATATTTCTTAGAGAAATATATATTTGTGTTTGATATAATTAATTAATTGGATTAATTAATTAGTCCAAACACATTGGAAATAAAACGGATTCGTTTGACGAACATCCGCATACACGAGGGATTCGTTTTGACGAACATCCGATTACGAGCGAGTAAATTCGACCGTCTTCTTGGAAATTTCCCTTAAGGCCACCACCCCTCCATCTCTTGTCTCTTATATACTTATTTTATGTCACTAGGTGACATATGTGAGGTGTATTTGATACCCTCAATCATGTGTTAAAGGTAGACTTTCATTTTTTTATAAATAAAAGTCTTTAAAAAGGAGTTATGATAACTTCTTCTTGCTTTAACTCATAATCACGAATCGCTCCGATACCACTGTTGGAATGTTATTTGATGATTTTTATGATTTAGAATCATAATAGATATAATCGAAGAAATTTAATCGTTCGTAGTAAGTCAAGTTTCGACTATTTTATGTGAATTATAAATCTGAAAAATTTGATTTTTGTTGATTTATAAGTTCTTCATGAAGTTAAGAAACTTTTTCGTTTTGGAAGCGAGTCGAAAAAATGAGAAAAACGGGGTTAAACACGAATACCGCACGAAGACGCAGTGCCGGCAGCTACTTTGGGCTGCTGCCGGCCGAGAGTGACTCGCTAGCTCAGTAGCCGCTCGGCACCGCCTGCAAGGCGATGGCCGAGTGACTTCGGTCGGCGGTTTTCGGGTTTCGGCCCGATTTTGAATCGGGCCGTGGGCCTCGATACCGATTTTCCAGGACTCCATTTTTGTGTTTATATTTCGTTGTAATAATTTCCAAATTTAAATTGGATTTAATTAGATTTAATAAAATATTTGGAATATTTTTAAGGGAAATTATTAGACGAGAATATTATTTTGGCGGATTACTTTGAACGGATTAAAATGACGATTATAAATATTAATTTGATTAATATTGTAGAAATTAAATAAATTAATTTTTATATTAATTGGATTAATATATTAATTGATTATTTAATTTTATTTACCGTTACATGTTGTATTAAATGCCTTATGTGATGGTGATATAGCTCGTGGACTTAGTTGTTGATTTCTTCGATTCGATATGGTTGTAAAGGCCATTTTGAGCCTATTTATTTTTACTAGAAAATATGTATAAAAGGATGTATTGTTCAATGATGTAATTATTCATATGGCTATGACGAAGACCGAAGACGACGACTGGAAGACGAAGAATCAATCTCGTATTTTTCTTTTCGTTATTTGGCTTGGCCCAATACTTAGGAAAAAGTCCATGAGCTATATGTTGGTAGTAACTAGGTTGCTATTTATTGTTTTTCATTTTGAATGATTGACAAATCACAAACCGCGCTTATAAACGGATTAATGTGCAAAGTGTAACATATAATCGCGTTAATACTCCCACTTACAAACACTAAGTTATAAAGGTTACGAGGTTTCCTACCCTCCGTCAAACTCATGGAAAATTGAAATCTAAACCGGAATATTATTCTTCCGAGTATGTCGGGGTAATATTTTTGGGGAAAGTTGATAAATTCCTAGAGTGCATTAGATGCCTTTGGTTGTGACAAATCAAACCCCTATAAACCGTATGGGTTGCCGGGTAAGATTCAATTGTCAGACTAATAGGAGTTGACGGTTTAAACTTAGATAGTTCAGCGAGCCATAGAAACCGAATGGGTTGAGGGCAAGTGAACTAGGGGTAAAAGAAGATCGAATCATCCATTAGATGGGTTGGTATTAGACACCACTTTATAAAGAATAATAGAATATAAACCGTATGGGTTGCCCTCTATTAAACTTTGTAAAGAAATCGATCACCACTATGAAGTCACCCAAGACTTCCGGATTTAACATGGGAGTGTGTAAATGCCGATAAAATAGTGGGAGCCGAGTTATGAATAAAGAAAGTCCTTAAATTCTTTACTCGGATCATAATTAAACAATCACTAACAAATCTCGAATTATTCTCTGCAGTTAACAAAACTCTCAATATGACAATGAACCCACTCGCTATACTACTTGAAAAGAACGTCCTGACTGGTCCGAACTATGTGGACTGGCTTCGGAACTTGAGGATTGTCCTAACTATGGAAATGCTGGGATACGTCTTGGAGGCGGACATCCCAGCGGCTCCTGCAAGAACCCGAGCCAATCAGGAAGATGTCGATGCCCATGAGAAATGGGTAAAAGACGACATAAGAGTGCGAGGGTACATGTTAGGCTCAATGACCAATGAGCTTCAACGTGCCCATGAAAAGATGACGTCTTCACGAGCCATCTTAGCGCACCTGGCTGAGCTCTATGGAGAGCATAGCCGAACTGCTAGATATGAGATATCAAAGCAATTATTCGGCGCCAGGATGAAGGAAGGAGAGAAGGTTGGGGACCATGTCCTCAAGATGATCTCGATGATTGAGAGATTGGAAGCTCTTGATTTTCAGATGCATGCATCTCTCCAAAGCCCGACCTTATCCTCGCAGTCACTTCCCGACTCCTTTTCCCAATTTGTCATGAATTTCAACCGCAATGAGATTGCATGTAACTTAGTAGGCTAATGAACAAGCGACAACCGCCTGTCTCGAGATGAAGACAAAGGGAAAGGAAGTCGCACTTGTGATTTCTTCTAAGACTTGGAAGTCCAAGAATAAGAAGAAAAAGAACAAGCGATTAGGTCCGATAGCCAAGATCGACAAGGGAAGGGGCAAGGCCCCAATGGTTCAAAAGAGCAAAGGGGCCAAGAAAGCGGATGTATGCCTCAAGCTGCGGTGAGCTAGGCCCTTTGGAAGAGGTATTGTCCAAAGCTTGACCATAATGCGCCTTCAGTGCGGAACTATTGGTTTTAGAAACAAATTGTTCAGAATCGTATATTCTACTTCTTGGATACTTGATTCCGGTGCGAGTTCTCACATTTGTACAATGAATCGGGATCTGGAACGTAGGAAGCTGCAATCAGGGAGGTGATGGTCACCGTCGGAAGTGGGCATAGTGTCGAGGCTTCTGATATCGGATCCCTTATGTTGGATTTAGAATCTGGTTTTATTCTCACTTTAGATGATGTACTTGTTTTGCCCAAGGGGCACAAGAATATTGTATCAATTCCGGTCATGGACCGAAAGGGATTTCACTTCTTTATTGGAGATGGGTCCTGTCGTATTTATTTCAGAAATAAATTGGTTGGTACTGCTACATTATTAAATGGTTTATACCATTTAAATTTAAAGAATAAGACAACTGTGAACACTATAACTAGGAAGCGTGGTAGGGATGAAACGAACCAAGCACTTAAGTGGCATCTTAGACTTGGTCATATCGGTCAGACCAAGGTTCATAAAATGGAGAAAGATGGGCTTACGGGTCCATTGGGATCAGATCCCTATCCAACTTGTGAATCTTGCCTTCAAGGCAAAATGACTAAGTTACCCTTCGCAGGGACTTTTGAAAGAGCTGCTGAAAAACTTGGATTGATCCATACCGACGTCTGTGGCCCTTTTGAAGTGGCACGAGACGGCTTTCAGTATTTCATTACATTGGATTCGTGTACTTAATGAAACATAAGTCTGAAGCTTTTGATAAATTCAAGGAATTTAAAGCCCTAGTTGAAAATCAAACAGGTAACCGTGTTAAGACTCTTAGGTCAGACCGGGGTGGTGAGTACATGAGTACCGAATTTGATGAGTTCTTAAAAGAACTAGGAATAGTGTCACAATTCACACCTCCAGCTACTCCACAATTAAATGGTGTATCGAAAGAAGGAACCGAACCTTGTTGGACATGGTTCGCTCCATGCTAAACTATACCGATCTACCGATTTATCTGTGGGGTTACGCGCTATCACTGCTGTGCATATCTTGAGCAGATGTCCTTCAAAATCCGTTCCTAAGACTCCCCATGAGATGTGGAGAGGTAGGAAACCAAGTCTTAATCACATTAGGATTTGGGGATGCCACCTTATGTCAAGAAGACTAAAGTAGAGAAATTGGAAACTAGGTCTGAAAGGTCGTTTCATAGGATATCCAGGATTCCATGGGATATCTATTCTACATGCACGAAGATCATAGGATCATCGTTGCTATACAAGCACACTTCTGGAAGATCGGTTTATTCGGGAAGGAGGCGGTAGAAATATTTCTTTGGAAGAAATAAAAGAAACACCAAATGAGACACCTATGCAAGATACAAGAACCAAACCTTCGAAATACAAATACAACCTCGCAAGTCTAGTAGAATTTCTCAATTACCGGAGAGGTATGGCTATCTGCATCAAGAGGAACCTGGGTGTCCATGAGATGACGAAAGTAGTCAAGAGAAAGATCCTTCTACATACGACCAAGCGATGGTAGACGTTGACTCCACCAAATGGCAAGAAGCTATGGAAGCGAGATAGACTCAATGCATGCTAATCAGTCTGGACTTTAGTAGATCGTCCTAAAGGCATAGTGCCTATTGGAAACAAATGGATCTATAAGAGAAAGTGATGGAGATGGCAAGGTTGATACCTATAAGGCCGGGCTTGTGGCAAAGGGTTATTCCCAAAGAGAAGGAATCGATTACTTCGAGACCTTCTACTTTGTAGCTATGATTAAGTCTATTCGCATGATGCTTGCTATAGCGACCCACTTAGATTATGAAATATGGCAAATGGATGTGAAAACGGCATTCCTAAATGGATTCCTCGAGGAGGAGATTTATATGGAGCGACTAAGGATTCATATCTCAAACCAATATTCATAAAGTATGCAAACTTCAGCGTGCAATTTATGGATGAAGCAAGCTTCACGGAGTTGGAATCTTCGTTTTAACGGACGTCAAAGAGTTTGATTTTGTCCAAAACGAAGAAGAGCCTGTATTTACAAGAAGGTTAGTGGGAGCAAAATTGCGTTCTTAATACTATATGTAGATGACATTCTACTTATAGGAAATGACGTAGGAATGCTCGATTACGTGAAAGCTTGGCTTTCTAAAGAGTTCTCAATGAAAGACTTGGGAGAAGCTACCTATATTCGGGTATTCGTCTCTAGGGATAGAGCGAAAAGAATGTTAGGTCTTTCCCAAGCCCTCTACATAGAAAAGATCCTGGCGATTTAGGATGGAAGATTCTAAAGAGGGTTTCTACCTATGCAACATGGTGCAAAACTTACCTGAGAGATGTGTCCTCAAAGACAGGAAGAGAGAAAGGAAAATAGCAAGGTACCTTATGCTTCAAAGAGGTAGCCTTATGTATGCAATGATTTGCACTAGACCAGGACATTGCCTATGCTGTAAGCGTAGTAAGTCGGTTTCAGTCAAATCCAGGAACATTGGACTGCTGTAAAGAACATTCTTAAGTACCTAAGGAGGACTAAAGACTTGGTTCTTACATACGGCGGTGGAGAACTAAGAGTGATGGGTTATACAGACTCAGATTTTTCGGGGGACATGGATGCTCAGATGTCCACATCAGGGTATATCTTTACTCTGAATGGTGGGGCAGTTTCTTGGAGAAGTGCCAAGCAAAGTTCGACTGCTATCTCCACATGTCAAGCCGAATATCAGGCAGCCACGGAGGCTGCTAAAGAAGCTTTTTGGATAAAGAAGTTCACTGAGGAACTTCAAGTGGTTCCTAACGCAGAGAAGCCCGTGACACTGTTTTGTGACAACGATGGAGCTGTTGCACAGGCTAAGGAGCCTAGGGCTCACCACAACACCAAACATATTGCGAGAAAATATCATTTTGTTAGAGAAATGGTTCGGGATGGGAATGTTACACTGCAGAGAGTAGACACAGCAAATAACGTTGCTGATCCGCTTACCAAGCCACTATCTCAGAAGGTCTTAGAGAGACATCTGGAGAGTATGGGTATTAGATACCATAGTTTGTGGCATTGAGTGCAAGTGGGAGATTGTTAGGAATATGCCCTCGAATGCCACTCGAGAGGATGAGAGAGTGAGAGCAATTGTATTGTAATTATGAATATTATATTTAATAAGGCAATTATTATTTCTATATTATTGTATATCACGGCATTGTGATTTGGTATATAGAATAGTAGTCCTTGCATTTGAGAGTGAACATTCTACTCCTTATAGAGATAAGGAGATAGGCACTAGAAGTGTTTAGAGCTCGAATGCTTAACTAGTTCGCAAGTCGATAAAACTTAACAGACATTAAGTTTTAATAAGACTTGTATAATCGATGCTAGGACGTGTGCACGTCTTGATAGCATAGTTATAAGTATATTGGTGGGACGGTATACTCGAACACGACTCATACTCGATTCACCACGGTATTCACTCTCGAAGAGTCGATGACGAATCGAAAGGTTGTGATAGTATACGTGGACCTTTGACTTGAGGGTTCAGTAGAAGATGTGTCGTGACGTTTAGTTTGTCATTAGAGTAGTTAGACTCATTTGCTTAATTCTTGAGTCGACCTCGAAGTGCGGACTATACGGGCAGTAGCGATCTTCTTTGCATGCGCCAAGAAAGGATTCTATCTCCTGTTAGTGAGCGGGCGAATGTCTATACGGTTAATGGCAAATAAGATCATAAGTCTTTGGCAAAGCATTACGATATAGTCGTATTAGATACACTATTAATCAATCGGTCTTGATTTGCATTAACACATGTATAGAGTTTAGTCAACAGTAGGGTTTGACTTTACCGTGACCCGAAGACTTGACCGGACATCGATGAAGGGTCTATACGTATATAGTATTCACGACATAATGGTTACGGAATGATTCGTTCATTCGTTCTCGATCGGGGTTTACAGTGCGGCCCGCCAGCTGGCTAAGTGTTGCCCGCACTCATTGGTTCCTCCCAATGCCTACCGAGACGAACCTACGAGTCGCGCAATAGGATCATTGATGGATAAATATGAATTAATAATCTCTCTTATAATATTAGATATTAGATATCTAATTTTGATTTATCGGATAAATCAAATAGCGGTCTAATGAATTGTAAGTAGTTCTTGGGTGATTACTTTAATTCATAAATTATATTTCTTAGAGAAATATATATTTGTGTTTGATATAATTAATTAATTGGATTAATTAATTAGTCCAAACACATTGGAAATAAAACGGATTCGTTTGTGAACATCCGGTACACGAGGATTCGTTTTGACGAACATCCAAGATTACGAGCCGAGTAAATTCGACCCGTCTTCTTGGAAATTTCCCTTAAGGCCACCACTCCTCCATCTCTTGTCTCTTATATACTTATTTTATGTCACTAGGTGACATATGTGAGGTGTATTTGATACCCTCAATCATGTGTTAAAGGTAGACTTTCATTTTTATAAATAAAAGTCTTTAAAAAGGAGTTATGATAACTTCTTCTTGCTTTAACTCATAATCACGAATTTGAGAGAGAGAGTAAGGTAGAAAACTTCATCTTGATCTTAGAGACAAGATATAAGAAGAATACATTGAGAGAGAAAATTCCTACAAGCTTCCCTAGCCGCATTCTTGAAGAAAGGAAGCTTGTCGATTTTTCCATCAAGTTCCGGCGTGTGAAGTAGAGGCATCTTGCTTTAGGTGCTTGGAACGAAGGGCTCTTCATCATCATCATCATCATACGAAGGTTTTTCAGAGACATCATAGGTATGGGACTTTGATTCCTTGATCTTCGTATTTTTATTTTCGTATATACGTTACTTGATCGATCCTCTTAGGGATTCCGTTTATTCTTCCGTTGCGTTTATTTTCTGAGGAATTCCAACAATTCATCGGGTGCGACTTGTCATTGCGTAAGTCGTATAGATCGTGTGCATGTGTATGTGATATGACATGTTGTATTCTCTTCCCGTTTTTGCCTTTTCACTTCGTTCCTTCTTCTCGCGGCGGACATACATCTTTGGCTGAGGTTCAAATTTTTGGCCGATTTTCTACATCCAAGGATGTTTTGGAATGTCTTTAATGATTATATCAACATCCAATTCCTTTTTATTTGTTGGATTGAGGTACTTTCTTGAAAATTCCTATTTATCTATTTTGGGGATTTTTCTGTAGATTCATTTTCATCCGATTTTGGTTTCATTTAGTGTTATCTGGTGTTGTTAAATATTTTCTATGGATTGTATATCCATATTCAGTTTCGCTTAATCCGGATCGTGATTTTTGTGTTTTTTTAGAAACATTGAATATTTAATATTTGATTAAATGCTTCAATGGATTTCTCGTCGGGTTTTGCGAGTTTTTCCATCATGCTTGATTGTTATGCCTGTAGTAATCATATTATTGTTGTTCTCTCATGGAGGTTCTAGGTTTTTGGGAAATTTTGGTCGATCTGTGTTCGTCTCGTGTTGATTATCAAGGCAAGTATCTTGTCTATACAACTTGTATCTTGTGAAGTGAAGTTGTGTATTTGATTATGTGGTGGTTTGTTCATTCTCGTTGAATGTGTTTTATCTGATTTGTTCGTTAGGCAATAACCTTCCCATTCTGCATGAGTACACATCTGAGACCCTGTCCGGACACATCACTATAAACCACAAATCCTTCCGTCCCTTGCGGTAAAGAAAGGACATGTGCTGAAATTAACCGGCTCTTAAGTTCCTCAAAACTCTGTTGACACGCGTCGGATCACGTGTATTTCTTATCTTTCCTTAAAAGGTTCGTCATGGGTTGAGCGATCTTAGAAAATTCTTCCACAAACTGCCGATAATAACCGGCTAATCCAAGAAAGCTTCGGATTTCCTTAACATTCTTCGGAGGTAACCAATCTTGGATAGCCTCCATCTTCTGAGGGTCAACACGCACTCCGTCTGATGAAATTACATGCCCGAGAAACGTCGCTTCGGACATCCAGAACTCACATATGGAAAACTTTCCATAAAGTTGCTCTCGTCTCAACACGTCGAGAACCTGATGAAGGTGAAGCTCATGCTCCTCCCGGTCACGAGAATAAATTAAAATGTCATCAATGAAGACAACCACAAACTGATCCAAAAAGTCGATGAAATCCCGATTCATTGATTCCATGAATACCGCAGATGCATTAGATAACCCAAACGGCATTACCACGAACTCATAATGACCATAGCGTATTTGAAACGCCATCCTCGTGATATCCGACTCTCGAATTCACAACCGGTGGTATCCGGATCTTAAGTCGATCTCGGAAAAATACTGAAGTTCCCTGAAGTTGATCTAAGAGGTCATCAATACGGGGTAGAGGATACTTATTCTTGATCGTCACCCTGTTCAACTCCCGATAATTAATACACACATGAAACGAACCACCCTTCTTCTTGACAAACAACACTGGTGCTCCCCACGGGGACGCACTCGGTCGGATATAACCCTTATCGGTCAAATCCTCTAATTGATTCTTCAATTCCTGCATTTCGGTCGGGGCCATCCGGTACGGTGCCTTCGATAATGGGGACATACCAGGCTCCAACTCTACCGTGAATTCCATATCCCTCGGTGGAGGTAAAACAGGTAGCTCGTCTGGGAGTACATCGTTAAACGATAACAATGATACCACGAATGGTCGAACACCTCGATTGCCTTAGAACGGTCAATCGATGATAATGATATAATGAATGATTGAACATCTTGATTGCCTTAGAACGGTCAATCGATGATAATGATATAATGAATGATTGAACAAACCTGGTTGAGTAATTTTAATGCTTTCATCATATTAATGATTCTTCTGGAATAACGGGGATCACCTCCCTGAAATACACACTCAACTCTAACGACGGAAATGATAGTGACCATACACTTACGAACGTTGAGAATGGTATCATGATGATCCATCCCACTAAAACACAATATTACATCGTCCTTAGGTAAATCCACCACGATTAGGTCCACCAACCACTCGCGGTCATTAAGCTAAATTCGGTCAGTTCTTAACCTCATGATTTTCGAAAATTCTTCTACCGCCAGGTAGACCAATGATATAAGGTCCACAATTAATCAGACTAACCAAGTGAAGTCTATTCAAACATGATTCAGAAATGAATGAATGCGATGTACCAGTATCAAAAAGAGTACACACAGGTTGAGATAGAATTACGAGTATACCTGAGATCATTCGGGCCTCCGGATCGTCGGTCCTCTTCATCGCGTGAACCCAGGACTTGCCGGCCCCCGAACCGGACGCTCCCGTCTGATAAATATGAGTTCCGCCTTTATTCGCTTCCGTCGTCTTAAACAGCCACGACAGCTTGATCGATTGAATCACCGATGCTTGGGGCTCGAGATCCGCGGAGTCGCCTTGGGGTCCTTCCAAAACGGGCCTTATGCCCCAAAATCCCACAATTATGGCACGTGATAGACGGTTTCAGACACTTAGTGCTGTAATGACCCGGCGCTTCACAGTTGAAATAGGTGATGGCCGAACTGGCCACTCGGGACTGAGATCCCGCACGATTATGCACCGTAGGAGGTCGCTCAGAAACATTAGGGCCCGCACGAGGCTTCTTGAAGGTAAACTGACCGCCTTCGGACTGATTATGCTTCGTTGATTTCCTGCTGACAGATGAAGGTTGTTGCTCAGCAATTTCCTTAGCAGCAGGCTCACACGGGAGACTTCTCTTGATTAAATCGGCCAGAGTGGCGCAATGATGATTGAGCAATTGCATATGGGTCATCATGACCTGTATAAAAGTGAGTGGATCAACCCGAACATCTTCCGAACGAGCTGAGTCCTGGGTACGACTTCCTGGCAGTGAGTGATTATTTTTCAGATTTCGGCCCGCACCGCGGCCTCTCCCCGTGTATCCCCTGACAGCTCTCTCCATACTGAAGTAGAAAAGTCGCATGATAATCATAGATCTCGTATGAGTACCACATTATGATTTACGTCATGCAATAATGAAAATGAGCATACGCGCTCTAACACCGTGATTACATGAATGATTAACTGAGGTGACATGATTATCCGGTGATATTCTTGAAATGATTATTTTGAACAAGTTAACAAGATTAATGATATGATCCTCAAGATCAACAACTGAGTGATGAAATTAATTGAGTGATTAATGAGTTAACATGATCAACATGATTACAAATGAAAATGATAAATGAGGAAATCTTACTGTTCTTTGGTCTGAAGGGCTCGGCTCTTGCACAGGTCACACGTGATGTGAAAGTCCAATGATACTAGTCTGATGAACAATGATTTCAAATGAGACATGACTTGGAAGGTAGTATTCAAAACCACGCTCCGATACCAACTCTGTAACATCCCAAACTAGGCGGATATTACAGTGCCGTGGACCCCCGACTGGGACCCACCAGGCGAATGAAAATTAATGAATTAAATAATATAATTGTAGTACCGAACCATATTATATCATCAATTACTCCGATGAGGAGTTTCATTATAACACACCCAAGATAATACCGAATACATGTATATTTTATATGAAGATAAAATACACGACACTGAATGAAACGGAGTATCCAAATGGAAATCTGCAGCGGAGAATAAATGACAACAAACATGAATGGCTGAAAGAATTGGGGCCCCCTACTAGTATCACTGGGACTCCTCGCCGTCAACGTTCTATTCCCGTACTTTTGCCTTGCTATGACCTGAAAACAAAATCCCAAACGAAATCGATACGTAACAACAATCCTCAAGAGTTGAATAAACACAATCATATATGCTGTATAAACCACAAGTTCGATCAAAAATCTCAAACCGTCGAATACATGCGATCAAAAGTGAATCGGTCAGATTATAACCCAATCCTATTGAAAACATACGCAATCAAAAATGCTGTATGAATCAACTAACGGTACGGCTCAAAGGGTGGCGCCACACTACGCACGGGATGGAAATGTGTCCGTACACAAGCCACCAACGAGTATCGATCGAATACACGTGTGGTCTTGTACTTAATCAGTCTCACGAAGTAATCGTCTCGTGTGTACAGTCCAATGTGAGGCCAACTACCAACATACGACTTAATATGTGCCCGACATGAAAATCCTACACATACCAACCGGCACGCCAGTATGACCCGGAATGCCACGAGATAACAAAAGTGACATCGAAATCAATAGTGATTCACCGAGATGAAATGATAGTGAAATGAATGATAGCTCAATGAAATGATTGGAACCGTCGTTCCTCGTGACTGGAGTGATTAATTGACAATTACAAGTCTCAATACGGTTAATACATTATGAATGAACTATAATTATGAATGATCAACAACGAAAGGAATGAAAATCCTTTTAACCGAGTAAGAATTAACTTACCTTAACACCGGTGATGATACGATCTCTCTCCAACAATGTCTTAAGAAAACTACCGATCGCTCGAACAACCTTGAATAACACAATTATCAACAATTCGCTTAATATACGAACCAAAATTGATCATAACTAACCCAAGATGTCGATATAATAATTCCAAACTCATTGAGGCATTTCGACAAACACCTTGAAAACAAGTTCCCTTCTTAAACAACTAAACCCATTTGTATCAACAACCAACTTCTATTGAATGATCCAAACTGCCGAAACACCATCAATACAATCAATAAATTAAATGAAATACTCAAATCGAGTTTACGATATCATTAAATTGCAAAACCTAATTCCAAGTCAATCTTCAAAGTGTTCTTGAGAAAAACTTCCAACAATCCGATGATAACTCGTAAAAACTCATAATCATACGTATATCCATCACAATTCATACCATCCAAAACATCATGTTCCAACTCAAAATCGAATTCAAGGGTTGAAGAAAGTTACCTTAGATTAGGATGAAAACTCCACAAATATGTTGTTGATCCACACTACAACTTGAAGAAGATGAAATCTCTGAGTTTTGATGATGTTGAAACACCCAAAAATCGCCCCAAGGAAGAGAGGAATAAGTGAAATGAAGAAATGAGCTTGTTCCTCTCAAAAAACGCAATTATAGAGCAGCCTGCACTGTGTGCTGCGGCCCGGCCGAGTGTGCCGCGGCACAGGGCCAAAATCTGCCCCCAGTGCTCGGCAGTGTGCCGAGGCCCGGCCGAGTGTGCCGCGGCACAGGGACAAAAGCGCACGGTGACTCGCGGCGTGCGCAGCCTGCCGGCAGGAGCCGCGGCCCCGTCTGCAGCGGGTCGGCCAGCGCAACATGTGTGTGCCGCGCACACTCCCTTGTCTGTGCCGCCCACCCCTCGGGTCCTAAAATGATGAAAAATGACCCGGGAAGAGAATAAAAGCAATAGGAATCAATATTTGGGAAATAATAACACGAAATGGAAGTGCGGAAACCCCAAAACGGTGGTTCCAAGCAATGATTGCAAGGGTTCGCCCAACAAAAGCACAATTTGAACAATGAGGAGATTTGAAATGACATGAACTCCAACGTCAACATCGACTAATGAATCAATTACAACAATCAAGATAATACTCTTGTCTCGATTCCCAAGCAAGGTTGAAACAATGAACAATATCGATACACGACTCGAAGTTATTCCGAACGGTGAACACGGATGAATGAATGTGGATGATGAATGATTATTAATGAGTGAAAATTACTGAGTGACAGTTACAGACTGGTGATTACTGAATGATAATGAATGAATTACAACCGGGTATTACACTGTGAGGATCAATATCAAAAACCACAACACGAATCTCCTGGGGAGACGGGGGCGAGAACGTCAGCATCGGATGTAAGCAGAGTCCTAAAGTAATTCACAGCGGATGATCGGATGCCCGAATCTATAGCGAGTGTCGTACCATCATTCTCGGCGCTGTGAATATGCGACTGGCAATGCTTTTTCTTCACAAAACCCTGAAAAAATGGGTGTTGTGCTCGCCCTCAGCAACCCAACGAACTGCAGCTTTCTGTTTCCAGAAATCTTCCTCCATAAAGAGACAAAGTTGGTACTCAGCATGAAAACGGTGCATAGCGGCTCTATTCTCCGGGGAAGGGTCCGAATCATATTGCCGCTTGACCTCATCAGCAGCCCTCAAGGTTTCATCCAACTTCGCATGAAGATTGCAAAAACAGACCAGTTCTACTGTTTCAGTCTGTGCTTAACCCTAAGGAGTTTGGCCTGTAGATTACACATGCCAGCTAGTCCAGTCGGGGTAAACCAGATCTCTCTAATAGTGTCCAAGAATGTGTGATGCTGGATCCTCATACTCTAAAAACGGAATGACGACTTGTGACAAGTCAAGAAAAATCGATTCTGGATAATAAGGGGCACATGGTCAGAACGAAGTCGAGGCATGTGAGTAACAATAGAAACTGCAAACACGTTCGACCATGCTTCATTAAATAAAGCACGGTCTAGCCTTTCCCTCAAGCCATTATGCTCCCAAGTGAAAATATCGCCTTTACATCCCGCGTCAATCAACTCACAGTCAGTAATAGCCTGTGCGAAGTCAAGACTCTTAGGAGAGCGGTCTGTGGTACTACCATCGCGTTCATGCAAATGCAAGAAGATGTTGAAGTCACCACTGACTAACCATGGCAACCCTCGACTTCCAAAGCAATCCCATAGATGGTGTTTGAAAGGGCGTAATAACCAGCACGTTCGGTGCTGGCATAAACATAAGTAATAAATATAGACTGTCGAAGAAGGGGAGAAGAAATGGAAACATGAAGGACTTGATCGGTATCTAACAAAACATGGTGCTAAAAACTAGGAGAAGGAAAAAACTAAATTTTATTATGCGAATTAAAAAGTCTTGACACAAAACCTAAAGAACGAATATAAAAATCAAAGTTAGTATTGGAACCCATAGGCTCTAAGATGCCAATAAAAGAGAATCTATGCGAGCGATGGAGATGTCGAATACAGTGCTGGCGTCCGGTGTTAGCCAGACCGCGGGCATTCCATGTCAACATGGGGATCGACATAATCTAATCAACCGACTCGGACGAAGACCTAGGATGCTGACTGGAGCGCCCCCATCTCCGGAGTGTGCCCTGCCGAGTGGATTTTCCCCATTTAGAGGGTGATGCAAATCGCGCCTTGATAATAAGGGAAGAAGATCCACGATAAGCTACTCTTCCATGTGTGGAAGTCGAGGAGTCCGAAGCCGCTTTGCCCCTAGTCGTGACTCCAGGGGCAGCAGAAGAAGGCATCCGACTTCTCTTAACTGGAGGCTTGGGTACATTTGGAATAGGCACCATAGCCGAGGAAAAGAGACTGGACTCAGAAATCTCAAACTGTGTGCGATTAAGGGCGCACTCAGTTTGAGAGAGAGAGGGATGAGGGGAAAAAAAGAAAGGGTGGGAGGGGGAGGCTCATAAATAACCATGGCCAGGGTATCAGGCTCCACGAAGATAGGATCATCGGGACGACCCTCACTGGCATGGCATGGGGAGGTAGACTCATGGAGTCTAGACTCTAAGGGGATAGTGGACGACTCCGTGTCGTCCTCTATAACCAACTCCTCATTAATACTATGATCACCATCATCACTACCCGAGGCACTAGCCTTATCTCCAACGCTAATGATATCATATAAGACCACTAAATCTTCCTCCTCTCCGCTAGAGGAGGCCAAAGATACAAAATAAGAATGCTGGCCAGTGGCAACAGTGCCCTTGGGGATAATCCCCATCTATTTTGGCCCTTTCTTGGTCATTACTTGCCATACGACAGTCTCCTTGCCTTTAGAGGCCTTAGGAGATGTCAGCAATATAGGAGCCTTAAGGGCTTCGGGAGGGGCCCGCAGCACCTTCTGTTGTCTAGAAGGAGCAGAAGGCTTCTTACGCTGGGGTGGAGGAGGCCATTCTTTGTTGCCAGCAATGTAGCAACTAGAGGGATCTTGCCCCACGTGTGAACATAGAGAGCAATACAACGGCGCTCTCTCATAGATCACGCACTGCGTGAGAACACAGTCATCAAACTCTATCTCGATCTCTAGGACTCTGGGAGCCAAGAGATCAATCTCGATGCAAACACAGGCAACAGATAGCCGTGAGTGAGTAGCCGTCGGGGCATCCACCAAAATGGGATTACCAATAGATTTGGAAATCGTATATAAATCACATGGATGAAATAAGTGAATAGGGAGGCCCGAAAGTTTAATCCAAACAGGACAAATCGAAGTCTTAGTTTTAACAGAAAATCTAGGCATCCACTTAAATACACGTAAAGGGCAACCTAAAAAATTCCAGCTAGATACTAGCCAAACACGTCTATAATCATCTTCATTATCGAATTTAACATCTATGTGACAAAAATTCCAGCTATATCCTAGCCAAACACCTCAGTTTCATATCATTTAATCCGAAGGACACATCACGAGAGGTCGGGATAGCATGTGAAAATTTTAAAACTAAGGTACGTTCCCAAGAAGCAGCAAGAGTACTCATATTAGAAGATGAAAAAGATATATGTGTTTTCTCATTAACGGAGGAAAGAGTACCAAATGGACATACTTTTGCTCCGTCGAAATTAAATGATTTTGCCATTGAACCGGGTGGTTGGATACCGATTTGCTGACCCAATCCATGTCGATTATTCACCATTTGAGCATAAGAAACCGATTGCCGGGTTGAAGTTGGTGCTGTCGGGGTGGGTTCCATATTAGCATTGCCGGAATCCGCAATGTTGGCGGTTGAAATTGGCCTGTCGGTATTAATTGGTTGGTTTGGGTTGATAATAATCGGCTGGGAGGGGGCTCGGTAGTTGGGTTGGGTTGTGGTTTATTGGTATCATCATTAATTCTGGGTTGGTTGGGTGGGATTGTAGGATATGGGCTAGATTTTGTGGCCTGGTCATTTGGCTTTATTGGGCATCGGGGTAGAGGTAAATTGGATTGGCAATTTGATAGGTGAATTGGGCCGAGAGGTAAAAGGGTGGGGTTTATTGGGCTGTAACCGACCTGGATATGAGGGGGTCGTGTGGGATTTATGGGGTGAATTGGGCTGTATGGTTTTGGCGGGGTGGGATGATGATGGGCACTGGATATTATTGGCTTGGAATGTATCGGGTTGGGCCAATATTTTGTTGGGAATAATGTTTGAAAGGGCAGGCTTAGTAATGAGCTGAGGGGGTTTATTAAATGTAATTGGGCTATTTGAGGAGGTGGCCAGGTTGGGCTTCAATGAAGTAGGAATATGCGAGTTGGGCTGGGCAGAAGGAGAAGAAGGCCTGGAAGGTTTGGTATGGATGGGTTTAGAAGGGTTGGCTGACTGGGGTTTATTAGAGTGGGCCGTAGTATTATTGGACTTAAAATAATTCTCGGGACAAATAGTGGCAGGCCCACTACGAATAAGAATAGGCTTAGTTGGACTAACCTTAATAGACGGTGGTTGGGCTTGAGTAAGGCACCCGTTTGTTTGGCCCGGGTTATCTACACCGTCGGCTGGAGGAGACCCTAGGATGGATGGCTCGCCCGTCATCATCTTGAACTTTAAATTCAGGATGTTGTCCGCCGTTAGGGTTTCAATAGACGCCATCAACACTACAACTAGAGTTTCTGCAGGGACCGTCGACAGGAGAGGCTGAAGCACATCTGAAACCTGAAGAACCAACGGGAATTCATTCTGTAGGAGTAGAGTTACCCTTGCTAACTGGAGATATGACGGAGAAAACTTCAAACGGAGGGTGCAGATCAGATATCAGCGACATGATGTTGTTTTCCGTTAAGTGAATGATGGAACTTGTATTTGCGACTAGCAGAAAACCGTTAGGGTATAGGGTTTAGGGTTTTAGGGTTTTAGGGTTTAGGGTTTAGGGTTTAGGGTTCAGGGTTTTAGGGTTCAGGGTTTAGGGTTTAGGGTTTAGGGTTTAGGGTTTTAGGGTTTTAGGGTTCAGGGTTTAGGGTTCAGGGTTTAAGGTTTAGGGTTCAGGGTTTAAGGTTCATGGTTCAGGGTCTAGGGTTCAGGGTTCAGGGTTCAGGGTTTAGGGTTTAGGGTTTAGGGTTTAGAGTTTAGGGTTTAGGGGTTTAGGGTTATAGGGTTTAGGGTTTTAGGGTTTAGTATTTAGGGTTTAGGGTTTAGGGTTTAGTGTTTTTTTTTTTTTTAAATCAAGCACCCGAAGGTGAAATTTTATTGAAACGAAAATAGAGTACGAAATACAAGTTACAAAATACAGATAAACCTAACTGACACGAACTCTCATGAACTAGGTGATTATCCAACCAGGAGCCAATACGGACCCGGTTGGATCGGAACCTATATTCAACAAAACATATCAGCCACAAACGGCCCAAATGAAACAAAAAACCCCAAAAATATTAAAAGCCCAAAATTAAAGTTGACCATTCTTAAACCCCAGCATTCTATTTATTGAAGCAATTCACCACCAATAGTTGGCCCATTATCCAATTGGCCCATTATCCGATGCCCGATCGCCGAAAATTTGGAAGTCCAAGTTGGTCAAGCCGAATTAGGCCTGCCAGTTCGCGCGGGAGGCCTTCATTCTCAATCCGGGTGCATGATTGGGCTTTGCAGCCCATATTTGCTAAAAAATCAGCGGGCCGATTTCCTTCGCGAAAAATGTGAGAAATCTTTACTTGCTTGGCTCGGAATCGGGTCCATATTCTGCCAAGTGCGTTTTGAATGTTCCAGTTCCCTCATTCTCCCCGCAATAGAATTTGCACAAGGATTTTTGCATCAAGTTCGATCCACCATCGATTCCCACCCATTTCTTCCATTAATGAGGTGCCATAGTCCAGTGCTTGAACTTCCGCAGATAAGCTATCATGTGCCTGCAAAAGAAGATAAAAGGCACCCAAAACACCACCACTCGAGTTACGAATTAAACCACCTCCACCAGCCAAATTAGTTTGAACCGCCCCATCCGTATTAAGCTTCATGCAATCACTATCAGGAGGTATCCATTTAACTAAGGTTACTCTAACTTCGGGAGCTCTATTTACATTCACACGAAAATGAGGCAACAATCTCAAAAAACCTCTCCAAGATCTGTAATCAAATGAACGAGCTCCATCCACATTTTGGAGACGTATGTAAATTTGTCCAATAATCTTTTCAACAACAAAAGGAATATTTCTATGTTTCTTGTCATTACGGGCACACCATATATACCAAAAATTAAACATGGAATGATCATTGTGATGTGAGTTTTATGAAAGTGAGGTGTGGTAATTTTCCAGAACTGAAGCATAAGCCTCACATTTAAAGTAGTTGGGCAACAAAAACCAAAAAGATGAGCAAAATGTTGCCAAATAATACGGGCCTGACTGCTTTCCAGAAATAAATGTTCTAAAGACTCAATGTTTGGGGTAAGACAACTTACCAGAGGATTTGTAGTCCCAGGCCTGTCTGAACAGAAGTAACATTTGGAAGCCAGGCTAACCCCCCGAGCTTGGAGTTTGGTATCTACAGGCAGCTTGGAATTGATGAGTCTCACAAGAAATATAGAGGTTGTGGGTGTGAAAATTCTATTCCACAAATGGGGGTAAATGTGTTGGTGGACTGAACTTTGTCTAATTAAGCCCCATGCTGAAGCCAAGGAAAATAGACCATTGGAGGCTGGTTTCCATAAGCGAACATCCCTCCCAGTCCCCACAAAGGGGACAGCCACAATTTGGTCAATCCAATAGGGGGTTAAAACATTAAGCAACTTGCAAGTATTCCATTGACCCTCAGTCCAGAAAAAATTAACACGCACAGCCCCCCAAATATCTTGATTCCCACCCACCAAATCATTGAGGATTCCAGAAGGAAGCCAATGATCATACCAGAAGCTTATATTACCACCTTTTAGGTTCCAAAATATATAATCATGGACTTTGCTTCTAATTTTGCACATTCTTCTCCAAATAGGACTAGCATTATAAACACATTTAACAACCACAGGGCAAGATTTATGACTATAAGTATCTAGCATGGGATTAGCCCAAAGTGAATCTTGGCTCCTAAAATGCCACCAAAGCTTAAATGAAAATGCAGATACACAATCATTGAGATTTCTCAAATTAAAGCCACCCTCAGCAAAAGGTTTACATATTGAGTCCCAGGCCATCCAATGAGTTTTTTTCTTACCACCATAAGATCCCCAGAAGAACTTAGCCATGATTTGATGCAAATTATGGATGACAGACTTGGGTGGGGGAATCACTTGGAAAATATGACAGGGGAATGAATACAGGACACACCTAATAAGTGCCAACCTACCTCCAAATGAGAGGTGCCTATTTTCCCATCCCTGGATTGCATTTTTGAATTTTTGAATAAGGTTATCAAACAAGTTGGCAGTGATATAGCCACTAAAAATGGGAGCTCCCAAGTATGTGACAGGTAAATAGGCTTGCTGAAAGCCAGTAATGGCTTGGACCTGGGTGCCAATCCTAGTTCTCCACTTGGCACTTATGATGAATGTGCTCTTGTGAAAGTTGAGAGCCTGACCAGACACCTTCATGTAGGTTTTAAGGAAACCTATTAATCTAGTGAGACCAGCAGCTCTATTGGTGGTGAAAATTAAAATATCATCAGCATAGCACAACTGAGTGACAGACTCACCTCTAGAACATCTAAAATACATGGAAGGATGGTCAAAGAACATTTGGTTGATACCTCTGGACAAAAAATCCGCAGCCAAAACAAAGAGGGATGGTGAGAGGGGGTCCCCTTGTCTAATCCCCCTAGATGATTTAAAGAAGTGAGATTGTTCTCCATTTATCAAAAGGGTGAACCAGCATTGCTCCACACAGTTTCTCATAAAATCAATCCACCTCTCAGGAAATCCCATGAGGTGAAGGATATGAAAGAGATAACGCCATTGCACCCTGTCATAGGCTTTAGCCATGTCTAACTTTAATGCCACATTGACAGTAGAAGTGCTATTTCCCAAGGAGTGGAACATTTCCTGTGCTAATAAGATATTGTCACTGATCAGCCTACCTTTGACAAAACCACTTTGGTTGGGGGCAAGCAGGCTAGGCAGAAGTGGGGCAAGTATAGCATTAAGCAGCTTAGAAATGATCTTATTAGTGACATTGCAGAGACTTATAGGCCTGAAATCAGACCAGGTTTTAGGATGGTCCACCTTAGGTATAAGGATGATAGTAGTGACAAGGAAGCTGTGAGGCATAGGGTTGCCATCAAAGAAGTCCAGAACAGCTTCAATCACATCCTCAGAGATAATATCCCAACATTGGTGATAAAAGGAGGCTGGGTACCCATCTGCCCCAGCCACACTATCCCCACATATTCCAAAAACCATCTCTTTAATTTCCTCATGGGAAGGGGGGCACAAAGGGCATCTAAGTCCAAAGTAGGTGATAACTGGGCTAATCCATGAATTTGATTGAAATTATCAAGTTCAATATCATTATGGTAAAGCTTTTGGAAAAATTGAACACCAGATTCATTAATATCTAAAGAGTCAGACAAGATTACCCCATCATCCTCAATTGTATGAATGTGACTTTTACTTCTTTTTTTCTTAACAATGGCATGAAAGAACTTAGTGTTTCTCTCCCCCTCAGCTAGCCATCTAATGGTAGCTTTTTGTTTCCAATAGGATTCCTCAATGATCTCAGCATGAGTGAGGTTAGCCTTGCACCTATTGAGATTAGATAGATTATCAGGGGAGGGATTAGAGTTCCATTTTTTCTCAGCATTAGCCATAACCATCTCAGCTATTTTCATGGTAAGGAACACATTATCAAATACCTCCCTATTCCACTTGGCAAGGGTGGTTTGGAGTTTGAGGAGTTTAAATTCTAAATTAAGCATGCCAAGGACTCCAGTTTGTTCAGACCAACAAGCTTTCACAATTTCCTTGAAAGTATGGTGATGGCTCCACATGTTGAAAAACCTAAAAGGAGAGGTTCTAGGTGATCCAGCAAAATGGACAAGAATAAGAAGGGGACTGTGGTCAGACCACACTCTAGGTAAATGGATGACCTTGGTGGAAGGGATAGTGCTGGACCAATCAGATGAAAATAACACCCTATCCAGCCTCTCCCTCAATGATTGCCTAGCCCAGGTGTAAATATCCCCTTCAAAACCAGCATCAATAAGGCCACATTGAACTATCATATCAGAGAATTCCATCATATCAAGTCTTCTATTGGAGGTAAAACCAGCTCTCTCTGAATCAGAGATTATGGTGTTAAAATCACCCCCAACAATCCAAGGTTTGTCTAAACAACTAAGTGCCAGTTCATTGAATTCACTCCAAAGTTCCCTCCAAATCTGCCTACTGTGTCCAGCATAAACACAGGTCAGGTAAACAGGTTGAGGGAAAAGGTTGGAGGACAATTGGACATGAAGATATTTGTTATGGTTTCTAACCACAGCTAAGTTCACATTATCTTTAACAAAACACCAAATATGATTGGTGATATTGTTAACCACCTTAGGAAAACCTAATCTCCTGCAAAAATATCCAGGGTCTAAGGCTACCATAGATTCAATTATTACCAAAACATGAATTTTGTGCTGCCAGCACAAATGATGGAGATGCCTTTGGGTAGGTGGGTTACCTATCCCTCTGGCATTCCAGACCAGCATGTTGTGACTCACTTATGTGAAGAGGACCTGGTATTCCTACCAGGGTTGTTCTTTACATGATTGTTTTTTGGTTTCTTAGGGGCTGGTCCCTTAGTCACATTTTGTCCTTGCTTGGAATTCTCAACTTTAGAGTCCACTGACATACTTCTTTGATGAAGTGCTTGAGTGACTTCATCAGAAGAGTCTGACTCTCTTTTCAAGGATGCAGATTTGGTTAGGGTTGTGGGGATAGGGGGCAGGGGGAGGGTTAGCCCTATCCATTTCAGCTCTGTCTAGGGCCATCATTTCCTTTGCAAACTCTAAGTTCAAACGTTCTGATTCAGTCTCAGATTCATGAGACATAGCAGAGTATTGTATTGTGCCATGCACAAAAAGGGATTCATCAGAGAAAGTTGTGTGGGCAGGTGCACTAGGTTTAGGACCAGGTGGGGGATTGGCACTTGTGTTATTTATATCTGGTGCATATTCCAGATTATCTAATACAAGTGCTTCAGGTTCAGCCAAGCTGGCAAACCTGTTAGGATCAGGTTGCAAAGGTGTGTTTGGAGAAGTTTTTTGTTTTATGGGGCTATCTAAAATTCCAATCCCTCCTTTCTTATTGATTTTCTCAATCCATTCATTTTCATCTGAATCCTGGGCAATGGCCTTACCCTTAAGTTTTCTAAGAGCTTCATCCTTGGTGAAATTAGGTGTTCCAGAACAAGCAGGGCTGATTTGGTGTGAATTCTGATTCTTAGTTGGAGATTTATGAACAGGGCTATTTTTTGGGCTGGATTCAGGGGATTTAGGTGCAGGGGTGGGGATTGGGTCTTTTATCTCACCATGTGGTTCCACAATCCTAGTTTCATTCCTAATAGGCTTAGGAGCCTTTCCAGAGATATAACATTCATTCTCCATATGCCCTAAATGCTTACAATCTACACAATATTTAGGAACATTTTCATATAACACCCTTTGCTTAATAATTTCAGAGTTAATGCTCAACAACACATGATCTTGCCTATCTTCCAACAAATCAATCTCAACACGCATTGTAGCAAAGTTAGCCCTTGAGAGGGAGGCAGTAGCCTCATCTACTTTCAAGGGCTTTCCTATAGCATTTCCAATAGTAATTAAAGCACTTTCATCATACAAATGAACTGGTAAGGCATGCAACCTTATCCACACAGGTACCACAGAAGATTCACATTGAACATTAAATCTAGGAGACCATTTGAAAATTCACATAGGTATACCATTCACATGCCAAATAGGTTTAAGCCACAACCTAGAGTAGTCTTTATCATTATTCAACACAATCAAGACATGCCTATTATTAATCACCCTAACTTTGAAAGTTGCAGTAAGTTTTAACCCCTCAAGCATCTTCCAAACTGAATTAATAGGAGGAACACCGTGGGAAAACTTGCCCACAAGTGCCCATTTCAGAGGCTCAGCAAGCTTCTGAGTGTCTTGCTCAGTAAACAACAACACGGTTGGCCCCTCAATTTGTGAAACAGAGCCAATGGGCTTAATCAGGGAACTGTCAAGTATTTGATTATCAGAGATTGGTTTTTGGGTTACCTGAGCATAGGAACGTTTGGTATTGGGTTTGGTAGTGGGATTAGGAGGCACTTCGGCCTTTTTTGGCGATGTGTGTGGCATGCTAACATTTGAAACAGGTATTTGCGGCATGTCGGCTGTGGAGACTCTGGCCGGCGGTGGCCCAGTGCACGCCGGTGGACCCAGATCCGGTAGCGCGGGGGGATTAGCCATGTGAATCCAAAGGAAACTCCTGAAAACACACAAACACAAGATCTACAAATCAGATCTGAAACAGGGCAATGAACCCTAGATCCAGAAAATCGTAAATCGAAAATGAAAAAACTAAAACACGAAATAAATTGAGGGAAAAGTGCCACGGGGCTCAAGGGAGGTTGTCCCAAGGGTCGCCTCCCACTCAGACAGGCACCGGAGGACCGGCGACCTGACTTCCGTCCGAAAGTGCCGCTAACGAAAAATATAAAACTTCGAGAATCGAACGGGAAATGAAATCTAAGACAGCGAAAACATTATAAAAGGTGGAAATTAGTCAAGCGCGAAGATTTGGAGCAACATCATCCCCGATTTTTGATTCCCCGGGTTTAGGGTTTATGGTTTAGGGTTTAGGGTTTAGGGTTTAGGGTTTTTATGGTTTAGGGTTCAGGGTTCAGGGTTCAGGGTTTAGGGTTCAGAGTTTAGGGTTTAGGGTTTAGGGGTTAGGGTTTAGGGTTTAGGGTTTAGGGTTTAGGGTTTAGGGTTCAGGGTATAGGGTTCAGGGTTTAGGGTTTAGGGTTCAGGGTTTAGGGTTCAGGGTTCAGGGTTCAGGGTTTAGGGTTTAGGGTTCAGGGTTTAGGGTTCAGGGTTCAGGGTTCAGGGTTCAGGGTTCAGGGTTCAGGGTTCAGGGTTCAGGGTTTAGGGTTCAGGGTTTAGGGTTTAGGGTTTAGGGTTCAGGGTTTAGGGTTCAGGGTTCAGGGTGCAGGGTTCAAAATATATAATCATGGACTTTGCTTCTAATTTTGCACATTCTTCTCCAAATAGGACTAGCATTATAAACACATTTAACAACCACAGGGCAAGATTTATGACTATAAGTATGTAGCATGAGATTAGCCCAAAGTGAATCTTGGCTCCTAAAATGCCACCAAAGTTTAAATGAAAATACAGATACACAATCATTGAGATTTCTCAAATTAAAGCCACCCTGAGCAAAAGGTTTACATATTGAGTCCCAGGCCATCCAATGAGTTTTTTCTTACCACCATAAGATCCCCAGAAGAACTTAGCCATGATTTGATGCAAATTATGGATGACAGACTTGGGTGGGGGAATCACTTGGAAAATATGACAGGGGAATGAATACAGGACACTCCTAATAAGTGCCAACCTACCTCTAAATGAGAGGTGCCTATTTTCCCATCTCTGGATTGCATTTTTGAATTTTTGAATAAGGTTATCAAACAAGTTGGCAGTGATATAGCCACTAAAAATGGGAGCTCCCAAGTATGTGACAGGTAAATGGGCTTGCTGAAAGCCAGTAATGGCTTGGACCTGGGTGCCAATCCTAGTTCTCCACTTGGCACTTATGATGAATGTGCTCTTGTGAAAGTTGAGAGCCTGACCAGACACCTTCATGTAGGTTTTAAGGAAACCTATTAATCTAGTGAGACCAGCAGCTCTATTGGTGGTGAAAATTAAAATATCATCAGCATAGCACAAGTGAGTGACAGACTCACCTCTAGAACATCTAAAATACATGGAAGGATGGTCAAAGAACATTTGGTTGATACCTCTGGACAAAAAATCCGCAGCCAAAACAAAGAGGGATGGTGAGAGGGGGTCCCCTTGTCTAAGCCCCCTAGATGATTTAAAGAAGTGAGATTGTTCTCCATTTATCAAAAGGGTGAACCAGCATTGCTCCACATAGTTTCTCATAAAATCAATCCACCTCTCAGGAAATCCCATGAGGTGAAGGATATGAAAGAGATAACGCCATTGCACCCTGTCATAGGCTTTAGCCATGTCTAATTTTAATGCCACATTGACAGTAGAAGTGCCATTTCCCAAGGAGTGGAACATTTCCTGTGCTAATAAGATATTGTCACTGATCAGCCTACCTTTGACAAAACCACTTTGGTTGGGGGCAAGCAGGCTAGGCAGAAGTGGGGCAAGTCTAGCATTAAGCAGCTTAGAAATGATCTTATTAGTGACATTGCAGAGACTTATAGGCCTGAAATCAGACCAGGTTTTAGGATGGTCCACCTTAGGTATAAGGATGATAGTAGTGACAAGGAAGCTGTGAGGCATAGGGTTGCCATCAAAGAAGTCCAGAACAGCTTCAATCACATCCTCAGAGATAATATCCCAACATTGGTGATAAAAGGAGGCTGGGTACCCATACGCTTTGACCACACTATCCCCACATATTCCAAAAATCGTCTCTTTAATTTCCTCATGGGAAGGGGGGCACAAAGGGCATCTAAGTCCAAAGTAGGTGATAACTGGGCTAAACCATGAATTTGATTGAAATTATCAAGTTCAATATCATTATGGTAAAGCTTTTGGAAAAATTGAACACCAGATTCATGAATATCTAAAGAGTCAGACAAGATTACCCCATCATCCTCAATTGTATGAATGTGACTTTTACTTCTTTTTTTCTTAACAATGGCATGAAAGAACTTAGTGTTTCTCTCCCCCTCAGCCAGCCATCTAATGGTAGCTTTTTGTTTCCAATAGGATTCCTCAATGATCTCAGCATGAGTGAGGTTAGCCTTGCACCTATTGAGATTAGATAGGTTATCAGGGGAGGGATTAGAGTTCCATTTTTTCTCAGCATTAGCCATAACCATCTCAGCTATTTTCATGGTAAGGAACACATTATCAAATACCTCCCTATTCCACTTGGCAAGGGTGGTTTGGAGTTTGAGGAGTTTAAATTCTAAATTAAGCATGCCAAGGACTCCAGTTGGTTCAGACCAACAAGCTTTCACAGTTTCCTTGAAAGTATGGTGATGGACCCACATGTTGAAAAACCTAAAAGGAGAGGTTCTAGGTGATCCAGCAAAATGGACAAGAATAAGAAGGGGACTGTGGTCAGACCACACTCTAGGTAAATGGATGACCTTGGTGGAAGGGATAGTGCTGGACCAATCAGATGAAAATAACACCCTATCCAGCCTCTCCCTCAATGATTACCTAGCCCAGGTGTAAATATCCCCTTCAAAACCAGCATCAATAAGGCCACATTGAACTATCATATCAGAGAATTCCATCATATCAAGTCTTCTATTGGAGGTAAAACCAGCTCTCTCTGAATCAGAGATTATGGTGTTAAAATCACCCCCAACAATCCAAGGTTTGTCTAAACAACTAAGTGCCAGTTCATTGAATTCACTCCAAAGTTCCCTCCAAATCGCCTCCGTGTCCAAAGCATAAACACAGGTCAGGTAAACAGGTTGAGGGAAAAGGTTGGAGGACAATTGGACATGAAGATATTTGTTATGGTTTCTAACCACAGCTAAGTTCACATTATCTTCAACAAAACACCAAATATGATTGGTGATATTGTTAACCACCTTAGGAAAACCTAATCTCCTGCAAAAATATCCAGGGTCTAAGGCTACCATAGATTCAATTATTACCAAAACATGAATTTTGTGCTGCCAGCACAAATGATGGAGATGCCTTTGGGTAGGTGGGTTACCTATCCCTCTGGCATTCCAGACCAGCATGTTGTGACTCACTTATGTGAAGAGGACCTGGTATTCCTACCAGGGTTGTTCTTTACATGATTGTTTTTTGGTTTCTTAGAAATTTGGTCCCTTAGTCACATTTTGTCCTTGCTTGGAATTCTCAACTTTAGAGTCCACTGACATACTTCTTTGATGAAGTGCTTGAGTGACTTCATCAGAAGAGTCTGACTCTCTTTTCAAGGATGCAGATTTGGTTAGGGTTGTGGGGATAGGGGGCAGGGGGAGGGTTAGCCCTATCCATTTCAGCTCTGTCTAGGGCCATCATTTCCTTTGCAAACTCTAAGTTCAAACGTTCTGATTCAGTCTCAGATTCATGAGACATAGCAGAGTATTGTATTGTGCCATGCACAAAAAGGGATTCATCAGAGAAAGTTGTGTGGGCAGGTGCACTAGGTTTAGGACCAGGTGGGGGATTGGCACTTGTGTTATTTATATCTGGTGCATATTCCAGATTATCTAATACAAGTGCTTGAGTTCGTAAGTGGCAAACTGTTAGGATCGGGTTGCAAAGGTGTGTTTGGAGAAGTTTTTGTTTTATGGGGCTATCTAAAATTCCAATCCCTCCTTTCTTATTGATTTTCTCAATCCATTCATTTTCATCCGAATCTGGGCAATGGCCTTACCCTTAAGTTTTCTAAGAGCTTCATCCTTGGTGAAATTAGGTGTTCCAGAACAAGCGGGGCTGATTTGGTGTGAATTCGATTCTTAGTTGGAGATTTATGAACAGGGCTATTTTTGGGAAATTTGGATTCGGGGATTTAGGTGCGGGGGTGGGGATTGGGTCTTTTATCTCACCATGTGGTTCCACAATCCTAGTTTCATTCCTAATAGGCTTAGGAGCCTTTCCAGAGATATAACATTCATTCTCCATATGCCCTAAATGCTTACAATCTACACAATATTTAGGAACATTTTCATATAACACCCTTTGCTTAATAATTTGAGTTAATGCTCAACAACACATGATCTTGCCTATCTTCCAACAAATCAATCTCAACACGCATTGTAGCAAAGTTAGCCCTTGAGAGGGAGGCAGTAGCCTCATCTACTTTCAAGGGCTTTCCTATAGCATTTCCAATAGTAATTAAAGCACTTTCATCATACAAATGAACTGGTAAGGCATGCAACCTTATCCACACAGGTACCACAGAAGATTCACATTGAACATTAAATCTAGGAGACCATTTGAAAATTCACATAGGTATACCATTCACATGCCAAATAGGTTTAAGCCACAACCTAGAGTAGTCTTTATCATTATTCAACACAATCAAGACATGCCTATTATTAATCACCCTAACTTTGAAAGTTGCAGTAAGTTTTAACCCCTCAAGCATCTTCCAAACTGAATTAATAGGAGGAACACCGTGGGAAAACTTGCCCACAAGTGCCCATTTCAGAGGCTCAGCAAGCTTCTGAGTGTCTTGCTCAGTAAACAACAACACGGTTGGCCCCTCAATTTGTGAAACAGAGCCAATGGGCTTAATCAGGGAACTGTCAAGTATTTGATTATCAGAGATTGGTTTTTGGGTTACCTGAGGCATAGGAACGTTTGGTATTGGGTTTGGTAGTGGGATTAGGAGGCACTTCGGCCTTTTTCTAAATGTTGAGATACATGGTTTTGATTAAATGACCAAGGTATTAAACAAAGTGCTTTCAAAATTTCACCCCAGCAAAATCTTTCGAACTCGCGAATTTTTTTTATATTATCATTCGAACAAATACCTCGATAAACTTGTTTTTTAAAAAAATATTACCGGTGTTGGACCACAATGGTATGCTTAATGTTTTAACCATGTATGCTGAGGTATAGGTCGTTCATCTTTGTCAATGTGAACGTGTGAATATTGCATTGTGCTGCTGATTGTGGGCTTATGTCGATTATGTGAGGTTTGTTTTATCTTGTTATTCTGATTGGTTGTCCGTTCAGTATGCTAAGGGGTCGAGGTCGAGGCCGTGGCCGTGGTCGTGGTCGTGGTCGTAATCGGGAGCAGGAGAGGGCGACTCCCTCCTTGCCGAGTACCAATCAGCTCAGTACAGATCAGGGACATTCGACTAGCGTTAATGTTGACGTTAGCGCCGCCACCATCCTTCGTCAGGTGGTTGACGATTAGTGCGAGATGAATCAGCCGTACGTCAGATGAGAACCCAAATAGGGATAACGGAACTAGTAAGTGGTTACGAGATGTGATGAAGATGCGGCCGCCCGTTTTGTGGGTTCGTCGACTTGTTAGGTTGGGAAAAGCGGCTCTTCCAAATGAGAATATTTGATCTTGTAGCTTGTCCGGATGATAGGAGGGTACCCATTGCTCAGACCTACTCGACAAAGAAGGCTGCAGACCGGTGGCACGTTGTAGTACTGCAGATCGTACACCTACATGGGCTGAGTTTAAGACCGCCATGGAGGCAGTATTGCCGTTGCACTGCTCGTGAACGCAGAATCGTTGAGTTTTTCTTGGCTACGCCTGTGATGTGTCAATATCCCGGGCGATAGTCGATTATAATCGGCAGTTGGCTTATGTTCGTGATCAAGTGAGAAGTGAAGGACAAGGTCCGATACTTCAATATGCGCATGAAACCCCATATCCGTGAGAGTATGGCTCCGCTCATGTGTACCACCACGAAGGAATATCAGACCGAGCTTTAGCCATTGAGATGGCCGTTTCGTGACGGAACTGTTCGAGAGTAAGAGACGAAGACCTCGAGAAATTTTTCAAGAGGCCGAGGTGTGAGATCCGTGAGCTGTTGCTTCAGCTTTCCTTCCGGGAGCACTCCTCGTTCGGTTGACAGTCTAAGAACCTTACCCCAGAGGCGAGTAAGACGATCGGTGTGAAGACACCGCTTTAATCGCAATGTAGGCCATGCGAGACAATTGTCGTCGCCACCGTTAATTGTTTTAAGTGCGGCCAACCGGGCACCAAGCGGTGCATTGTGAGTCCGTTGCCGGGATGTTTGGGAATCGGGTTTTCGTTCCTACTCGGGAGGGCCGGTGGTGTTGATGATGTAGTTGTGTATCGTACTTTGTCTGTAATTCGTAGAGATTGATATTTGTTGCGTGAACTTTTTGGTTTGGTTTCTATTCTATCATGATGTTTTATTTTAAGTTTCGGGAAGAAACTTAATTTTAATAGGATAGAATGTAATATACGGTATTCTCGTTTTCCGTTATCTTGAATTGTTTGTGTTTTGACGTCAGACATTTTCTTATTGATGAGAATAGGAATGATTTCTATCGTGATACTCTATTTGTTTCTATCGCATAGCCATTTTAGTCGGGTGCAACTTGTTGTCGCGTACGTTTCTTTGATTAAATGTGTGCATATGATGTGGTATGTGATGCGTCGTTAATTGATTGTTATTGTTTTGAATCATTCTTTGGTGGCTTTGTTATGGTCGTCGTGGGCGTGTTTCCACGTTGTATATTCTTTCGCATTGCTTGTAACGTTTCGCCAATGGGCGAAAGTTATGCGTTCTTGTGTATCTCGTTGAGGTTTCCTGTTGGGATATTGCTTCTCCCTACTTATTTTAAGTTTCGGGACGAAACTTCTTTTAAGGAGGGTAGAATGTAATATCCGCAATTTCGACTTAGGTAATTTTCATTTTTCGGCGGAGGCCGTTTGAAAACTTCGCTTTTGACCGTTTCGTCATTCGGAGAATATTTAATTCTGCACTTTTTGTCATCCGAGTTCATTTCGGTATCGTTTTGTTGAGTTCCGAGCTTTTTAGCGACTTTTCCGCACTTGAGTTCGATTCTTGCGAATCTCGTCCGAAACTGCTGTTTCGAGGTTCCCGTAAGTCCGTTTAACTTTGTTAGACGTGTTGTGAACTTCGGTTTGGTTATTCGACCACGTATCATGATTTTCGGATGTTTGGGCCGTTTTTGTAATTTCCTATAAGTTTAGGGAATTTGTTCCTTGTTCGGTTTTGATCGTGTACCTCGGACCGTTTTGGGTTACTGGTTATTGTTTCTCGTTGTGTGTATTTTCCTCGGACTGTTGGGTCGGCATATCGTGTTTTGGTGATCGTCTTTTTCGTTTTTGGTAGCGTTGTTTTCTGTCCAGAATGCTGTCTGTCAGGACCTGTGCAAAACGGCGCAAGACCCGCGGCATTTTGCGCCGTGTCTGTGCGCCGTGTCGCCCAGGGGGTCGGGCACTGTCCGAGAAACGGCGCAAGACCCGCGGCATTTTGCGCCGTGTCTGTGCGCCGTGTCGCACAGGGGTCGCCGTGACCAACAACACGGCGCCGAACACGGCGCTATTTGGACCGTTTGTTGCGCCGTGTTACATCCCAAAGATATAAAGGACAGACGGGTGTTTTAACCCCATTTCTTCCGTTCTCTCTCGTTTCTCCACTCTCTCCTCGCGACTTTGGGCGATTTCAACCAGATATTGCAGTCTAGCATCTTATAACTCGGAATTGGACATTCTAACACGAATCAAACATCATCTTCCACCCGGATCGAAGGTAAGAACACCTAAACTTTTGGTTTTTGGGTGTTCTTGAGGTTTCTTGGTGTTTTGGCCGATTTGCTTCGTTTTGATTCATATTATTGTTAGAACTTGATTGTAAACTCGTAATCATTCAATACCCTTGAAGTTTTGTGGAACGAATTTGAGTATTTCTTTGAATAATCGATCAAATTGGCCTATGCCCTCAAAGTGTCCGATAAAATGCTTCAATGGGTAGAACTTGGGAAGTTCCATACGTTTTCGTAGAATTGTGATTGAATTGATATCGTTGTGACTTAGGAACGAATTCTTGTGAAGAACTCGAGTCGGAACCCTTCCGTTCGTTGCCTTCTTTGGGGTTCGAGCTTCCCGGTCGAACCGTGTTCTTCGGAGCGTTCGGTAGCGGTTATTAAGGCAAGTATCTTACTATACGACTTGTATCTTGTGACTAGTAATTACGTATGAGATGTATGATGACTTTGCTTGCCTTCGTAATTATGTTCCGTTTGAGTTGGTTGTGTTTTCCGTAATTTGAAGGCTTTGTGATAATAGTGTTATATCAGTATACGTGTTAGGCGTTGTGCCATTTGTGCAGGAATGCGACGTACATATGGGATGGTTGTACCCTTGGTTGTGCAATGTATTGTGTACCGAATGTGTGTTATGTTGGTTAAATGTCGTTGATTGATGATAGTTGTTGCGAGTGTCGAGGTTGTGTTATGTGCGTGCAATGTACGATTTTGTGGTGATTGATTAATTGTACTCATTGTTGTATGTAATGTGGATGTGAATATGTGTATGACCGTTAAGTTCACTCGTGTTGGTTCGACGGGACCTACGAGGATTCGTGGCAGTGGACTACGGGATCAGAACTTAGTGAGGCACTGAGGTCCAATCGTGCTGGTCTGACGAGGCCTACGATAACGCATGGCAGTGGACCATGAGTTTCGGACACAGTGCGTCCAACCGGGTGAGCTCGACGGGGCTTACGGTGACACGTGGCAGTGGACTACGGTGTCAGGACTATGTGTGTGATTGTTGTGATTGATATAGTCCGTGCGGGTCGTTATGCCTACGGAGACACGTGACAGTGGATCACGGTGTCGGAAATTGGTTATGATTGGTTAATAGTCCGTGTGGGTTGTTGAACCTACGGAGACACGTGACAGTGGATCACGGTGTCGGAAATTGGTTATGATTGGTTAATAGTCCGTGTGGGTTGTTGAACCTACGGAGACACGTGACAGTGGATCACGGTGTCGGAATTGATTATGTTTGTTTAATTGTGCGTGATGTAGCCCGTGCGGGTTGTTGAACCTACGGAGACACGTGACAGTGGATCACGGTGTCATGAGCATGATACTTTTCAAATCAAAGTTTTTAAAGGTTTGTGAATCAGGACTTGAGGTCTTAAGGTTTTGAAATTTAAAAAAAAAAAATTCCCGAGATGAAAATCTTATTTTCGAATGCTTCATAGCTTATCTTCCCTTGTGAAAACCCCCCGGGAATATCTGATACTTGATTATTATATTTGATCACGATTATTAATTGCTTGTTACATTTCGTATGATTTGATACTTGCACTAGTAAAACAGTGGAGTTTTACTAACCCCCGAGTAATCGGGGGGTGGATGTCTGCTTGCGTCCGTGTACATGCCGATTCGGGGAGCAACACAGGATTGGCACAAGAGGATGACGAGCTACGATACTAATCATGAGTCGAGAGTTATTTTGATTTTTGTTGTGTTGTCAGAGTTGATTTCAGTCTTCCGCTATATTGTATTTCGACCCCTGTGTGGGTAATGATAATTAAGTTAGTTTTATCGATTGGGTTGTGTGACCTCATCGGTCTGTGTATTCGCGTGTAAGTGACCATATCGGTCTGTATCATTTTATTGTTTGACCACCTGGCAAGCATTTGGTTGTTTATGGATGTTTAGCCTGGTAGATCCTTGTGGAAAGGGTCTACGGCGTGTAATATTCCCATATGGTTTTGGGGATGTTACAATAATCAACCGGTTCGATGACGACCAATTATCAATACCACCAAACCTCGAACTCAATCGTTTTACCATATCTCGACTAATCACAGTCTGAACAATCCAACTCAGACACTTTCAAATCCCGTCCACAATACGAGTGAAATATGATGATCATATCAAAGAACCAATTCGACCAATAATAAGGGTCTAAATGTTCCAAACTCAATTCTTAAATATGAATTGACAAGGTTCCCTTCTCGTAAATCCATCGTTAAAATTTACTTATGACCGTCATCAATTCGAATCATCCGACTGGTTCAAAACAATAGATAATCATATTAAAAAGGTTATCAAACAATCCATTCATTCGATTTGAATATTTACTCCATACGTATGGGCTTCCAAATTCGAGATGAATAATAGTCTCATCAAACTCATAATCACATTCGTATTCCTATACGAATATTATTTCCAACACATAATTTAGCTCTAGATATGAATATTCCATATTCATTTTCAAAACATCAACACTTCTAAAAAAATTTTCATCACCTCGTATAATTCAAGAGTTCTTCAAGAACATGAAATATCCGAAATCACGTTCAGAACAACATCTACGAGGTATATATCTCCATGTTACCATTTTCTTCATCATGTCATTCATACAATCTCAAGAATCGCAACAAAACCCTTATCACCATATGAAGAAGATCTCAATGATCATATCAACATCCGAAATCTCTTATTACAATTCCAACAAATCTCGTATAACATTATCACATGATTCCATAATTGTAACACCCCAGATCCTCCTGGGAATATTACACGCCGTAAACCCTTCTCACAAGGATTTACTGGCTAAGCACAATTTCCACGTCATTCCAAAATGCTAAAAAGACCGATGACGGTAATATTTTTCAAATACTAAAAAAATCATTTTCCAAATACCGTCAAAACGATCAAGGTTAAAATGCCAAAAACTCAGTTTAGGGAATCGGTTTTACAAAATAAAATTTGATTGGCAAAATACCAAAAATCCATTTCAAAAATACTCACGCAGCGGATAAAAGTACAGTCCAATTTATGCATTTTCATTGAAATAAGACGAACATCAAAATACACGATTCCCAATGTACTCCCTCCCAAGTAGTAGCCCAAAAAGAAAAAAAAAAATGAGCCACTATCAAAGGGATACGAGGATTACCTTGCATGGACGAACCACGAAGAAAGAATAATTTGAACTCCATTCCAAGAATCATTAAATCATCATAGTCATCATATGGCCTCAAGAACATCAAGATCTCTATGATTCCATAATCATAATCAACATATTCAAAGCATATCATTATCTTCCTTCAACATAAACCTCATAGAATATGGATAACACAAGGAATCACTTCAAGAATCAACAAAAGTTCCATAACCAAGCTCTAATTCCATGATTCCAAGCTCACAATCATGTTAAAAGTGTTTAGAACACTCTTAAAAGTGAAGAGGGACGAGTTTTGGAGAGAAATATCTCAAAGGATCGTGAGAGAAATGAAAGGCAACACTTGATATATAAATTGCACTCTCATTACGTACGTAGGTGTCCTTTCTTAACGTACGTAACAACTTTAACGTGCGTAATCCAAAATCCATAACGTACGTAACCATCTCACTGTCTCATTCCGTGCAGTCCATTACGTACGTAACCCATACCATATAACGTACGTAATATACCAGTTGACTTGCTACAGTACAATGGTTGTGTTACGTACGTAACACGTCCTGTATAACGTACGTAACACGTACGTTGACTCACCTGTCAACATCCTCCGCCGAAAGTTGCCGAAACAGGATCCCACCTGCCTCACAGGACTCGGTTATGTCCGATGCCTTCGTTACGTACGTAATACCTTAGCCTTGACGTACGTAACCATGCCAATCTTACGTACGTAATCTCACCTTATTAACGTACGTAATAATTCCATAGTCAATTTCAACAATTCCTGTCCAAAGTCATGACATACCAAATACGAGCATACGGCAAAATCAATACATATACTCAATTCAATAACATTTTCAAACGTTCACAACGTCCTCGAGCATAATTAACCATCCACGATATCCAATATATAAACGAAAAAAAATATATCCGAAAAATCGGGGTATTACACTCTACCCCCCTTAAAAATAAGTTTCGTCCTCGAAACTTACAATCACTAAATAAACAACATTTCAACGGAAAATCCAAAATCACCAAGATAACCAAGAATTATCGAATAATCCGAACAACATACTTACAGTCGGGAAGTGAAGATCTCCCGTGATACTAGCATGCGACTCTAAACAAAGTCTCAACATAATACCGTTACACACCAATATCGCAATTAGCAATTTAACAAAATCTCAAGGAAGAGTTCACGTCCGTGACCACGGTCACGATTCTTCCTACTTTCACCAACATTCTCAAGGCACATACGTGCGTAAGTATAATCCAAATCGCACATTCCCGAAGTGACCAATTCCCAAGAATACCAAGCTATAAGCGAAGCGATTAAGAAAAATACAAGAAGAGTGAGAGGACTTACAAGTACCTGGTCGCCTTGTGATGATGGCGAGTAGTGATATCGTGGGCAAATGCCGACTCAATCGACCCAAAAGACCGACACCTAGGTATCCATAAACCTAAGCTCGATACCATATTCGTAACACCCCAAGTTATTCGGGGTATATTACGCCGTGAGCCGCCGTGGGACCCACAAGGCTAAACATACGCGGAACTATAAACTTGACCGAGAAGGTCTACATACAATGGAAAGAAAGACGATACAAATGGTATTCAAAACCATAACCAATGAAACCATATACATCACTGCACAAATCAATACCTCGGCAACACAGGCCGGAACATCAAGGAAACTGAAATACAATACTCGAGTATTTAAAAATCCATTCCAGTACAACAACACTGAATGGAGGAATCCAAGAAAATAACCGGAGACAAAACACAGTATCACACTTGCCCATCATCTTCATGCCGACCCGATACCCACCTTGTCCGCTCTCCTGGAACCTGAAATACATGAAACGTATTTCCCCCATAAAGGGGTTAGCCGTCGAATAGCTAGTGCAAGTATAACAATATGAAACATAATACTTCTCGACAATAAAGTAAATGTAATCCGTCAATTCATCAATATCCGTCAATTCATCAATGTAAGACTAGTATTCCGGAATAACTAAATCTCATAGCATCTCATCAATACATATATGAATACCGTGGAACCGCACCAGAGGCTACGGAACCCTCAGAGGACCCGTCGGTCCGTCCCGGAGTGGTTAATTCATATTATCCATGGAATCGCACGGAGGCTACGAAACCCTCGAGAGGACCCGTCGGTCCGTCCGGAGTGGATATAAATAAGCATGCCACCATTATTTCATATGAATGCCGTAGAAACGTTTCGTTCATATCAACCTTGGAATCGCACGAGAGGCTACAAAACCCTCGAGAGGACCATAGGCCCGTCCGAGTGGCTAGAAATAATCATACCATCAATATTTCATACTTTCAAAGTCGAGAACGCATAATCATAAATGTATACTTGCCTTAATAAACGTATCAAGATCAGAAGAACACGGTTCGACCGGAAGCTTGAACCACGAAGAAGACAACGAGCGGAAGGGTTTCACTCGAGTTCTTCACAAGAATTCGACCCTAACAACATAAATTCAATAAATCATCGATCATACGAGGAAGAATAATCGTAGAACGCCCGAAAACCCTCTATGACATTTCTAGGACACCTTCAAGGCGTCGGTCAAGAACTCGACCAAAACAACGAATCGATACGATCCAACCATGGGATAACAAGGGAAATGATACAATACATCTAAATAATCATCAATCCTTCACAATCCTAAGTTAAATCGGATTAAACGGACGAAATCGAACAAAATACCCAAAATCCCCAAAATTAGATTTCTAGGAAATCGATTCGATTCAGTAGATCGGAGGATGTTATAGGACGGATGATTGATGATATGAACCTCAAAACTCCATGGATATGTTGTTAAACAACATGGCTTCAATATTAGAACATGGCAAGGCTGCGGAAGAGGAGAAGAAGAAGGTGAAAAATGGCGAAAAAGCGTCTGCGGGGCCTTTTATAGGGTTGATTGCTGCCGGACACGGCCGTGCCGGTCGGCGCGGTCGTGTTACGATTGGCCGACAGGACTCGACCGTGTCCCGCTTGACACGGTCGCGGCACCGAGGGCCTTCCGACGATGACCCGCCCGACGCCGATCGGGCATGACTCGGCCGTGTCACGGGACACGGTCGGGCGTGTCAGCGATCGTTCGAGCTTATCCGAAGAGTACGCACGGGCCGTGTCGGACGACACGGCCGAGTCTGGTCGGCGAAACTCCGGCATTTCCGACGAGTGCGGCACGGGCCGTGTCGACGACACGGCCGAGTTCGGCCGCGATGATCGGCGATAACGAGCGGGTGAGTTAAAGCGACCATAACTCTCTCGTCCGACTCGATTGACTCACCGTTTGAACCATTGGAAAGCTAACTAGATGCTCTATAATATTGCAAAGATTCAGAATTTTTGGAGTTACCAAAAATTAATGGTGATCTAACAAAGTCGAACTCCCACGTGAAAAGTCGATTAAGGACACGGAATTCAACGAACGATACCGAAACGAACTCGGATGACAAAAGTGTAGAATTAATCATTCTCGGATGACGAAACGGTCCCAAGCAAGTCGCCAAAATAGACTTCCGCCAAAAATAGAAAATTTACGGGATAAAAATTACGGTATTACATTCTACCCTCCTTAAAAGAAGTTTCGTTCCAAACTTAAAACAGTAGGGAGAAGAAATATTTCGCCAGAAAACTCAACGAGATACACAAGAATCAAACTTACGCCCAAACGGCGAATCATCAATATAGAACACCACAATACATTACAGAAGGCAAACCAAACCAATGCCAAAAAGATACGAATTCACAATGCCCGAAGGCTCCAACGGGAATACCGATACATCACAATGGCACGAAAGCCGAATGCCCAAAGTGTAAATCATCACAATCAGATCTCAAAGGAGCAAACTCGATCGGACATACCCCTCGGCGTATGAACAACCAAATGGAAATCGTCGGACATATCCAATACAACATGGACTACGAACGATCAATCAATAAAGCTCAAGAGGGACATCACAGTACGCCCGATCCGGAAATGTGTCCATGCACATGTCCACCCCGTATACGGAATCCAGAATATACGTGTGACAATGTACCTAATTAGCCTCAAGAACTACGTCTCGTGTGCACGGTCCAATGCGGAAATACCCACGCATGACCATCGAGTGCATGGCTAAAAATCCTGCACATAACCAATCGGCACGCAGACATGATTCGGATATGCCACGATACAACATGACAACGAAACTCAAGGGATAAAACATCGATATGGATCATACGACTCACCAAGTGAACGATGACACACGAATAATGAAAGATCGACACGACCAACGATATTCAAAACAACCATCCTGGGATCAGAATTTCCTTAAGGACCGATTAACACGAGCAACGATCACAACACAACAGTTCGGGAAAATCCTCAACCTTCAAAGATCACAAAATTACCGAGTTCACAAGAAAATAGTGTGCTGCCTTGAATCGGTCAACACGACAATAATAATTTAACGGATGGGAACTATCGTTGATAATGCCAATTCAATACTTCGATTACCGTAGAATGGCCAATCGATAACAATGATACAACGGATGAGAGTATCTTCGACAACGGATGGGAATTATCTTCGATAATCCCAATTCAATACCTCGATTACCCTAGAACGGTCAATCGATAATCAATGATACGATAGAATAGATGTCCTGTCTTAAACCGACCACCAAACGGAGATGACAAAAGGATATATCAAATGTCCCCAATCGGTTAACGCAACATCATAGCAACAGATCGATTCGATGACAAAGATTCAACGATGTCTCGTAGCGACATTAATCGCGAATAATAATAATCGATACATCGATACCGCGAACCGGCTATCGATAGCAACTTTACCAACAAGTATCGTAATGCCTTGAACCGGCCATTTACAAACAACAGTAACATTTGGCATAATTTGCCGACGGCGTCGTGTCAACCAATCCCTTGACATCAATACAATCATAAAGAGGCCAAGTCCCAAAATGATACACACAATCGTACGCCTACACGATAACATTAGTCTCATTGATTAGTACGAGTATAAAACTTGTCTCGATATCAATACAACGTACTGTTACCAATTCAGTTGATTTCGTCTTACGAATTCCCTCAGTCTCGACCAAGTTAATCTACGAACCCTTCAACCTTAACCACAACACAACAGTCATAATTCACGATCAAACATCATACCTTATTGTAAAACGAAGGATTGATAATTGTAATATCCGCAATTTCGGACTTCCGGTAATTTTCATTTTTCGGCGGAGGCCCGTTTCGAAAACTCGCTTTTGACCGTTTCGTCATTCGGAGAATATTTAATTCTGCACTTTTTGTCATCCGAGTTCATTTCGGTATCGTTTTGTTGAGTTCCGAGCTTTTTAGCGACTTTTCCGCACTTGAGTTCGATTCTTGCGAATCTCGTCCGAAACTGCTGTTTCGAGGTTCCCGTAAGTCCGTTTAACTTTGTTAGACGTGTTGTGAACTTCGGTTTGGTTATTCGACCACGTATCATGATTTTCGGATGTTTGGGCCGTTTTTGTAATTTCCTATAAGTTTAGGGAATTTGTTCCTTGTTCGGTTTTGATCGTGTACCTCGGACCGTTTTGGGTTACTGGTTATTGTTTCTCGTTGTGTGTATTTTCCTCGGACTGTTGGGTCGGCATATCGTGTTTTGGTGATCGTCTTTTTCGTTTTTGGTAGCGTTGTTTTCTGTCCAGAATGCTGTCTGTCAGGACAGCAAAACGGCGCAAGACCCGCGGCATTTTGCGCCGTGTCTGTGCGCCGTGTCGCCCAGGGGGTCGGGCACTGTCCGAGAAACGGCGCAAGACCCGCGGCATTTTGCGCCGTGTCTGTGCGCCGTGTCGCACAGGGGTCGCCCGCTGACCAACAACACGGCGCTGAACACGGCGCTATTTGGACCGTTTGTTGCGCCGTGTTCTGTCCAGTATATAAAGGACAGACGGGTGTTTTAACCCCATTTCTTCCGTTCTCTCTCGTTTCTCCACTCTCTCCTCGCGACTTTGGGCGATTTCAACCAGATATTGCAGTCTAGCATCTTATAACTCGGAATTGGACATTCTAACACGAATCAAACATCATCTTCCACCCGGATCGAAGGTAAGAACACCTAAACTTTTGGTTTTTGGGTGTTCTTGAGGTTTCTTGGTGTTTTGGCCGATTTGCTTCGTTTTGATTCATATTATTGTTAGAACTTGATTGTAAACTCGTAATCATTCAATACCCTTGAAGTTTTGTGGAACGAATTTGAGTATTTCTTTGAATAATCGATCAAATTGGCCTATGCCCTCAAAGTGTCCGATAAAATACTTCAATGGGTAGAACTTGGGAAGTTCCATACGTTTTCGTAGAATTGTGATTGAATTGATATCGTTGTGACTTAGGAACGAATTCTTGTGAAGAACTCGAGTCGGAACCCTTCCGTTCGTTGCCTTCTTTGGGGTTCGAGCTTCCCGGTCGAACCGTGTTCTTCGGAGCATTCGGTAGCGGTTATTAAGGCAAGTATCTTACTATACGACTTGTATCTTGCGACTAGTAATTACGTATGAGATGTATGATGACTTTGCTTGCCTTCGTAATTATGTTCCGTTTGAGTTGGTTGTGTTTTCCGTAATTTGAAGGCTTTGTGATAATAGTGTTATATCAGTATACGTGTTAGGCGTTGTGCCATTTGTGCAGGAATGCGACGTACATATGGGATGGTTGTACCCTTGGTTGTGCAATGTATTGTGTACCGAATGTGTGTTATGTTGGTTAAATGTCGTTGATTGATGATAGTTGTTGCGAGTGTCGAGGTTGTGTTATGTGCGTGCAATGTACGATTTTGTGGTGATTGATTAATTGTACTCATTGTTGTATGTAATGTGGATGTGAATATGTGTATGACCGTTAAGTTCACTCGTGTTGGTTCGACGGGACCTACGAGGATTCGTGGCAGTGGACTACGGGATCAGAACTTAGTGAGGTACTGAGGTCCAATCGTGCTGGTCTGACGAGGCCTACGATAACGCATGGCAGTGGACCATGAGTTTCGGACACAGTGCGTCCAACCGGGTGAGCTCGACGGGGCTTACGGTGACACGTGGCAGTAGACTACGGTGTCAGGACTATGTGTGTGATTGTTGTGATTGATATAGTCCGTGCGGGTCGTTATGCCTACGGAGACACGTGACAGTGGATCACGGTGTCGGAAATTGGTTATGATTGGTTAATAGTCCGTGTGGGTTGTTGAACCTACGGAGACACGTGACAGTGGATCACGGTGTCGGAAATTGGTTATGATTGGTTAATAGTCCGTGTGGGTTGTTGAACCTACGGAGACACGTGACAGTGGATCACGGTGTCGGAATTGATTATGTTTGTTTAATTGTGCGTGATGTAGCCCGTGCGGGTTGTTGAACCTACGGAGACACGTGACAGTGGATCACGGTGTCATGAGCATGATACTTTTCAAATCAAAGTTTTTAAAGGTTTGTGAATCAGGACTTGAGGTCTTAAGGTTTTGAAATTTTAAAAAAAAAAAATTCCCGAGATGAAAATCTTATTTTCGAATGCTTCATAGCTTATCTTCCCTTGTGAAAACCCCCCGGGAATATCTGATACTTGATTATTATATTTGATCACGATTATTAATTGCTTGTTACATTTCGTATGATTTGATACTTGCACTAGTAAAATAGTGGAGTTTTACTAACCCCCGAGTAATCGGGGGGTGGATGTCTGTTTTGCGTCCAGGTACATGCTGATTCAGGGGAGCAGTCACAGGATTGGCACAAGAGGATGACGAGCTACGATACTAATCATGAGTCGAGAGTTATTTTGATTTTTGTTGTGTTGTCAGAGTTGATTTCAGTCTTCCGCTGTATTGTATTTCGACCCCTGTGTGGGTAATGATAATTAAGTTAGTTTTATCGATTGGGTTGTGTGACCTCATCGGTCTGTGTATTCGCATGTAAGTGACCATATCGGTCTGTATCATTTTATTGTTTGACCCTGGTCGGGCAAGCATTTGGTTGTTTATGGATGTTTAGCCTGGTAGATCCTTGTGGAAAGGGTCTACGGCGTGTAATATTCCCATATGGTTTTGGGGATGTTACAATTATGGTATCGGAGCTTAGGTTGCGGAAACCTAGGCTGTCGGGTCGAGTCGAGTCGTGATTTGTCGAGTAATGTGTTGTCTTGTCGTTCGAGTCGTCAGTGACAAATTGAGTTGTGCGTAGTCACGACGTGTCAGTTATGTTGTCAAGTGAGATTAGTATCGTGGGCGACTGTCACCTCCGTGCGACCTGTGGATGTAAGCCTCCTCCTTTATGCGTAATACCTGTGTATCTCGATTTTGTCATAGTGAGTTAATTGCGGTGCATGATTTTGTTTACACAGTATTGTGTGATGTAGTTGTGTTTAATACTTGTGGTACATGGTATGAGTATAGCTGGGCGTATTGTTGTTTTACTTTTGAACCACCGTGTGGGGTGGTATGGTGTGAAAGATGTAAACCTTGATGGGTTCTGTGAAGATATCAACGGTAGAGTTTGTGAGAAACTCCGATGAATGATTTTGCTGTGTGTTTAGACTTGATACCACGAGATGCATTTGATTGAATTGGCGACCCTGGTTGCCATTTGAGTATGTGGTTTTAAATTATTGTTTTTGGAATGTTGTAATTTTTGTCCGCTATGGGTAACTTTAAGAATATTTTACGAAGGACTTTACTGATTTGAGAATTTTTGTAGAAATCGATTTCTAGAAAATATTTTGGTGGTTCGGTCAAACCACGGTTTATATAGATTTTTAAAATTTGTAAATTTTGACAAATGGGTCATGTATTTTCAAATGACACCATCGACGGTACTTGAAAAATGTGTTTTGAAGTACTTCGGACATTGTAAAATATTACCGCTGCTTTTGTTTATGAACTAAAGGATTTCGGGAAATCTTTATTTTGCAGAACGATTTTTGGTTTTTGGGATTTTGAACTTCTTATGTCCATGTGTTGGGGCTAGGTGGTTGTGATAAGTTTGTAGTATTGTTGTGCTCGCCGGAGAATGTTTTAGTGTTTTCTAAATGTTGAGATACATGGTTTTGATTAAATGACCAAGGTATTAAACAAAGTGCTTTCAAAATTTCACCCCAGCAAAATCTTTCGAACTCGCGAATTTTTTTTATATTATCATTCGAACAAATACCTCGATAAACTTGTTTTTTAAAAAAATATTACCGGTGTTGGACCACAATGGTATGCTTAATGTTTTAACCATGTATGCTGAGGTATAGGTCGTTCATCTTTGTCAATGTGAACGTGTGAATATTGCATTGTCCGCGATTGTGGGCTTATGTCGATTATGTGAGGTTTGTTTTATCTTGTTATTCGATTGGTTGTCCGTTCGGTATGCTAAGGGGTCGAGGTCGAGGCCGTGGCCGTGGTCGTGGTCGTGGTCGTAATCGGAGCGGGAGAGGGCGACTCCTCCTTGCCGAGTACCAATCGGCTCGATCGGATCGGGGACATTCGACTAGCGTTAATGTTGACGTTGGCGCCGCCACCACCCTTCGTCGGTGGTTGACCGATTAGTGCGGATGAATCAGCCGCACGTCGGGATGAGAACCCAAATAGGGATAACGGAACTAGTAAGTGGTTACGAGATGTGATGAAGATGCACGCCGCTTTTGTGGGTTCGTCGACTTGTTAGGTTGGGAAAATCGGCTCTTCCAGTGGGATGAATATTTGATGCCGTAGCTTGTCCGGATGATAGGAGGGTACCCATTGCTCGGTACCTACTCGACAAAGAAGCTGCAGATGGTGGCACGCCGTAGTGCTGCAGATCGTACACCTACATGGGCCGAGTTTAAGACCGCCATGGAGGCAGTATTGCCGTGCACGTTCGTGAACGCAGAATCGTTGAGTTTTTCTCGCTACGCCTGTGATGTGTCAATATCCAGGCGATAGTCGATTATAATCGACAGATTGGCTTATGTTCGTGATCAAGTGAGAAGTGAAGCGGACAAGGTCCGATACTTCAATATGTGCATGAAACCCCATATCCGTGAGAGTATGGCTCCGCTCATGTGTACCACCACGAAGGAATATCAGACCGAGCTTTAGCCATTGAGATGGCCGTTTACGTGACGGAATCGGTTCGAGAGTAAGAGACATAAGACCTCGAGAAATTTTTCAAGAGGCGAGGTGTGAGATCCGTGAGCCCGTTGCTTGCAGCTTCTTCCGGGAGCACTCCTCGTTCGGTTGACGGTCTAAGAACCTTACCCCGAGGCGAGTAAGACGATCGGTGTGAAGACTCGCTTTAATCGCAATCGTGTAGGCCATGCGAGACGTAATTGTCGTCGCCACCGGTTAATTGTTTTAAGTGCGGCAATCGGGCACCAAGCGGTGCATTGTGAGTCCGTTGCCGGGATGTTCGAATCGGGTTTTCGTTCCTACTCGGGGAGGGCCCGGTGGTGTTGATGATGTAGTTGTGTATCGTACTTTGTCCGTAATTCGTGTAGAGATTGATATTTGTTGCGTGAACTTTTTGGTTTGGTTTCTATTCTATCATGATGTTTTATTTTAAGTTTCGGGAAGAAACTTAATTTTAATAGGATAGAATGTAATATACGGTATTCTCGTTTTCCGTTATCTTGAATTGTTTGTGTTTTGACGTCAGACATTTTCTTATTGATGAGAATAGGAATGATTTCTATCGTGATACTCTATTTGTTTCTATCGCATAGCCATTTTAGTCGGTGCAACTTGTTGTCGCGACGTTTCTTTGATTAAATGTGTGCATATGATGTGGTATGTGATGCGTTAATTGATTGTTATTGTTTTGAATCATTCTGGTGGCTTTGTTATGGTCGTCGTGGGCGTGTTTCCACGCTGTATATTCTTTCGCATTGCTTGTAACGTTTCGCCAATGGGCGAAAGTTATGCGTTCTTGTGTATCTCGTTGAGGTTTCCTGTTGGGATATTGCTTCTCCCTACTTATTTTAAGTTTCGGGACGAAACTTCTTTTAAGGAGGGTAGAATGTAATATCCGCAATTTCGGACTTCCGGTAATTTTCATTTTTCGGCGGAGGCCCGTTTCGAAAACTCGCTTTTGACCGTTTCGTCATTCGGAGAATATTTAATTCTGCACTTTTTGTCATCCGAGTTCATTTCGGTATCGTTTTGTTGAGTTCCGAGCTTTTTAGCGACTTTTCCGCACTTGAGTTCGATTCTTGCGAATCTCGTCCGAAACTGTTGTTTCGAGGTTCCCGTAAGTCCGTTTAACTTTGTTAGACGTGTTGTGAACTTCGGTTTGGTTATTCGACCACGTATCATGATTTTCGGATGTTTGGGCCGTTTTTGTAATTTCCTATAAGTTTAGGGAATTTGTTCCTTGTTCGGTTTTGATCGTGTACCTCGGACCGCTTTTGGGTTCTTGTTATTGTTTCTCGTTGTGTGTATTTTCCTCGGGTATTGGGTCGGCATATCGTGTTTTGGTGATCGTCTTTTCGTTTTTGGTAGCGTTGTTTTCACGTCCGAATGCCGTGTCAGGACCTGCGCAAACGGGCGCAAGACCCGCGGCATTTTGCGCCGTGTTCGTGCGCCGTGTCGCCAGTGGGGTCGGCATCACCCGAGAAACGGCGCAAGACCCGCGGCATTTTGCGCCGTGTGCATGCGCCGTGTCGCACAGGGGTCGCCACGACCAACAACACGGCGCCGAACACGGCGCTATTTGGACCGTTTGTTGCGCCGTGTTCTCGTCCAAAGATATAAAGGACAGACGGTGTTTTAACCCCATTTCTTCCGTTCTCTCGTTTCTCCACTCTCTCCTCGCGACTTTGGGCGATTTCAACCAGATATTGCAGTCTAGCATCTTATAACTCGGAATTGGACATTCTAACACGAATCAAACATCATCTTCCACGGATCGAAGGTAAGAACACCTAAACTTTTGGTTTTGGGTGTTCTTGAGGTTTCTTGGTGTTTTGGCCGATTTGCTTCGTTTTGATTCATATTATTGTTAGAACTTGATTGTAAACTCGTAATCATTCAATACCCTTGAAGTTTTGTGGAACGAATTTGAGTATTTCTTTGAATAATCGATCAAATTGGCCTATGCCCTCAAAGTGTCCGATAAAATGCTTCAATGGGTAGAACTTGGGAAGTTCCATACGTTTTCGTAGAATTGTGATTGAATTGATATCGTTGTGACTTAGGAACGAATTCTTGTGAAGAACTCGAGTCGGAACCCTTCCGTTCGTTGCCTTCTTTGGGGTTCGAGCTTCCCGGTCGAACCGTGTTCTTCGGAGCGTTCGGTAGCGGTTATTAAGGCAAGTATCTTACTATACGACTTGTATCTTGTGACTAGTAATTACGTATGAGATGTATGATGACTTTGCTTGCCTTCGTAATTATGTTCCGTTTGAGTTGGTTGTGTTTTCCGTAATTTGAAGGCTTTGTGATAATAGTGTTATATCAGTATACGTGTTAGGCGTTGTGCCATTTGTGCAGGAATGCGACGTACATATGGGATGGTTGTACCCTTGGTTGTGCAATGTATTGTGTACCGAATGTGTGTTATGTTGGTTAAATGTCGTTGATTGATGATAGTTGTTGCGAGTGTCGAGGTTGTGTTATGTGCGTGCAATGTACGATTTTGTGGTGATTGATTAATTGTACTCATTGTTGTATGTAATGTGGATGTGAATATGTGTATGACCGTTAAGTTCACTCGTGTTGGTTCGACGGGACCTACGAGGATTCGTGGCAGTGGACTACGGGATCAGAACTTAGTGAGGCACTGAGGTCCAATCGTGCTGGTCTGACGAGGCCTACGATAACGCATGGCAGTGGACCATGAGTTTCGGACACAGTGCGTCCAACCGGGTGAGCTCGACGGGGCTTATGGTGACACGTGGCAGTAGACTACGGTGTCAGGACTATGTGTGTGATTGTTGTGATTGATATAGTCCGTGCGGGTCGTTATGCCTACGGAGACACGTGACAGTGGATCACGGTGTCGGAAATTGGTTATGATTGGTTAATAGTCCGTGTGGGTTGTTGAACCTACGGAGACACGTGTGATGGATCACGGTGTCGGAAATTGGTTATGATTGGTTAATAGTCCGTGTGGGTTGTTGAACCTACGGAGACACGTGTGATGGATCACTGTGTCGTAATTTATTATTTTTTTTTTTTTGTGAGTGATTTAGTCCGTGCGGGTTGTTTAACCTACGGAGACACGTGACAGTGGATCACGGTGTCATGAGCATGATACTTTTCAAATCAAAGTTTTTAAAGTTTTGTGAATAATGACTTGAGCTCTTAAGGTTTTGAAATTTAAAAAAAAAAATTCGAGATGAAAATCTTATTTTCGAATGCTTCATAGCTTATCTTCCCTTGTGAAAACCCCAGAATATCGATACTTGATTATTATATTTGATCACGATTATTAATTGCTTGTTACATTTCGTATGATTTGATACTTGCACTAGTAAAACAGTGGAGTTTACTAACCCCAGTAATCGGGGTGGATGTCTGTTTTGCGTCCAGGTACATGCTGATTCAGGGGAGCAGTCACAGGATTGGCACAAGAGGATGACGAGCTACGATACTAATCATGAGTCGAGAGTTATTTTGATTTTTGTTGTGTTGTCAGAGTTGATTTCAGTCTTCCGCTGTATTGTATTTCGACCCCTGTGTGGGTAATGATAATTAAGTTAGTTTTATCGATTGGGTTGTGTGACCTCATCGGTCTGTGTATTCGCGTGTAAGTGACCATATCGGTCTGTATCATTTTATTGTTTGACCCTGGTTGGGCAAGCATTTGGTTGTTTATGGATGTTTAGCCTGGTAGATCCTTGTGGAAAGGGTCTACGGCGTGTAATATTCCCATATGGTTTTGGGGATGTTACAATAATCAACCGGTTCGATGACGACCAATTATCAATACCACCAAACCTCGAACTCAATCGTTTTACCATATCTCGACTAATCACAGTCTGAACAATCCAACTCAGACACTTACAAATCCTGTCCACAATACGAGTCGAAATATGATGATCATATCAGCAACCAATTCGGACCAATAATAAGGGTCTAAATGTTCCAAACTCAATTCTTAAATATGAATTGACAAGGTTCCCTTCTCGTAAATCCATCGTTAAAATTTACTTATGACCGTCATCAATTCGAATCATCCGACTGGTTCAAAACAATAGATAATCATATTAAAAAGGTTATCAAACAATCCATTCATTCGATTTGAATATTTACTCCATACGTATGGGCTTCCAAATTCAGAGATGAATAATAGTCTCATCAAACTCATAATCACATTCGTATTCCTATACGAATATTATTTCCAACACATAATTTAGCTCTAGATATTAATATTCCATATTCATTTTCAAAACATCAACACTTCTAAAAAAATTTTCATCACCTCGTATAATTCAAGAGTTCTTCAAGAACATGAAATATCCGAAATCACGTTCAGAACAACATCTCCGAGGTATATATCTCCATGTTACCATTTTCTTCATCATGTCATTCATACAATCTCAAGAATCGCAACAAAACCCTTATCACCATATGAAGAAGATCTCAATGATCATATCAACATCCGAAATCTCTTATTACAATTCCAACAAATCTCGTATAACATTATCACATGATTCCATAATTGTAACACCCTGCATCCTCACAGGAATATTACACGCCGTAAACCCTTCTCACAAGGATTTACCGTGCTAAGCACAATTTCCACGTCATTCCAAAAATGCTAAAAAGACCGATGACGGTAATATTTTTCAAATACTAAAAAAATCATTTTCCAAATACCGTCAAAGCGATCAAGGTTAAAATGCCAAAACTTCGATTTAGGGAATCGGTTTTACAAAATAAAATTTGATTGGCAAAATACCAAAAATCCATTTCAAAAATACTCACGCAAATGGATAAAAGTACTGATCCAATTTATGCATTTTCATTGAAATAAGACGAACATCAAAATACACGATTCCCAATGTACTCCCTCCCAAGTAGTAGCCCAAAAAGAAGAAAAAAAAAAAATGAGCCACTATCAAAGGGATACGAGGATTACCTTGCATGGACGAACCACGAAGAAAGAATAATTTGAACTCCATTCCAAGAATCATTAAATCATCATAGTCATCATATGGCCTCAAGAACATCAAGATCTCTATGATTCCATAATCATAATCAACATATTCAAAGCATATCATTATCTTCCTTCAACATAAACCTCATAGAATATGGATAACACAAGGAATCACTTCAAGAATCAACAAAAGTTCCATAACCAAGCTCTAATTCCATGATTCCAAGCTCACAATCATGTTAAAAGTGTTTAGAACACTCTTAAAAGTGAAGAGGGACGAGTTTTGGAGAGAAATATCTCAAAGGATCGTGAGAGAAATGAAAGGCAACACTTCAATATATAAATTGCACTCTCATTACGTACGTAGGTGTCCTTTCTTAACGTACGTAACAACTTTAACGTGCGTAATCCAAAATCCATAACGCACGTAACCATCTCATTGTCTCATTCCGTGCGACCCATTACGACGTAACCCATACCATATAACGTCGTAATATACCGTTGACTTGCTACAAGATAATGGTTGTGTTACGACGTAACACGTCCCGTATAACGTCGTAACACGACGTTGACTCACTGTCAACATCCTCCGCCGAAAGTTGCCGAAACAGGATCCCACGCCTCACAGGACTCGGTTACGTCCGATGCCTTCGTTACGCACGTAATACCTTAGCCTTGACGTACGTAACCATGCCAATCTTACGTACGTAATCTCACCTTATTAACGTACGTAATAATTCCATACTTAGTCAATTTCAACAATTCATGTCCAAAGTCATGACATACCAAATACGAGCATACGGCAAAATCAATACATATACTCAATTCAATAACATTTTCAAACGTTCACAACGTCCTCGAGCATAATTAACCATCCACGATATCCAATATATAAACGAAAAAATATATCCGAAAAATCGGGGTATTACAATCTAACCCCCTTAAAAATTAGTTTCGTCCTCGAAACTTACAATCACTAATACAAACAACATTTCAACGGAAAATCCAAAATCACCAAGATAACCAAGAATTATCGAATAATCCGAACAACATACTTACAGTCGGGAAGTCGAAGATCTCCGTGATACTAGCATGCGACTCTAAACAAAGTCTCAACATAATACCGTTACACACCAAAATCGCAATTAGCAATTTAACAAAATCTCAAGGAAGAGTTCACGTCCGTGACCACGGTCACGATTCTTCCTACTTTCATCCAACATTCTGAAGGGCACATAAGTGCGTAAGTATAATCCAAATCGCACATTCCCGAAGTGACCAATTCCCAAGAATACCAAGCTATAAACGAAAAGATTAAGAAAAAAACAATAAGAGTGTGAGGACTTACAAGTACCGGTCGCACTTTGATGATGGCAGAGTAGTGTTTCTGTGGGCAAATGCCGACTCAATCGACCCAATAGACCGACAGCCTAGGTATCCATAAACCTAAGCTCTGATACCATATTCGTAACACCCCAAGTTATTCGGGGTATATTACAACCGTGAGCCCCGCCGTGGGACCCACAAGGCTAAACATACGCGGAACTATAAACTTGACCGAGAAGGTCTACATACAATGGAAAGAAAGACGATACAAATGGTATTCAAAACCATAACCAATGAAACCATATACATCACCGCACAAATCAATACCTCGGCAACACAGGCCGGAACATCAAGGAAGCGAAATACAATACTCGAGTATTTAAAAATCCATTCCAGTACAACAACACCGAATGGAGGAATCCAAGAAAATAACAGGAGACAAAACACGATCACACTTGCCCATCATCTTCATGCCGACCCGATACCCACCTTGTCCGCTCTCCTGGAACTGAAATACATGAAACGTATTTCCCATAAAGGGGTTAGCCGTCGAATAGCTAGTGCAAGTATAACAATATGAAACATAATACTTCGACAATAAAGTAAATGTAATCCGTCAATTCATCAATATCCGTCAATTCATCAATGTAAGACTAGTATTAATAACTAAATCTCATAGCATCTCATCAATACATATATGAATACCGTGGAACCGCACTGAGGCTACGGAACCTCGGAGGACCCGTCCGTCCTGAGTGGTTAATTCATATTATCCATGGAATCGCACCGGAGGCTACGAAACCCTCGAGAGGACCCGGTCAGTCCCGAGTGGATATAAATAAGCATGCCAACATTATTTCATATGAATGCCGTAGAAACGGTTCGTTCATATCAACCATGGAATCGCACCGGAGGCTACGAAACCCTCGAGGACCATAGGCCCTGGGTGGCTAGAAATAATCATACCATCAATATTTCATACTTTCAAAGTCGAGAACGCACAATCATAAATGTATACTTGCCTTAATAAACGTTCTGAAGATCCCGAAGAACACGGTTCGACCGGAAGCTTGAACCACGAAGAAGACAACGAGCGGAAGGGTTTCGACTCGAGTTCTTCACAAGAATTCGACCCTAACAACATAAATTCAATAAATCATCGATCATACGAGGAAGAATAATCGTAGAACGCCCGAAAACCCCTCTATGACATTTTAGGACACCTTCAAGGCGTCGGTCAAGAACTCGACCAAAACAACGAATCGATACGATCCAACCATGGGATAACAAGGGAAATGATACAATACATCTAAATAATCATCAATCCTTCACAATCCTAAGTTAAATCGGATTAAACGACGAAATCGAACAAAATACCCAAAATCCCCAAAATTAGATTTCTAGGAAATCGACTGGTCGGTAGATCGGAGGATGTTATAGGACGGATGATTGATGATATGAACCTCAAAACTCCATGGATATGTTGTTAAACAACATGGCTTCAATATTAGAACATGGCAAGGCTGGAAGAGGAGAAGAAGAAGGTGAAAAATGGCGGAAAAGCGTCTGCGGGGCCCTTTATAGGGTTGATCGCTGCCGGACACGGCCCGTGCGGTCGGGCACGGTCGTGTTACGGATTGGCCGACAGGAGACTCGACCGTGTCCCGCTTGATACGGTCGCGGCACTAAGGGCCTTCCGACAATGACCCGCCCGACAAATGATCGGGCATGACTCGGCCGTGTCCCGGGACACGGTCGGCGTGTCAGCGATCGTTCGAGCTTATCCGGAAGAGTATGCACGGGCCGTGTCGGGCGACACGGCCGAGTCTGGTCGGCGAAAACTCCGGCATTTCCGGGCGAGTACGGCACGGGCCGTGTCGACGACACGGCCGAGTTCGGCCGCAGCGATCGCCAATAACGGCGGGTGAGTTAAACGACCAAAACTCTCTCGTCCGGACTCCGATTGACTCACCGTTTGAACCATTGGAAAGCTAACTAGATGCTCTATAATATTGCAAAGATTCAGAATTTTTGGAGTTACCAAAAATTAATGGTGATCTAACAAAGTCGAACTCCCACGTGAAAAAGTCGATTAAGGACACGGAATTCAACAGAACGATACCGAAACGAACTCGGATGACAAAAAGTGTAGAATTAATCATTCTCAGGATGACGAAACGGTCCCAAGCAAGTCGTCAAAATAGACTTCCGCCAAAAATAGAAAATTTACGGGGATAAAAATTACGGGTATTACACGGTCGGCGGTGATCGGCCAAAATGAGCGGGTGAGCTAAAACGACCATAACTCTCTCGTCCGGACTCCGATTGACTCACCGTTTGAACCATTGGAAAGCTAACTCGATGATCTATAATATGGCAAAGATTCAGAATTTTTGGAGTTTTCCAAGAATTTATGGTGATTTAACAAAGTCGAACTCATACGTGGAAAAGTCGCTAAAGAACACGGAATTCAACAGAACGATACCGAAACGAACTCGGATGACAAAAAGTATAGAATTAATCATTTCTCAGGATGACGAAACGGTCCCAAGCAAGTCTTCAAAATAGACTTCCGCCAAAAATAGAAAATTTCCGGGGATCAAAATTACGGGTATTACAATTTATATCTGGTGCAGATTCCAGATTATCTAATACAAGTGCTTCAGGTTCAGCCAAGCTGGCAAACCTGTTAGGATCAGGTTGCAAAGGTGTGTTTGGAGAAGTTTTTTGTTTTATGGGGCTATCTAAAATTCTAATCCCTCCTTTCTTATTGATTTTCTCAATCCATTCATTTTCATCTGAATCCTGGGCAATGGCCTTACCCTTAAGTTTTCTAAGAGCTTCATCCTTGGTGAAATTAGGTGTTCCAGAACAAGCAGGGCTGATTTGGTGTGAATTCTGATTCTTAGTTGGAGATTTATGAACACGGCTGTTTTTTGGGCTGGATTCAGGGGATTTAGGTGCAGGGGTGGGGATTGGGTCTTTTATCTCACCATGTGGTTCCACAATCCTAGTTTCATTCCTAATAGGCTTAGGAGCCTTTCGAGAGATATAGCCTTCATTCTCCATATGCCCTAAATGCTTACAATCTACACAATATTTAGGAACATTTTCATATAACACCCTTTGCTTAATAATTTCAGAGTTAATGCTCAACAACACATGATCTTGCCTATCTTCCAACAAATCAATCTCAACACGCATTGTAGCAAAGTTAGCCCTTGAGAGGGAGGCAGTAGCCTCATCTACTTGCAAGGGCTTTCCTATAGCATTTCCAATAGTAATTAAAGCACTTTTATAATACAAATGAACTGGTAAGGCAGGCAACCTTATCCACACAGGTACCACAGAAGATTCACATTGAACATTAAATCTAGGAGACCATTTGAAAATTCGCATAGGTATACCATTCACATGCCAAATAGGTTTAAGCCACAACCTAGAGTAGTCTTTATCATTATACATGCCTATTATTAATCACCCTAACTTTGAAAGTTGCAGTAAGTTTTAACCCCTCAAGCATCTTCCAAACTGAATTAATAGGAGGAACACCGTGGGAAAACTTGCCCACAAGTGCCCATTTCAGAGGCTCGGCAAGCTTCTGAGTGTCTTGCTCAGTAAACACCAACACGGTTTGCCCCTCAATTTGTGAAACAGAGCCAATGGGCTTAATCAGGGAACTGTCAAGTATTTGATTATCAGAGATTGGTTTTTGGGTTACCTGAGCATAGGAACATTTGGTATTGGGTTTGGTAGTGGGATTAGGAGGCACTTCGGCCTTTTTTGGCGATGTGTGTGGCGTGCTAACATTTGAAACAGGTATTTGCGGCATGTCGGCTGTGGAGACTCCGGCCGGCGGTGGCCCAGTGCACGCCGGTGGACCCATATCCGGTAGCGCGGGGGGATTAGCCATGTGAATCCAAAGGAAACTCCTGAAAACACACAAACACAAGATCTACAAATCAGATCTGAAACAGGGCAACGAACCCTAGATCCAGAAAATCGTAAATTGAAAATTAAAAAACTAAAACACGAAATAAATTGAGGGAAAAGTGCCGCGGGGCTCAAGGGAGGTTGTCCCAAGGGTCGCCACCCACTCAGACAGGCACCGGAGGACCGGCGACCTGACTTCTGTCTGAAAGTGCCGCTAACGAAAAATAGAAAACTTCGAGAATCGAATGGGAAATGAAATCTAAGACAGCGAAAACATTATAAAAGGTGGAAATAAGTCAGGCGCGAAGATTTGGAGCAACATCATCCCCGATTTTTGATTCCCCGGGTTTAGGGTTTATGGTTTAGGGTTTAGGGTTTAGGATTTAGTGTTCAGGGTTCAGGGTTCAGGGTTCAGGGTTCAGGGTTTAGGGTTCAGAGTTTAGGGTTTAGGGTTTAGGGTTTAGGGTTTAGGGTTTAGGGGTTAGGGTTTAGGGTTTAGGGTTTAGGGTTTAGGGTTTAGGGGTTTAGGGTTTAGGGTTTAGGGTTCAGGGTTTAGGGTTCAGGGTTCAGGGTTTAGGGTTCAGGGTTTAGGGTTCAGGGTTCAGGGTTCAGGGTTTAGGGTTTAGGGTTCAGGGTTTAGGGTTCAGGGTTCAGGGTTCAGGGTTTAGGGTTTAGGGTTTAGGGTTCAGGGTTTAGGGTTTAGGGTTCAGGGTTCAGGGTTCAAAATATATAATCATGGACTTTGCTTCTAATTTTGCACATTCTTCTCCAAATAGGACTAGCATTATAATCACATTTAACAACCACAGGGCAAGATTTATGACTATAAGTATGTAGCATGAGATTAGCCCAAAGTGAATCTTGGCTCCTAAAATGCCACCAAAGTTTAAATGAAAATGCAGATACACAATCATTGAGATTTCTCAAATTAAAGCCACCCTCAGCAAAAGGTTTACATATTGAGTCCCAGGCCATCCAATGAGTTTTTTTCTTACCACCATAAGATCCCCAGAAGAACTTAGCCATGATTTGATGCAAATTATGGATGACAGACTTGGGTGGGGGAATCACTTGGAAAATATGACAGGGGAATGAATACAGGACACTCCTAATAAGTGCCAACCTACCTCCAAATGAGAGGTGCCTATTTTCCCATCCCCGGATTGCATTTTTGAATTTTTGAATAAGGTTATCAAACAAGTTGGCAGTGATATAGCCAATAAAAATGGGAGCTCCCAAGTATGTGACAGGTAAATGGGCTTGCTGAAAGCCAGTAATGGCTTGGGCCTGGGTGCCAATCCTAGTTCTCCACTTGGCACTTATGATGAATGTGCTCTTGTGAAAGTTGAGAGCCTGACGAGACACCTTCATGTAGGTTTTAAGGAAACCTATTAATCTAGTGAGACCAGCAGCTCTATTGGTGGTGAAAATTAAAATATCATCAGCATAGCACAAGTGAGTGACAGACTCACCTCTAGAACATCTAAAATACATGGAAGGATGGTCAAAGAACATTTGGTTGATACCTCTGGACAAAAAATCTGTAACACCCCAAACTAGGCGGATATTACAGTGCCGTAGATCCCCAACTGGGACCCACCAGGCAACTGAAAATGAATGAATTACACAGGATAAATGTAGTACCGAACTACATTACAACAATAATTACTCCGATGAGGAGTTTAGTTACAACACACCAGGACAATACCGAATACTAGTGTATTTTATATGAAGATAAAATACACAACACTGAATGAAACGGAGTATTCAATGAAAGTCTGCAGCGGAAAATAAAGGACAATGACATGAATAACTGAAAGATCGGGGCCCCCTACTAGTATCACTGGGACTCCTCGACGTCAGCGTGTTCTCCCCGTACTTTTGCCTTACCAAGACCTGAAAAACAAAATCCCCCAAACGGGGTCAGTTAAACAGAACAACAATCCTCAAGGGTTGAAAATACACAATCATGATTATATCTGAAGTTATGAAATATCCTGTCGAAACATACGCAATCAAACATGCTATATGAATCAACTAACAAGATGCGGCTCAAAGGGTGGCGCCACACTACGCCGGGATGGAAATGTGTCCGTGCACAAGCCACCAACGATCGATACACGCGTGGTCTTGTACCTAATCGGTCTCACGAGACACATTGACTCATGTGCGATCGATGTGAGGCCAACAACCAACACACGACCATAATGTGCCCGACATGAAAATCCTACACATACCAACCGGCACGCCAAGATGACCCGGAATGCCACGTTATGACAAAAGTGACATCGAAAATGAATAATGACTCACCGAGGTGGAATGGTAATGAAATAAATGACAACTCAATGAAAAGATTGGAACCGTCGTTCCTTATGAGTGAAATGATTAATTGATAACAACAAGTTTTGATACGGTTAATATAATGATGAATGAGTTATGATTATGAATGAACAACAACAAAAGGCATGAATATCCTTTTAACCGAGTAAGAATTAACTTACACAATACCGATTAAGAATGTCCGTCCACGAACAACGTCCTAACCAAGATACCGATCGCTCGAACAACCTTGAATAACAATAATTACCAACAATCGTTCAATACACGCATCAAGTAACAAAACACGACTAACCCAACGGTCGAAACAACGATAATCAAACTCATAAGGCATTCCAACGAATACATAACCAACCACACAACTTCGGAATTATCTAATCCCGAATATGTCGAAACCAAACCAAAATGAGTATTTCGAACTAACAAAACACTTCAATGACATCAATAATCCATTAGGAATCCATAATTCATGGTTACAACAACATCAATCGGAAAATCCCCAATTAACCAAAGTCAACCCCAAGGGTTCTTGAAATAATTCCGAAAATAACCATTAAATCCGTATGAATATATTTATCCAAGGTAGATAATCCATATCTAACATATTCCAATGATAATCCAAGCTTACACGAAGAAATCGGAAGGAAAACCCAAAAATCCGAAATTCTAGATCCAAGAATTTAATACCTTTGATTCGATGAATAGGAGATGATGAAGTGATGATTAATCCAACTCAAAGTCTTGAAGATGATGATTGATGATTACACCTTGAAGAATACCCTCAAAATCGCCCAAATCGCCAAGAACCGACGAGAGAAAGAGATTAGAATGATAAATGACGAACTCTGACTAAACTGTCCAATTTATAGTCAGTCCAGGTTAGCGTGCGCTAGCCCTAATGCGTAGCGTGCGCTAACGGGAAATTTGGGTATTCCAGTACCCACTGTCCGAACACGGTAGCGCGCGCTACGTACCTTTTGTAGCGTGCGCTACGACCATACTACTAGCGTACGTAATTGCTCATAGTTAGCGTGCGCTAACGAATAATTTGATGCCCAGTACTGAAATCCAGAAACTGCATGTCCCCTGATCTGACCTCGATAGCGTGCGCTACAACCAATATTTAGCGTGCGCTATAATATCGATTGCGTACGCTAAAAACAACACATAGCGTGCGCTATGAGTTAATCCAGTGCAGTCCAGTAGCCACTGGACTCAACCTGATTTGTCCTTAGCGCGCGCTACACCACATATTAGCGTGCGCTACTACAACCCACTAGCGTGCGCTACTTACCATTCGTAGCGTGCGCTACTTATAACTCACCTGCAGTCCAGTACCTTCTGGATTGCAGCCAGGGTAACCTCAGCGTGCACTAAAGCTGAGTGGTAGCGTGCGCTACCTATACCCAATTAGTGTACGCTAAAAGGAGTACGTAGCGTGCGCTACTCCTCACGCACAGCTCGCAACGAAAATAACAATGATGATTAACACGACACGAAACTCCAAACCGATTAGTGATGAATGACGATTGATATACGATACAATTACTCTGAATGATGAATACCATGACTGAATCTGAGTGACAATTGATTAATAATGAGTGAAAATTAATGAGTATCAATTCTTGAATGATAAATCTTGAATGATAATTCTTGAATTACAACCGGTATTACATACACCCCCTTAAAAGAGTTTCGTCCTCGAAACTAAGGGTAAACAACTCGGGACATGAACTATCCATCACGATCGCAAACAATAATGTCCAAATAGTTCTCGGGACCAAATCAATCGCACGCCCAAGTCCCCAAGTCTTGACGTCTCGGATCACAATGAACGATTTCCCAAAAATATCACGAAGTCTCGGTATGACACCAAAAGGAATGCATCAAACGATCTCAAAATCTCAAGATTCTCAAATACGATCATTATAAGATAGATCAACAATAAATGATCCACAACCATGACACATTAATACGGATTGAGTTATATAGTCATCGAAAGACAAGGCTATATATCAAATGTACCCAACATCGATATCCTCCATACCATCGATCTCCTCGATCCCAACGATTCGACGAAGACCCAAACCTGAACTCACCGCTTAATATGACCCCAAAGGTTACCAAAACGAGAGTGACTATGATGAATGATAAATGATTAGATATCCGACAAGGATCAAGAATAACTCGCGAGGTGAACTAATAACGAAATGAGTGATAACTCAAATGAAATTATTGGAACCATTGTTCCCGTGAAGTGAATGATTGGTTGATAAATATAAGTCTTAACGTGATTGATATATGATGAATGACCTATGCGAATAATTGAACGGCGATGAAATGAATGATTATCCTATTACCGAGCAAGAATTAACTTGCTCAACACCGTGATGAATGTCTGTTGTATCACTGTTAAAGCAAACAACGAACTCGTCGTTGCGAGATGAAGATGCTCTCCCAAAGCATGAATACGACTAGAAGCGATCTCTTGGACGTCGGAGTCCGATGTCCCTCGAACTCTTTCCATACCGAGGCGGGAAAGTCACGTGATAATTACAGATCCCGTATGAAGATTGCATTATGATTACGAGGCGGAATGATAACAATGAGCATACACGCTCTAACAAAATGAATGCATTAATAATGCAATAAAGCGATAAATCGACATGACGTCGTAATATGAGAAGATCGCATGAAAAATCAAGTGAGGTGACAAGCCTATCGATGAAATTCTGAAATGATTACCTTGAACAAGTTCACAAGATTGAAAAATTTGATTCACAAGATCAACAATCGAACCGTGAGATGGATTTGGATGGTTAATGAATTAATCAAACAATGAGATTGACTCGTGATGAATGAATTAATTGAACAATGAGGTTAATCGAGTGATGAATGAATTGGTGAACAATTTTAGAAAATCCCTCCACAAACCGCCGATAATAACCGCTAATCCGAGAAAGCTTGGATTTTCCTAACATTCTTCGGAGGTAACCAATCTTGGATAGCCTTCGTCTTCGAGGATCAACACGCACTCCATCGGATGAAATTACAGTCCGAGAAAAGTCACTACGGACATCCGTAACTCACCTTTGGAAAACTTTCCATAAAGTTGCTCTCGTCTTAACACGTCGGGAACTGATGAAAATGAACCTCGTGTTCCTCTCGGTCACGAGAATAATCAAAATGTCATCGATGAAGATAACAACAAATTGATCCAAAAGTCGATGAAAACCTGATTCATTAACTCCATGAATACCGCAGTGCATTAATCAACCCAACCGCAAAACCGCAAACTCATAATGACCATAGCGTGTTGAAATGCCGTCCTCGTGGTATCCGATTCTCGAATTGAATCGATGACATCCAGATCTTAATTCGATCTTGGAAAATACTGAAACTCCCTGAAGTTGATCCAAAAGATCATCGATACGGGGTAGAAGATGTTTATCCTTGATCATCATCTGTTCAACTCCTCGTAATAATACACACACGAGCGAACCATACTTCTCCTTGACAGGTAACACTGGTGCTCCCCACGGGGACGCACTCGGTCGGAGATAACCTTTCTCGCACAATTCCTCAAGTTGAGTCTTCAACTTCTGCATTTGGTCGGGGCCATCCGGTATGATGCCTTCGATAACGGGGACGTACCGGGCTCCAACTCACTCGTGAATTCCACAATTCTATGTGAAGGCCACCAAGTAACTCGTCTGGGAAATACATCGTCAATCGATGACAATGATACCATGAATGATTGAACACCTCGATTGTCTAAGAACGGCAATAGGTGACAATGATATAATGAATGATTAAGTAACTCGATTGCCCATGAACGGCCAATCGATGAAAATGATACAATGAATGATTGAATAACTCGATTGCCTATGATCGGCCAATCGATGACAATGATATAATGAATGATTGAATATCTCGATTGCCCATGAACGGCCAATCGATGAAAATGATACAATGAATGATTGAATAACTCGATTGCCTATGATCGGCCAATCGATGACAATGATATAATGGATGATTGAATATCTCGATTGCCCATGAACGGCCAATCGATGAAAATGATATAATGAATGATTAAGTAACTCGATTGCCCATGAACGGCCAATCGATGAAAATGATATAATGAATGATTGAATAACTCGATTGCCTATGATCGGCCAATCGATGACAATGATATAATGGATGATTGAATATCTCGATTGCCCATGAACGGCCAATCGATGAAAATGATATAATGAATGATTGAATATCTCGATTGCGGAATTTCTCTGCTTCCGCCATAATAATAATTCTACTGGAACAACGGGGATTACTTCCCCGAAGCACACATTCGACAACCAACGACGGAAAGATAGCGACCAAACGCTAACAAACACTGAGGATAGTATCAAGACGGTTAAACCAACTAATACCGAAAATTACATCGTCCTAAGATAAATTCACCACGATTAGGTCCACCAACCAATCGCGGTTACTAAGCTTACTTCGGTATGATTCCGAAAATTCTTCCATCGCCAGGTAGACCGATGGTATGAGGTCCACAAGCAATAGGACTATCCCAAAATAAGTCTACTCAAGCATGATTCGAAAATGAATGAATGCGGTGTACCAGCATCAAAAGGTACACACAGGTTGAAATAAAATTACGAGTATACCTGAAATCATTCGGGCCACCGGATCGTCGATCCTCCTCATCACATGAATCTGGGATTTGCCGGCCCCCAAACCGCACGCTCCCGTCTGATAAATACGAGCTCCAACTCTATTTGCTTCCATTGTCTTAAACGTCGTTGACAAAGCAGGCTGATTCTGAAACGCTGGTTGCTTCGGGGCCTGAGATGCCACCGGAGCCGAATTGGAGTTCTTTCGGCAAAAACAGGCCTTATGCCCAAAATTCCCACAATTATGACATGTGATAGACGGCGTCGTACACCTAGTACTGAAATGGCCTGGCGCCCCACAGTTGAAACAGATGATGGCAGGCCGTTTGCCGGGGCCGAGATCCGCGAGATTAGGTGCCGTAGGAGGGCCTTCGAAAGCGGTAGGACCCGCACGAGGTTTCTTGGAGGTTGACCAACCGCCTTCGGACCGATTACGCCGTTGATTTCTTGTCGAGATGAAGGTTGTTGTTCAAGACTTTCCTTAGCGGCCGTCTCATACGGAGAGTTCGCTCGATTAAACCGGCAGTGGCGCAATGATGATTGAGCAACCGAACATGGGTCATCATGGCACATAAAAGTGAGTGGATCAACCCGAACATCTCTTAATCGAGCGAGTCCGGGTACGATTTCTGACAACAGTGATTATTCCCGGGTTTCGGCCGTCTGCGGCCTCTCCCGTGCATCCCCGACAACTCTCCCCATCCGAAGTAGGAAGGTCGCATAATGATTATATTTCCCGCATGATTATCACGTTATGATGATGTCATGAGATGATGAAAATGAGTATACATGCTCTAACTTAGTGATTATATGAATGATTTTTGAAGTGACATGATTATCGATGAAATTCTTGAAATGATTATCTTGAGTAACTTAACAAGATTAATAATATGATCATCGGATCGACAACCGAGTAATGAAATGAATTAAGTGATTAATGAGTTAATATGATCGTCCGATCACAATGAATGATGATGTTTGAGGATTGTTAATTGATGAATGATGAATGAATGATTATTGCGAGAAATTATACCATGGCGTTAGAAATCTTACGCTTCTTCGGTCGATTGGCTCGGCATTTGCACAGTCACACGTGACGCGAAAGTCCAATGATACTAGTCGATGACGATGATTTCAAATGAGACATGACTCGGAAGGTAGTATTCAAAACCACGCTCGATACCAACTCTAACACCCCAAACTAGGCGGATATTACGGTGTCGTAGATCCCCAACTGGGACCCACCAGCAGCGAAAATGAATGAATTACGGGATAAATGTAGTACCGAACTACAGTACAACAATAATTACTCCCATGAGGAGATAAGTTACAACAAACCAGCACAATAACGAATACTAGTGTATTTTATATGAAGATAAAATACACAACACTGAATGAAACGGAGTATTCAATGAAAGTCTGCAGCGGAAAATAAAGGACAATGACATGAATAACTGAAAGATCGGGGCCCCCTACTAGTATCACTGGGACTCCTCGACGTCAGCGTGTTCTCCCCGTACTTTTGCCTTACCAAGACCTGAAAAACAAAATCCCCCAAACGGGGTCAGTTAAACAGAACAACAATCCTCAAGGGTTGAAAATACACAATCATGATTATATCTGAAGTTATGAAATATCCTGTCGAAACATACGCAATCAAACATGCTATATGAATCAACTAACAGTACGGCTCAAAGGGTGGCGCCACACTACGCCCGGGATGGAAATGTGTCCGTGCACAAGCCACCAACGATCGATACACGCGTGGTCTTGTACCTAATCAGTCTCACGAGACACATTGACTCATGTGCACAGTCCAATGTGAGGCCAACAACCAACACACGACCATAATGTGCCCGACATGAAAATCCTACACATACCAACCGGCACGCCAGTATGACCCGGAATGCCACGTTATGACAAAAGTGACATCGAAAATGAATAATGACTCACCGAGGTGGAATGGTAATGAAATAAATGACAGCTCAATGAAAAGATTGGAACCGTCGTTCCTTATGACTGAAATGATTAATTGATAACAACAAGTTTTGATACGGTTAATATAATGATGAATGAGTTATGATTATGAATGAACAACAACAAAAGGCATGAATATCCTTTTAACCGAGTAAGAATTAACTTACACAATACCGATTAAGAATGTCCGTCCACGAACAACGTCCTAACCAAGATACCGATCGCTCGAACAACCTTGAATAACAATAATTACCAACAATCGTTCAATACACGCATCAAGTAACAAAACACGACTAACCCAACGGTCGAAACAACGATAATCAAACTCATAAGGCATTCCAACGAATACATAACCAACCACACAACTTCGGAATTATCTAATCCCGAATATGTCGAAACCAAACCAAAATGAGTATTTCGAACTAACAAAACACTTCAATGACATCAATAATCCATTAGGAATCCATAATTCATGGTTACAACAACATCAATCGGAAAATCCCCAATTAACCAAAGTCAACCCCAAGGGTTCTTGATATATTTCAGAATATTACCATTAAATCCGTAGGAATATATTTATCCAAGGTAGATAATCCATATCTAACATATTCCAATGATAATCCAAGCTTACGAAGAAATCGGAAGGAAAACCCAAAATCCAAATTCTAGATCCAAGAATTTAATACCTTTGATTCGATGAATAGGAGATGATGAAGTGATGATTAATCCAACTCAAAGTCTTGAAGATGATGATTGATGATTACACCTTGAAGAATACCCTCAAAATCGCCCAAATCGCCAAGAACCGACGAGAGAAAGAGATTAGAATGATAAATGACGAACTCTGACTAAACTGTCCAATTTATAGTCGGTCAGGTTAGCGTCGCTAGCCCTAATGCGTAGCGTGCGCTAACGGGAAATTTGGGTATTCCGGTACCTTTGTCCGAACACGGTAGCGCGCGCTACGTACCTTTTGTAGCGTGCGCTACGTCCATACTACTAGCGTACGTAATTGCTCATAGTTTGCGTGCGCTAACGAATAATTTGATGACCAGTACTGACATCCAGAAATTGCATGTCCCCTGATCTGACCTCGATAGCGTGCGCTACAACCAATATTTAGCGTGCGCTATAATATCGATCACAGACGCTAAAAACAACACATAGCGTGCGCTATGAGTTAATCCAGTGCAGTCCAGTAGCCACTGGACTCAACCTGATTTGTCCTTAGCGCGCGCTACACCACATATTAGCGTGCGCTACTACAACCCACTAGCGTGCGCTACTTACCATTCGTAGCGTGCGCTACTTATAACTCACCTGCGGTCAGTACCTTACGGGTGCGGCCTGTGGTAACCTCAGCGTGCGCTAAAGCTGAGTGGTAGCGTGCGCTACCTATACCCAATTAGTGTACGCTAAAAGGAGTACGTAGCGTGCGCTACTCCTCACGCACAGCTCGCAACGAAAATAACAATGATGATAAACACGGCACGAAACTCCAAACCGATTAGTGATGAATGACGATTGATATACGATACAATTACTCTGAATGATGAATACCATGACTGAATCTGAGTGACAATTGATTAATAATGAGTGAAAATTACTGAGTATCAATTACTGAATGATAAATACTGAATGATAATTACTGAATTACAACCGGGTATTACAAAATCCGCAGCCAAAACAAAGAGGGATGGTGAGAGGGGGTCCCCTTGTCTAAGCCCCCTAGATGATTTAAAGAAGTGAGATTGTTCTCCATTTATCAAAAGGGTGAACCAGCATTGCTCCACATAGTTTCTCATAAAATCAATCCACCTCTCAGGAAATCCCATGAGGTGAAGGATATGAAAGAGATAACGCCATTGCACCCTGTCATAGGCTTTAGCCATGTCTAATTGTAATGCCACATTGACAGTAGAAGTGCCATTTCCCAAGGAGTGGAACATTTCCTGTGCTAATAAGATATTGTCACTGATCAGCCTACCTTTGACAAAACCACTTTGGTTGGGGGCAAGCAGGTTAGGCAGAAGTGGGGCAAGTCTAGCATTAAGTAGCTTAGAAATAATCTTATTAGTGACATTGCAGAGACTTATAGGCCTGAATTTAGACCAGGTTTTAGGATGGTCCACCTTAGGTATAAGGATAATAGTAGTGACAAGGAAGCTGTGAGGCATAGGGTTGCCATCAAAGAAGTCCAGAACAACTTCAATCACATCCTCAGAGATAATATCCCAACATTGGTGATAAAAAGAGGCTGGGTACCCATCTGCCCCAACCACACTATCCCCACATATTTCAAAAACCATCTCTTTAATTTCCTCATGGGAAGGGGGGCACAAATGGCATCTAAGTCCAAAGTAGGTGATAACTGGGCTAAACCATGAATTTGATTGAAATTATCAAGTTCAATATCATTATGGTAAAGCTTTTGGAAAAATTGAACACCAGATTCATGAATATCTAAAGAGTAAGACAAGATTACCCCATCATCCTCAATTGTATGAATGTGACTTTTACTTCTTTTTTTCTTAATAATGGCATGAAAGAACTTAGTGTTTCTCTCCCCCTCCGCCAGCCATCTAATGGCAGATTTTTGTTTCCAATAGGATTCCTCAATGATCTCACCATGAGTGAGGTTAGCCTTGCACCTATTGAGATTAGATAGATTATCAGGGGAGGGATTAGAGTTCCATTTTTTCTCAGCATTAGCCATAACCATCTCAGCTATTTTCATGGTAAGGAACACATTATCAAATACCTCCCTATTCCACTTGGCAAGGGTGGTTTGGAGTTTGAGGAGTTTAAATTCTAAATTAAGCATGCCAAGGACTCCAGTTGGTTCAGACCAACAAGCTTTCACAGTTTCCTTGAAAGTATGGTGATGGCTCCACATGTTGAAAAACCTAAAAGGAGAGGTTCTAGGTGATCCAGCAAAATGGACAAGAATAAGAAGGGGGCTGTGGTCAGACCACACTCTAGGTAAATGGATGACCTTGGTGGAAGGGATAGTACTGGACCAATCAGATGAAAATAACACCCTATCCTGCCTCTCCCTCAATGATTGCCTAGCCCAGGTGTAAATATCCCCTTCAAAACCAGCATCAATAAGGCCACATTGAACTATCATATCAGAGAATTCCATCATATCAAGTCTTCTATTGGAGGTAAAACCAGCTCTCTCTGAATCAGAGATTATGGTGTTAAAATCACCCCCAGCAATCCAAGGGTTTTCTAAACAACTAAGTGCCAGTTCATTGAATTCACTCCAAAGTTCCCTCCTAATCTGCCTACTGTGTCCAGCATAAACACAGGTCAGGTAAACAGGTTGAGGGAAAAGGTTGGAGGATAATTGGACATGAAGATATTGGTTATGGTTTCTAACCACAGCTAAGTTCACATTATCTTTAACAAAGCACCAAATATGATTGGTGATATTGTTAACCACCTTAGGAAAACCTAATCTCCTGCAAAAATATCCAGGGTCTAAGGCCACCATAGATTCAATTATTACCAAAACATGAATTTTGTGCTGCCAGCACAAATGATGGAGATGCCTTTGGGTAGGTGGGTTACCTATCCCTCTGGCATTCCAGACGAGCATGTTGTGACTCACTTATGTGAAGAGGACCTGGTATTCCTACCAGGGTTGTTCTTTACATGATTGTTTTTTGGTTTCTTAGGGGCTGGTCCCTTAGTCACATTTTGTCCTTGCTTGGAATTCTCAACTTTAGAGTCCAGTGACATACTTCTTTGATGAAGTGCTTGAGTGACTTCATCAGAAGAGTCTGACTCTATTTTCAAAGATGCAAATTTGGTTAGGGTTGTGGGGACAGGGGGGGCATGGGTAGGGTTGGCCCTATCCATTTCAGCTCTGTCTAGGGCCATCATTTCCCTTGCAAACTCTAAGTTAAAACGTTCTGATTCAGTCTCAGATTCCTGAGACACAACAGAGTATTGTATTGTGCCATGCACAAAAATGGATTCATCAGAGAAAGTTGTGTGGGCAGGTGCACTAGGTTTAGGATCAGGTGGGGGATTGGAACTCGTGTTATTTATATCTGGTGCAGATTCCAGATTATCTAATACAAGTGCTTCAGGTTCAGCCAAGCTGGCAAACCTGTTAGGATCAGGTTGCAAAGGTGTGTTCGGAGGAGTTTTTTGTTTTATGGGGCTATCTAAAATTCTAATCCCTCCTTTCTTATTGATTTTCTCAATCCATTCATTTTCATCTGAATCTTGGGCAATGGCCTTACCCTTAAGTTTTCTAAGAGCTTCATCCTTGGTGAAATTAGGTGTTCCAGAACAAGCAGGGTTGATTTGGTGTGAATTATGATTCTTAGTTGGAGATTTATGAACAGGGCTGTTTTTTGGGCTGGATTCAGGGGATTTAGGTGCAGGGGTGGGGATTGGGTCTTTTATCTCACCATGTGGTTCCACAATCCTGGTTTCATTCCTAATAGGCTTAGGAGCCTTTCCAGAGATATATCATTCATTCTCCATATGCCCTAAATGCTTACAATCTACACAATATTTAGGAACATTTTCATATAACACCCTTTGCTTAATAATTTCAGAGTTAATGCTCAACAACACATGATCTTGCCTATCTTCCAACAAATCAATCTCAACACACATTCTGGAAAAGTTTGCCCTTGAGAGGGAGGCAGTAGCCTCATCTACTTGCAAGGGCTTTCCTATAGCATTT